>OY284475.1:35970167-36291605 GCA_958336345.1 Dorcus parallelipipedus
AAAGGGGTGTTAGAGACAGTTAAGCGCATTTGCACTCGATATGTGATAAGGAGAGGATTCTCCGAGATAAATATCGTGAAGTGCTCTTAACTTGTGGTGTGTGGGTGTGACCTGCTTTTATCTGTAGCTTGCTTTTTGGCGATTTGTGCATTATATATATATTTATTTATGTGTTTGTATATATATATGTGTTTTAGTCAGGAATCGGCCGCCAGATGTTCGTTTTTGTTAGGTCAAAAGTCAGCCGCAAGAGGTCGCGACTTAAATTTTATATAAAGGGGTGTTAGAGACAGTTAAGCGCATTTGCACTCGATATGTGATAAGGAGAGGATTCTCCGAGATAAATATCGTAAAGTGCTCTTAACTTGTGGTGTGTGGGTGTGATCTGCTCTAATCTGTAGGTTGCTTTTTGGCGATTTGTGCATATATATATATATAGGTTCATGCATATGCATATATAGGTATATAATTTCTTTTCAGGATAAATTCAAGCGGTATCAAATAACAGGGAATTAAATGCTTACAGAAGTTCTTTATTCGGGAGAATAAGAACCGTTTCCCGGTTATTAGACCAATACTCATTTCCGTTTTATTTGATTTGCATTTTTGGTAGGTTTTGACTGTTAATATTATTGTGGGCGGAGATAATTTTCAATTATTTCTTAAACCACAGTCTCTCTTTTACTATTTTTTAGTGTTAATTTTGTTATTTTTAGATAGTATTAGTAGTATAGATAATATGATCAGGTAGGTAGGTAGGTAGCTGTTAGATTCCATGTAGTTTTATATAAATATTAAATTGTACTGAAGATGGCAGCTTAGCTGCCGAAATACGTATCTACGGATATAAAATTATTGTGGGCGGAGATAAATTTCAATTATATTCACCTGCAGACACCATCATCTGATAATAGCCAACTGAGTGAAAACTACGTACATATACAGTGTGTCCCAGATTGAGTAGGCTACCATGGGTAACTTTCTCATTAGTGAAGATAGAGATTTGGTTAAATGGGCAATATTTTGCAGTTTTATGTACTGATTCAGATTCCGTTGAGAAAATTTGAAAATTCCGAATAGTTCAGATATTATCGCAGAAAAACTGAAAATCGCTATTTTCTTTAATGTCCAATAACTTCGCAATTATAAAAAATATGAAAAAATGTTTCGTATAAAAGTTACTATGTTTAATAAAATACAGCTGAAAATACAGTCAAAATAAAATTCAAGATGGCGGCTGTCAAGATATTGATAGCAACTTCTTATTTTAAATGGACGCCATATTGGATTTTTGTACGATTAAATAGCATTTTTTTTTCTCGTTTCAACCATGTATCACAACCCATATCTAAATAAAAAAATTATTTAAAAAATTTAATATTTTTGTTTTAAATCAAGTAAGCGGGTTGCCGTTACTTATTAGTAATAAGTTACTTATTACTTGATTTAAAATAAAAATATAAAAATTTTTAAATAATTTTTTATTTAGATATGGGTTGTGATACATGGTTGAAACGAGAAAAAAATGCTATTTAATCGTACAAAAATCCAATATGGCGTTCATTGAAAATAAGAAAGTTGCTATCAATATCTTGACACCCGCCATCTTGAAATTTATTTTGTATTTTCAGCTGTATTTTATCAAACATAATAACTTTTATACGAAACATTTTTTCATATTTTTTATAATTGCGAAGTTATTGGACATTAAAGAAAATAGCGATTTTCAGTTTTTCTGCGATAATATCTGAACTATTCGGAATTTTCAGATTTTCTCAACGGAATCTGAATCAGTACATAAAACTGCAAAATATTGCCCATTTAACCAAATCTCTATCTTCACTAATGAGAAAGTTACCCATGGTAGCCTACTCAATCTGGGACACACTGTATACATACAGATTCGGTAAATGTTCAACTAGACATCCTATTATAATGCGTGCAACAGGGGACGCACTAGAAAAATAAAGAGAGAAATTTGATTAAACACGCCCACTTGTTTTCGATGCCGGCCACCGCCCGTTCCCCGGACAGTTGGCAATTAGTTCTCCGTGAACCTAATCGAAGCAAACTTGCTATGTCTAGTACCCAAATTTCCGACTCTGTATATTTGAATCATCACGAATGTCAGGAAGGTTAACATTATATCGGTAGCAAATCACATGAGGGACATAAAATGGACTTCAGCAATTTGGAAGTTTTAACATCGATTAAAAATAATTACAATGCAAAGGGTTTACATTATAAATGTTGTTCACAGGGATATAGTAAAAAATTTGAAATTGTATGTTATATCGGGAGGTGGTCCTTCGCTATTAGGACGTCAATGGCTGAAAAAGTTAGACCTTTAAAAATTTCAAAGCTAAGTTACAGATGTGTTCAAAAAGGTGTTGTACAGCTACGTTTTAAATATCTTTGCTTTTGAGCGGCAATTGGTTTTTCTATTTTTGTGTTCAATAATATTATTATTGCCAGAAACAGTATGTGTAACAAAACGTGTACAACAATTTTTTGAACTTCATGAATGCACATACAAGTTTACACAGTACAAATTCTGTACAACACTTTTTTGAACACGACTGTACAAGTGCAAAGTGATAGCAAGCCAATTTTTTGCAGGGCAAGACCTCTTCCGTTTTTAGTAAATTCTAGTGATTCTTGTTAAATACAGCGAATGGGCAACTCCTATCGTTCAGGTTATAAAAAATAAATCGGAAATGTTCGTATTTGCGGAGATTTTAATATAACCGTAAATAAACATTTCAGCAAATAAATATCTGGCTTCCGATAATTGATGAATTATTTGCTTCTTTAAACGCGGGAAAATTTTTAGTACTATTGATTTATCACAAGCTTAAGCGCAAATAGAATTAGATGAAGAGTCAAAGAAATACAATAAACACACATAAAGGCTTGTTTACATACAACAGGTTACCTTACCATACGGAGTAGCTTCATCACCAGATTGTATTGCTGGAGTAAGTGTGTTTATGGATGACATTTTAGTGGCTGCTAAAACTGAAAAGAAGCACGTGGAACGTTTAAAAAAGGTTTTTCATATTTTAGGGAAAAATTGGCTGAGAGTCAGAGCTGATAAATGTGATTTTTTCTTAAAGAAAGTAACATATTTAGGATATGACATTGATGCACAGGGGTTACATACTTCAAAGCAAAAAGTTGAAGTTGTTCAAAATGTTCCTGAAAGTGTGACAGAATTAAAGGCTTTCTTGGGTTTAATTATTCAAAGTTTGTTCCGAATGTAACTTTTAAATTACATTCCTTATATAACTTATTTCAAAAAAATATCGATTGGAAATGGGAAAGTGAAGAACAAAATGCTTTTGAATTGATTAAAAATTATTTGGTGTCATCTCGAGTATTAACATATTGACATTACGATTCAGAGTTACCTGTTACTTTAGCATGTGATGCTAGTGCTTATGGTCTCGGAGCGCTTATTTCGCATATCTACCCAAATGGGGATTGCAGACCGATAACATTCGCTTCACGGACACTGAATAAAAATGAAAAGAATTACTCTCAAATTGATAAAGAGGTGTTAGCCATTAGTTTTGGCATTAAAAACTTCAATCAATATTTGTGTGTCATTAATTACAGATCATAAACCACTTTTATAAATTTTTTGTAGTAAAAACAGAATTCCTGAGATGGCTGCTACTCGATTACAAAGATAGGCAATATTTTTGTCACAGTTTTTTTTTTTTTTTGTAAATTAAATGCTTTGTCTTTGGCACAAGGTTTTTTATTTTCGAACGACCGGTTTCGTCTAAAAAGGCATTTTCAAGTTCTATAATATACCTAAAAATAAATAATTAATAATAATTTTCTTAAATATGTATAACTTAAAATTACTTACTCAAAAATTATACACTGCGTTCGTAAAGTATGGAATAAATTCATTTTCTAGGAAATAAACGATTTTTAGGTAAAATCCTGAAACAGGTCGATTTCTAATTAAAAGATGACACTATTTTAGCGGAATTTTGTATCTCCCCCTCCAACCCCTTCCGAGTGACAGTTGCCCCTTTAAAATTTTTAATTGTAATGGGGGGTCATGTGATACCTCATTTGAAAGGGCTTTTCATTCTCTATTCAGTAGTATAAGGATTTTTTTTAATTACTATTTTTTCTAAAAAGAATAATACATTTTAAAATCAACACAAAAAATTTTAAAATGAAATAATTTAAATGAAATGGGAACCGTTTGATTCATGACAATAGTACAAACGCTGCTGACGTTCATCTAAAACATTTCATTTCCAAGGTAATTTGATTAATTCCAAATTTTTAAATTTTTTTAAAATTCTTTATGAAAACGAGTAGAAACTGTAGATACTAATGTATGTAATCAACGTAGAAGTAAAAGTAATAACACCAATATCAAAGAAACTGTTCAAAATGTCCTCCTCCTACCTCTTGACAATAACCAAGACGAAATTCAAACTTACGCAAAACATTGTCGATTATTGTTTGTTGATTTTAAAATGCATTATTCTTTTTAGAAAAAAAATTTTTATACTACTGAATAGAGAATGAGGTATCAAGTGAGGTATCACATGACCCCCCATTCCATCTAAAAATTTTAAAGGGGCAACTGTCACTCTGAGGGGGTTAGAAGGGGAGATACAAAATTCCGCTAAAATAGTGTCATTTTTTAATTAAAAATCGACCTGTTTCAGGATTTTACATAAAAATCGTTTATTTCGTAGAAAATGAATTTATTCCATACTTTACGAACGCATTGTATAATAATTTGTAATATTCGATAAAGTATATAATAATTATAATTTTATAAGAATAATTTGAGGTACCTAAACTTTTTGTGTATGTAGGGTTGTTAATAAACAAAAATTTTTATTTTTATTCTGTCATAGACGTAATGATCGGTCACATAAATTCCACTGAATTGATTTGAAAAAATTATGTGTGTTAGATATTGTTTGTTCATTAATAATATTCACAGAAAAAATATTTTTATATAAAAAAATTTCTAGATTCTCAGCTATGTTTAATTTATTTCCTTTAGGTAAGTTATGTAACAATTTCACGTTATTAGAACGATCAAAAGCGTGATCTGTTTGTGCCAAATGTTTAGCAAACGTGGAATCTAGTTTGTTTAAACGTAACGATCTTAAATGTTCATTAACTCGAATAAAGCCAGACTCAGACGACTGGGTACTTGGCCAATATTTGTTGATGCCGTGTGAGTGGTTTACTTGTACAATTATTTGTCACTGGTGAGTATTGGTCAATTACCCATCGTCTGTCGGTAAAAATGGCACAAGTCAAAGGGATCACAAATTGGTCGACTTGACAAGTTCATACTTGTGGTTACGCTCACACAAGTTGTTAATATAATTGTGTATTGCTTTGCAACTACTATTCATTCTGTATTGATGAGCGGATGGAAAAGGTAAAGTGTTTATTAATAATTATAACAAAATTAAATGAAGTGGTCAAATGAAGTGGTACTTGAATTTCTTGATTTATACCATCCACCATCTTTTATTAATTTTTTCCTCTTTTTTACTTTTAAATAATATCCACAAATTACTACTAAAAAAGCTGCACAAGCGAAAACGTTTTCAGAATGATCGCTATCCATAATGGCCAGCACTCTTCTATCTATCCCGCCAACATTGTGTACATTCCCTGGCGTATTTTTAAAAAAATTGTACACGTCGCGTCGTGTGAGCGCCTTTGCCTTTATGAGCTGGTACATTTGCCAAGTATACCAATATTGATATATTGGTCAAGTACACCAGTCGTCTGAGCCCGGCTTAAGCAAACTTCTTCCAGCTTGTCCTACACACATTATGTAGCATTACAAGAATTACATTTTAAAGCATAAACACCGTTTTTAAAAAAGTTATCTAAAAGATCTTTGTTGCTTGAATATAATTTTTTGAATGTTAACATTGAAGAAAAAGAAACATTTAGTTCTAAAGATTTTAAGAATGACTTAATTTTGTTCAATAAAGGACCGACATATGGAATAGAAAAGTAATACAATTGAGTTTTGGAATTTTCCAATGTTGGGAAAATTATGTTGTTGGTTATTTTATTTTTAATACGTTTAAAAATTGGATTAAATTATATCCAATCTTTGTGTCGTCTCTACTTTGCAGGTAATGTCGAATCCAGATTCTCTTTTTTCTTCGTTTTTGTTGAAAATTACCACACATTCAGCAGCAATAGCAACTTGTTCAAATATGATGCATACTGCACTACATGACAATATAACCGGGAAAGAATCAAATTTATCAGCATGTTCATAACTTTCAGTAACAATGTTGATAGCAATATCAATAATATTGTTAATAGCCGTGTCAATAACATTGTTATACACCCTTGAAAAATTCATTACAACTTTTTGTTAGTAATAATGTTAGCAGCAATGTAAATATCAAATTATTTATACGTTTTCATTGCAAATCAAATGAATGTTATTTACATACTTGTTACCAGCATTTTTGCTATTAACATGTTTTTGTTATTATTATTATTTTTTTTATGTATAGGTATCTTAAGAGAATGAACGGAAACAGCCTATTAGATTTCATTTGATAGGTAACAACATAGAATTCTATCGAAATGTGAAAATTGTACAGGGTGTTCCATTTAAAATGATAAAGTTGGTATAATTTTCTGAGAAAGTAGATGGTTGACAACAATGTCGTCTGATCCGTCTTATTTGCTAATATCTTGATGTAAAACATCAACCTTGTAATATATACAGGGTGAGTTTTTTTCGATGTTTAGCATTGGGATCTCGGAAACTAGCAGAGCTGGAGAGACGGTTAAATGGGGAAAGATTTGTAGTTTTAGGAGCCCAGTTTAATGCAGCTTTTGTTTTTTTCTTAAAGTTCATGGCTGGCATTTTCTTTGCAGCGCCTACTCTACTCTGATTTTTATTTGCTCACCATTTATAACTTGCATTTGTCAATAAACTTTTGTTTCCATGGCCAACCATATTAACAATTTTGAAAAAGAAAAACTGCCGTATCTCCGTCGTTTTTTTAAGTAACCATATCGAATGTTACATCGTTGAAAAGGTAAAAAAAGGCCTTTCTTTTTCACTCATGGCCTACTATGGTTTCCATTTAAAAAAAACTGATGTTTATGTCATAACTGAAAAATAAGAGCTTATATGGAAAATTTAGTTCGACTGTTTAATTAAGAACATAATTCTGTACAACTTTTGTCTTGCGACTTTTCTCTAAAATCAAGAATAACCGAGCTATATGCATTTAACGAATTTATAAAAAATCAGTTTTTTCAAAATATCTAGCCAGCCATGAACTTTAAGAAAAAAACAAAAGCTGCATTAAACTGGGCTCCTAAAACTACAAATCTTTCCCTATTTAACCGTCTCTCTAGCTCTGCTAGTTTCCGAGATCCCAATGCTAAACATCGAAAAAAACTCACCCTGTATAATTTTTGAGATATTTTGATTATTCAATACTTTTGACTTGACTCACTCTGTATAATAACCTTTTTAGTATATTTTTTCAGTGTCAATTGTGCACCGGATAGATTGTCAAGTTATTTAAATTCCACCACCATATACAGCCTGTGGCCTTTAACCGGGTTTGTTCATTAACGCCATTCCTATTGAACATATTGCTGTGTACTCGAGGAGGAGTTCGAAGAGTTGAGGAATTTTCCGGGTTATTCTTAATTTTTCTTTTCTAGCAATCCAACGATTTACTTTACCTGTACTAGGTCACTTTCTGGTTTTGCTCTTTTTGTCAAGGCTTAGGTTCATGTCTTGGGCAAACCAATGACTAATGAATTTTTGTTTTGTTTTAAACCCGTTGAATTTTTCTTTTATATTTTCAAAAATTTTTATCTTAATTTATTAATTGATTTTTTATGAGATTGCCTTTGATTTGTTTCCTAACTTCAAATTGCTTACCTGTGCTTGCGCGGCTAGAAAACAATTTCTCCTTTGGCTGAAACAAACCAATGCGCTCGTTTAGTGGAAAGACAACCTTGTTTGCACGCTTTTGCTTTCCGATGTTTTAAAATTGTTTTAAGAGTCCTCTTGCTGGCTTTGTTTAAATAATTTAACAATTGGCGAAATTGCATTCGAGCCAATGTAAATTATTTTTCTGTTTTAAATTGTTTGTTTAAATTTTAAAAAAATGTTTTTAATAAATAAATAAATAAGAAATTTCAAATTTAAATAATTTAATTAACGTAAAATGGTTTGTTATAATTTGAGAAACATTTTAAAAATTGTTTGCCAGAAAATTTTCAAATAATTAAATTAAATTTTGTTATCAGAATTCTTTCACGTCTGTTCGTAATGAAATTCGGGCAATAAGTGATCATTCCCTCGCGTGAATACTATCATCTCCCCCCATACTCTCTTTAATCGAGTTCGTACATGTTGGAAATGGAAAACGCGTGCGTCGCGCTTAAAAATTCTGGTTACAAAATTTTTGGAGTTTCCGTCCTTTGTTTTGGGCGTTTGACATACTTACGTTGTCCTATCATGTTTACTTCAACTTCGCGCTAAGAAATTTGGAAAAATCTTTACTGTTTTTCAAACAAACTTAACTGGTAAGTAGAGTGTGTACAGGATCTCCAGACCCGCGAGAACATCTGCGCAGACGACAAAATCCCACCTCCTGGAGCCACCCCACAAGTAGGTGGGATTTTGTCATCTGCGCAGATGTTCTCGCGGGTCAGAGAGAGAATTTGATTTTAGTTGAGTTTAGATGTTAATTTTAAGTTTTACGAAGAAAAATACTTACGTTGATGAATGTCGATCAAAGTACGAAAATGATTAAGTAAAATTAAGCTAGAGTGTGTACAGGATCTCCTGACCCGCGAGAACATCTGCGCAGACGACAAAATCCCCCCTCCTGGAGCCAGCCCACAAGTAGGTGGGATTTTGTCATCTGCGCAGATGTTCTCGCGGGTCAGGAGATCCTGTAAAGTTTGTTAAGCTCTGTTATACAGTGAGAATTTTTTAGCGTAGAACATAATGCATCCTTGCTACAATATTGAAGGTGAGTTTTTTAAAATCGAACATAGGCTTAATATGTATGTGGGCTTCGTTACTATGGAAACCATTTGTACTTGTTTGTCTAGCACTGAAGCTCTTTTTCCGAAATAGATAAAAATAATCATTAATCAGTATTCTGGAAGTTCGAGAACATATCCTAAACGGTCATAAAAATTGTTAATTGCCTTAAACTGATCCTGCTCGATACCAGTTGTAGATTTGTGTCCTTTCATTCGTTGAATATATGTCAAATTGCATTGTCAAATGTGTGAAAGAAAAATAATGACAATATATAATATTGCAGTAGGATTGACAAATTGAAGCCAGTTCGCCACATAATAAATCATCCCAATGCAAGGCGGCCATGTGCTGTCAAAGCATATGAGAATTTTGAAAATGTTTGTGCAAATCGGTTCTGATTGCAGCGGATTCCCCGAGCAGGCTCTGTACAGCTGTTTCAGGCCTAGTTGGGCCTTCATCAGCAGAACCATAGCCCGAGAAAGATGTCGCTACTTAAATGTCCATTACTTTCACATCGCATTGGCGAATAACCCTAGGACATATCGGTTTGGTTTGCAGTGGAGTTCTCGGGTTATGGTTCTGCTGATGAAGGCCCAACTAGGCCTGAAACAGCTGTACAGAGCCTGCTCGAGGAATCCGCTGCAATCAGAACCGATTTGCACAAAAATTTTTAAATTTAAAGTTACTTTAACCTATAAAAACACATTAGTTTTCCTATGCTTAAAGTGACTTTAAACTAAAGTCTCCTTTAGCACTATTATGAAAACGGCCCTTAGGTATGTATGTTCTACGTTAAAAAATTCTCACTGTATAAAATGCATATATTTTGAACACTTATTATAAAATTACAAGATATCTTAGAATTATTTTGTTGTTCCGACAGTTTTCAGAGGTTTCGTATTTATTTTGGAAAATTAGTATTTAATTTTGTTAGTTGTTGTTGTAATATTCAAATCTGATTAATAAATATTTCGTCAATAATGTGTAGAGCGCATTTTATTATTTGACATAAAACAGACGTTAAACTTAAATACAAGAAGTCTTAAGGCTCATTTACACTCGGAAAGTTTACTGGAGGAAAGTACATGCCGCCTCTAAACTTTCCAAATGTAACTCAGAGGACAGTGTCACTGTCTACTTGCCGGCAAACTGCCTCTGAGTTACACTTGGAAAGTTTAGTGGCGGCATGTGTAGTCTTGCGCAGCTTAAGCTAAATACAACTTGATAGTTCTGTGAGCCTTGTACTACAAGGTTTTAAGAGTGAGGTTTGCGTGCAAGAGGTACATTTAAGGTGCGCGAAACTGTACCTACTTTCCGCCAGTAAACTTTCTAAAAATAAGCCTTTACGGCCAATTGTATGAAAGGTAGTTAACCACACGACCAAGTTAATTGTGTGTTTAAGCAATATCACTGGAGGAAACTTAATAATACTTAAAAATACTAATCAGAATTATTTCTCTCGTTACTGTTCAATCTATCACAAGCCTTAACAATGGAATTAAGTAATCATGTATTTAACAATACATATTTTATACGACTAGGATTTAAAAACTTGGCAAATTGACATTTTACTCAAAACAAGTAAAATATTTGAGTAAATACTCACTCCTGATTTTAATTAATACTTAAAGTTGGTTCTTGTCCGATGAAATTTGTATCACAAAATCTTTTAACCGAACACTAAATCTCGCATTATACACTTAACGTTTCACCGTCGTTCGACAGCTTCGTCAACGTGTTATATTTTTCACTTCTGACGAAGCTGTCGAACGACGGTGAAACGTTAAGTGTATAGTGCGAGATTTAGTGTCCGGTTAAAAGATTTTGTGATACATATTTAATTAATACGTTAAAATTATGAAATAACATTAAATATCTCATTAATCGTCAGTAATTTGTGCAGAAAAGTGTATAGCTAATTAAAAGATAATTTTATGTACCGTTCCATTTAAAAAACAAAAGATATTGCCCTTTATTTGTAGTCGAAATGGAAATAGTTTTACTGAATCCCTGTTTATTTTGTTACTGCGGTAGATATCTTCCACTTAGCTTGTAACAGTACTGCTATATCTGCTGACTAACTTCTTTGTTAATGAGATATTAATTGTAAATGTTACACCTGTATTTTCCGAAAACCATAAACAAAGCCTAATATCTTAAAAACCATATGACTTAGATACTGGGAACAATTATCAAACTTACCCTAAAATAACCTGACAAGCTCAAATTCGTTATAAAACAGAGGTATTCCATTTAAAATAACGAAGTTACACATTGTACAGTCAAATTGGGACAGCCTGTATATTCGATCCATATATTCGATAGGAACGGTGTTAATGAAGAAACCCGGTTAAATGTCACAGGCTGTATGTTACAAATTTTAATAATTTATTGCATATTCCTTTTTAATTAGTCGAATTCCTCTTGTTAAAGGAGAGAGCCAGCCTTGATTCGCTCTTAATTTATGCCCACACTCAGACGTTTTGCAACGAAGAGTTGGTGGGCGCATTCCAAATAATCCGCCTACGTTTTTTGGTCGCGCACAGGTAGGTACGTAATTTATCAGGTACCTCTTGCAGTACCATATATTTCGCATAATATGTTTGCATATGTGCACATAAATTGCATCATGAAACCCTAATAATAGGCATTTTGTTCGGTGTATTATTTTTTCCGGCTACGCTGAAGAACTTGATTTATAGGTCTACGCGTGTAAGCAACTAGGAATTTCGAAAAAATCAGACGAGTCAGGCAATTAATAATTAATTGGACGGAAACTTCCTTTATTTAAACACGGATTTACCTGTCAAGTGGATTTAAAAATTGTATTTTCAATTATAAATTAACTTTAAGTTTTTTCCATAGCAACTATTACGGGAAACAATTATTCTTATGTTAACAAGAAGGTTAAAGTTAAATTTGTAATTGAAAAACCAAGCCTAAGGCTGGGTTCCATAAAAGATAGGAATAAATTTAAAGCCACGTTAGATTGTAACTTACAATATGCTGTACATCGAGATGTGTGTCTATTCTATGTGTGTGTATTCTAGGCTTAAATTTAATCCTGGGTTAAATCTTTTGTGAAACCCAGCCTTATAGAGGCAAATATTTAAAGAAACGGGCCACAGTTGTACTAAAATGAACTGGAATGGAGGTCAGTCAAGCTGTAGAGTGAATTTCTATTTTAATTATTCATTAGGTACTACGAGAAACGCAATTAAAAAAATTACTGGGAAGTAGTCAAGTATTTAAGAAATTATTTCTCTAAATAGAATGACGCGGCCGTGCTTCGTCAAATACACAGAGAAAGTGTTTAAGTAAGATTATGGGTACTGGGTGTTTCAGACCACCCGGCCCAGAACTTTTTCTCAAACATGTGAAGTAGTAGGAAATTGCCGTAGAAAATTTAATAACTGCGGTATATTAGTGTAGTAAATGTGCGTTGGTTAGAAAACTAAGGTTGGCAACCCTAGAGAAAAGCTGATGAAGATGGCGGCATAAAACGTGTATTAAAAATGTGGTACAAATAAATCCTTTGAATAGGAGTGTGCTTTTCCCTTCACCGGACAAATGCAGTGCAATAACAAAAGGGTATATGGCAATATTATTATCTTTCAACATCAACAGAAGTAGGTACAACAGAGACTAACTGAAATTTTAAATGAGTTACTTTGTTTACAGTATATTTATAAATCAGTAGGGACAACTTGGGGTTTCCTTTGCTACAGGTTCTGAGTGTGCATCTGCGAAAACTGGCGAACTTTCCACAAACGGCCGCGTGTGGAGCACCGGTGAATTCATCAATTGCTTTTAAGTGGGCGTTTTTTAATTCAGCATTTTGTGTGATGGATGCGGAGTGATGAGAAAGATTGAACAGAAAACCATGTTTGTTAGATTATAATGAATTTATGTTGTGTAGAAAGCCTGAAGTTGTGTAAAATAACATCGCATTCTGTGATTTGCTTGCAATCATTTCTATCCGTGCCATTTTTTCAACCAGTGACATCTAGTAGCAATAAAATGAAAGCCCACCAGTAACGGCCATATTAGCTCTGAAAACGGTAGTATGAACATCAAAGGCGCCGATACGAGCTGTCCCTACTGATTCATAAGTATACTGTGATATGTTGTTCGTCAGTCCACGTTGACGAGCCAAAAATTACTGTGTTATTTTGTCTGGCCCGTTTTCTTTTGTTTTCCTGCCACGTCGTTAAGCACCAAAAATTTATATTGTAACGATTTTAAAGGTTCTATTAATTTTATTTTAATCAAAACACGAAATAGTTAATAATCTAATTTATTTAAAAGTAACACTAATTAACACTAACTTAAACAATAATTTATTTATAATCTAATAAGTAATTTATGTTAACAGCCGAGCGAAAATTTATAACGCGACTTCAATTCTGAACTGTCAAATCTGAATTAATCCCAACTCACCGGCGGCCGCGTGTTTTATATCCGGGGTTATTTATCTGGAACATTCGTGCGAGCGACGGAAAGTCTCAGATTGATTTCATCGCTGACGTGATGTCGAAGCGTTCGAAGCTTCTCGTCTAAGACGCGTCGGTGTTGACGCATCAGCCGGGCTGGCACCGCAATCGTCTCAATATGTTATTTGATTGCTAACTCATAGCCTGCCACTTTGGAAACCAATAATTCTCATGTATCATTTACTATTTTCGTTATGACCAAGATTGCAAAAAAACTGTTTTTTTTAAGCAAAACATTTTTGTACCATTCAATTTTAAACAGTTTCTTTTGTGTAAAACATGTTTAAAATTGACTTAAATTTTTCTTGCTATTTTACTAAACTGTTGTTCTTAGCAGAATAAATTTTAAAAATTTACGTCTTTCTTGGATTCACATCGTTCATTTTTACATCTAAAAATTTTACAAGAATACGTTTTTATGATATATGAAATGAAGCTCCGAAGCCTTTTTGTTTTTATTTTCCCAGCATACCATATTTTTCTTGACACTATTATTTTCAACAATTTCTTCATTTGTAGCTATTTCACTTTATTAAATCTGGACGTGTGATATATGGAAAAGCACCAGAAAAATATGGCGCCCATAAGAAAAAAATGCAGTTGATGATAATCAGAACGAAACGAAACGTTCTAAGTAAAATGTAATGATCTAATTATATCATCGTAAAGAGCTCAAAAAGTGCCTGCAGAATGCATTAATTTTGCTGTGATCCCTACAATAATAACTTCAAGAAATAATAAAAAAGAAAATTACGTTTTTCAGTTTTTTGGAAATATTTCAATAACTACAAATCGTAGATTTATCGAAACGGATTATTGTTCAGCATCAAAATCGCAACTTTGCCCTAATTTAACTGACTGCGTATCTCTTGCCGTTTTCGAGGTCCCAATGGTGAGCTTCGAATTTGTAACAGCCTGTATTAAAAAACAAAAGTCCGTAACTACACATTGCATAGAGTGTCGCAAAATAATTTTTCTACTAGAATTTGGAAAACATTTACACGTTTAGCCGACGATATGCAATCTGAAAATAAGAATAAAAATCATATCCGAGTACGGTGATGTCCACTGTCACACACTTTTGAAATGATATTCCCGGTCATTTCTTGTTAGTTTCTTTTTTTTTTTCTATAATATCTGTCAGTGTCAAAATTCTAGGATTTCTGTTGCGGTTATTACTAAATATAGTGTGACGATTGCGGTGCCAGCCGTCTGATGCGTCAACACCGACGCGTCTTAGACGAGAAGCTTCGGTCGCTTCGACATCACGTCAGCGATGATCTGAGACTTTCTGTCTCGCACGAGAATGTTCGCGAGAAACAACCCCGGCATATAAAAATGCACGCGGCCGAACGTGAGACAGTTCGAAATTAATTAAGCAAGTGGACAGTTCGGAATCGAAGTCGCGGTATAAATTTTCGCTCGGCTGTTAACATAAATTACTTATTAGTTTATAAATAAATTATTGTTTAAGTTAGTGTTAATTAGTGTTACTTTTAAATAAATTAGATTATTAACTATTTCGTGTTTTGATTAAAATAAAAATAATAGAACCTTTTAAAATCGTTACATTGGTGTCAGGTGCGAGGTTCGTGAAAATAAATAAACAATTAAAATTAAATTGAATTTAAACAAATTATTAAACAAGGTGCAGTGTCGAAAAAGAAACAATGGCTTCAAAGAAAGTGCTGTTAAAAGAGTTAAAAGTAACCGAATTAAAAGCCGAATTAGAAGAGCGCGAATTGGAAATTTCCGGAAAGAAATCTATTTTGCAACAAAGACTTCACCAAGCGCTACTAGAAACAGGAGAGGATCCGGAAACCTTTCTTTTTGAAATCTCGGGCGGTCCTGCAGATTTAAGTAATAGTAATAGTAACTTTATTGGCTTAGCTTAGCTACATAAACAGTAAGTATAGGTATAATTCGTGATTTACAATTTACAGTTTAATATATTAGCAAAAATAAAAAAGTATTCAGATACAAGCCAATTGGGTGCAGGTTCAGCTTGTCACAAATGAATGCGATTGCTGCTTTTCAACCCGTAACCCATTTGTATATATGAGTTAAAATAGAAGAAAAAGAGAGTGCACTTATTCGCACAATATAGCACTACCAGCTAACCATGGTATGGCATGGCACCCCGCCCTACCCACCCAAAAGCGCCACCCACATATTTGTCTTAAAAGATGAAGTAGATTTAGATTTAAGACCTTCAGTCAGGTTATTCCAAATAATTGCCACATTGTAAGAAAATGAACGACAAAATAAAGCAGTAGAGTGTCTTGGCATTGTAATGACATTTTTATGTCTGATGTTGATATGATGCACATCAGTTCTGAAGCTTATTTTATTATAAAGATACTGCGGAGCTTTATAAGTAATAATTTTATGAAATAAGGTGGCAGAATGGAGATAACGCCTTGCTTGTATATTTAACCACTTAGTCTCGACAAGTTTGTACGAGATTCTTTCCCGTCGCCTGATGCCGTAGACAAATCGTAGACATGTATTTTGAACCAGCTGAATTCTTTTTTTGTCTGAAGCATCCAAGCAGGTACCGTACACAACATCACAATAGTTGAATAAACTTAGTATAAGCGAATTACATAGATAAAGTTTGAGACCCTGAGTTAATAAGTGGCGGTTTGAAAATAATATCTTTAATGTGCTATAGGCTTTACGTAATAGACTGTTGACATGACCCTTGAAGCGTAGTTCGGTATCGAGGAGTAACCCGAGCACCTTTGCAGACTCTACGAAATTAAGCTCAGTACCACGCATATGTATTATTTGAGATTGCTTTATTTGGTTTCTTAACACTTTTTGCCCAAATACCATGATTGATGACTTAGAGAAGTTTATTTTAAGACCATGACCTTCAGATATTTCAATGATTGCTTCCAAATCTGCATTCAGCCGCGACATTGCCAACTCTAAATCATCAGAGTGGAAGGTATAGATTAATTGCGTGTCATCTGCATAAGTATACATCTTGCAAAAACTTAAGCTTTTATGGAAACTACTAGTGTATATAATATACAATAAAGGACCGCAGATACTACCTTGAGGTACACCGGATAGCAAATGTCGTGATACAGAAAATCTGTTTTCAACTTTTACTTTTTGAGATCTACCAGTTAGATAGTGACGAAAGAAGCTAACAGCTCCAGTGCTCAGACCTATATGATACAATATTGCTAATAGTATATCATGATCTATCATGTCAAAAGCCTTACTATAATCTAACATGACTAAGTATGCTAAGTATTTTCCGTCTAGAGCCGTGATCAAATCGTCTGTAATATTTAGAAGGGCAGTAGCACAACTATAACTTGGTCTGAACCCAGACTGATGCTGAGGCAAAATGTTATTTTGATCTAGATACCGTCGCAATTGACTATCTACAGCTCTCTCAAGTATCTTAGAAATGGCGGGTAAAATACTTATAGGTCTGAAATCTCCAAGGTTAAAGGGATTTTTTACTTTTGGTACTGGATGAACCACTGACTCCTTCCAACATTCTGGAAAAACATTTTCTAGGAGACAAGAATTTATGATATGAGTTAAAAATGGCAATATAACTGGACAGCATATTTTAATCAATTTTATATTAATGTCATCAGCTCCTACAGCTTCCGATGATATATTGTAAAGGATCTTGGCTACGTCTGACTGCGAGAGAGTTTTTAGAACAAATTCTTCAGAAACATTTATCCGTGAACCGAGGTATTGCTGAATGACATAACTTTTATTTGAATTAACAGTACTATGCGCGCTAGCAAAATAATCATTAAATGCATTTACATCGTTAAGTTCGTCAGGAAGTTGTTTCTTTCCACCTTTATTGAGTAAATATTTATTTATGGATTTCCAAAGTATTTTGAGATTGCTACCCATAAAATGATGTTTAAAATAAGCTTTCTGCTCTTTCCGTACTGCAGTGGTTACGTAGTTCCGTAAGGTTTTATAATAATCACGATGAGCGGGTAATTTACTTTGTTTAAATCTATTAAGTGCATCATCTCGAAGTGATATCATCTGTTTAATAGTATCTGTTAACCAAGGGGGCCTAAGTTTAGTAATTTTAAAAGTTTTATAAGGTGCGTGTTTGTCGAATAGGTTTTTCAGAGTTTCATTAAAGAATAAGATCTTATGATTTATGTCTAACAGTCGAACCATATCATGCCATGGAACAGATTGCAGTTCACGAGTAAACACATCATGGTGAAAATTTTTAAACGATCTAGAAGTGATTAGGGTGGGGAGATTTCGCTCACATTCCATTAAAATGTCACAGTATACCAGATGATGATCTGATATATCTGACGTATCAATCACACCGTAGTTCTCAGAACACACTGTATCAGTAAGAATAATTAAATCTAAAAGAGTAGACGAGGATTGAGTTATTCTTGTAGGCTCTTGTATTATTTGTTTTAGACCATATCCTTCAAAGAGAGAGTTAAACATTGTGGCAGAGGTGTCATATTCATTTAGAAGATTAATATTGAAGTCGCCGAGGCAAATAATTTCATCACAGCTTGGTATCAGAAAACTGAACATATCATCTAATGTATCGAGAAATTCCTTACAGTCAGTTCTAGGCGATCTGAGAAATACTACCGAGCCAATAGCAAATGATTTATCCCTAAAGTTTACACGGATCCATTTTTGTTCCACTGGCACTGCTTTTAAGTCAAGCAAAGAATATTTTAAGGTAGATTTTACGTATAAACCAGTACCACCACCACGTGTGGGTCTATCCGAACGGACAAACGAATAGCCGTCGATGTGGACAGCTTCATCAGGTATATCTGGCGTGAGCCAAGTTTCGGTGATAGCTAAAATGAATAAATCTGAATCTAAGAGAAAATTTGTCAAAGCTACATAATGAGAAATAAGCGAGCGCACATTTAGGTGGGCAACACGAAATAAACACACACCAAGTTCAGCAGCCGTGATGTATGTCAGGAAGCTAAAAGCAGCAAGCGGCATGTGACATAGTAGGAGAAACTACAAGCAAATTTAAGTGATCAACTACTACTCAGAATAATTGAGATTAAAACTGATTTTTTTTTTCTTATTATTATTTGTGAGAATTAAAGCACTAATTTATATTACCAATACGTAATGAAGGAAATGAATACTAGAGCACTACTCTAGATACATATTTTAGAAAAAGAACCAATGATCTCTAACTAAATTAAAGCACTACTCTAGATACATGTTTTAGAAAGAAAGAAATAAAGTTCACTAACTAGAAATAAGAAGCATTAGCAGCTGTTTTACAATAAGCGGGCATTTAACAGTAAGAAAAATTCAGCTACGATGTATGTCAGGAAGCTAAATGAATACTAAAGCACTACTCTAGATACATATTTTAGAAAAAGAAACAATGATCTCTAACTAAATTAAAGCACTACTCTAGATGCATGTTTTAGAAAGAAAGAAATAATGTTCTCTAACTAGAAATGAGAAGTATTAGCAGCTGTTTTACAATAAGCGAGCATTAAACAGTGAGAATAGTTCATAAAAAAGCACTTAGCTCAGGTGTTTAATAATTTCCTTTCCGGTGTTGAAGTACAAAGATCCGTCGCGCGACCATACGTTGCGTCTCCCATACTTTTCGACCAAATACTTGACTTCTTGTACCCTGGTAGAAGTTAGGTCTTCCTATATGACCATATTCGTACCTTTCAGCTTCCTTTTATTGGAGAAAACTTGCGCCTTAAATTTGTAGGACGTGAACTTTATAATTATGGCACGGTGTTCATTTTTTCCGACTTGTCCAACGCGATGACAACGGTCGATATTTTGGGGTGTAATTTGCAATTCTAGCTTCCCAACAAATATATTTAACACTGTTGCTTCGACATTCTCATTTCTTGACCTCGGGTATGCCAAAAATGCGTATGCTGTTTCTTCTGGTATATTGCTATATACTATATTGGTATAAGTAAGATATTAGAAGATAAATTAGAGGAACAATCTGGAAAATTAGAAACTAAATTA
The DNA here is from genome assembly GCA_958336345.1 of Dorcus parallelipipedus. Classification (NCBI taxonomy): domain Eukaryota; kingdom Metazoa; phylum Arthropoda; class Insecta; order Coleoptera; family Lucanidae; genus Dorcus; species Dorcus parallelipipedus. The sequence goes on from OY284475.1 coordinate 35,989,731, forward strand.
AAGGAACAATCTGGAAATTTCAAAGATGAATTGCTGGAACAATGCAGAAGTTTAGAAGCTAAATTAAAGGAACAATCTGGAAACTTCAAAGATGAATTGCAAAATAAATTGATGGAACAATCCAGAAGTTTCAAAGATGAATTGCAAAATAAATTGTTGGAACAATCCGGAAATTTAAAAGACGATCTAGACAAATTAATGGAATACTCTAGAAACACGGAAGAGAACGTGAAAATTTTAGAAGAGAAACTTGAAAATAAATTAATACAACAGTCGAGAAATTTGAAGGATGAATTTCTAGAACAATCAAAAGGGCTCGAAGATAAACTAGTGGTGAAAATATCAGAAGAGACGAGGAATCTGCAAGAAAATGTGGAAGAAATACTATTCCAGCAGGATAACAAAATTAAGAATCTCGAGCAAATCATGGCAGGGTTACGAATGCACGGGGATCCGTCACCAGCAGGAATACCAGAAAATAATGAGGCCCAAACTGTGGTAGGACCAGCGGAAATTTCTAAATTGAAAATAAAACCACCGACGTTCGATGGGAAATCTTCTTGGCCTAACTACTTCAAACAGTTTGAAGCTGCAGCAAAAGCGAATGGATGGACGGCCAGTGAAAAAGCCACTTCGTTAATTGTGGCCTTGAGGGGGGACGCTAGCGATGTGCTACAAATGATGCCGGCAGAGGAACAAGAAGACTTCCATAAACTGGTGAACAGGCTGGAGATGCGTTATGGCCAGGCGCATCTGACCGACGTGTACCATGCGCAGCTGAGAAACCGTTGCCAGAAATCCGGAGAGAGTCTTCAAGAATACGAGGCTGATGTAGCGCGCCTAGCCCGATTGGCATATCCTACAGCGCCTGATGAATTCCTGCAATGTTTGACGATGCAGACCTTTGTAGATGGAATCCGTGACCCGGACAACCAGCAGGCATTGAGAATGGCCCACCCTAAGACATCCAAGAACGCATTGGCCTACGCCTTGGAATACGAGGCGGCGAAGCGAGTCTCGAGAGGACATGTTAAGGTACGAGCTGCCATGGACTCCCAAGAAGAGAAACCCGCCAGCGTCAAGGTGCGATCTGCTGCAGAGGAGCAGCCCAAGGATTATACCACAGAGGAGGATATTCGCCGCATTGTGGAACAAGTCCTGAGGCGGAAGAATCCGCTGGTGTGTTGGAACTGCCAAGAAGAGGGACATGTTCGCAGGCGGTGTCCCAAGGCCAGGCAAGATCCTCCACGAAGGAAGCCACAGGGAAACTAAGCCGGGTCGGTGCAAAGGGGCAAACGTCGACCCATATTCAAAGGCCCCCAAAGACAAAAGCCACAAAAGTAATAGCCCTGCGGCGATTAACCAGCAGTGTCTTCGTGGATGCCACCATTGATGACATCCCTCACACCATGTTATTGGATACGGGTGCGACGAAGACTATCTTGAGGCCCGACGTTATCAAGTCATCAAGACGCACTGAGCCGACTAAATGGAGACTGAGGACAGCAACGGGAACATCAGCGACTGTCCATGGTGAAGTAGAGGTGACCATTACCATTGGATCGACCCCCATCAAACATCGTGCCCTGGTAGCAGAAATAGAGGACGAAGCGATTCTGGGCATGGACGTCATGTGTGCTCATGGGTTCCAATTGGATCTGAAGCGTGGCGTGATGGCGGTTAACAACGAGGAGTTGGTTTTACATCAACGAGAGGACGTGGCCGCTCGAGTTGTTCTCGCAGAAGATGTCGTATTGCCTAGCAGAACCGAGGTTATAGTCGATGCAAACCTGAACGGCGGTTTCCAAGATGGGCAAGTCATTATGGTCGAACCTAACACTGACGATCAGAAGATTGGAAAAGGAGTTCTCGTTGGAAAAATGTTGTTGACAGCAAAGAAGGAAATACCAGTCCGCCTAATGAATGTGAACTGTTTCCCTGTCAACATCAAGAAAGGTACGATCTTGGGAAGCTGTGCCATGGTGTCCTCCATCTCCCGCCAAATAGAAGCAAACGTACAACAAGAGACGAAGGTCCCGAAGAAGTTGTTGGAAATGGTCATGTCGACGGCTCAGGAACTGACTCCAGAACAGAAGACAAAAGCGAAGAACCTGATCTGTCAGTATCAAGATGTGTTCGAAGTAGAAAATGGACCTAAGGGAAGAACCGACATAGTCAAACACAAGATAGAGACCGGGGAAGAAAGGTCCATTCGTCAAGCTCCAAGGAGGTTACCATTGGCGAAGCGTGAGGAAGCAGAACGCATTATTCGTGAGATGGAAAAAGACAATGTAATTGAGCCATCGAGCAGCCCTTGGGCGTCACCGGTAGTGACGGTTGTGAAGAAAAAGGATGGATCCACACGGTTCTGCGTAGACTATCGATTGCTCAACAACGTCACCAAAAAGGATAGCTATCCTCTGCCACGGATTGATGACACCCTGGACACCCTGGCCGGTTCAAAGATCTTCTCGACCTTGGATCTAAAGAGTGGTTATTGGCAAGTGGAACTAGCGCCCGAAGATCGAGAAAAAACGGCGTTTTCCCTTGGTATGGGTCTATGGCAATTCACGGTGATGCCGTTCGGGTTATGTAATGCACCAGCGACATTCGAGAGGCTGATGGAGACGGTTCTGAAGGGTCTGTCCTGGACAACGTGCATGGTATATCTGGACGACATAATTGTGGTGGGGAAAACTTTCGACGACCACCTGAAGAACCTGGAAGGAGTGTTCCAGCGGCTTCGCGGAGCTGGACTAAAGCTTAGTCTCAAGAAGTGCCACCTGTTCCAGAAGGAAGTGAATTATCTAGGCCATATTGTTAATGGGAATGGAATCGCCGTGGACCCAGTGAAGATTCAGGTCGTGAAGGACTGGCCAACTCCCAAGAATAAACACCAGATAAGGAGTTTTCTAGGCCTATGCACTTACTATCGGCGCTATGTTCCCGGATTTGCGGACATCGCTAAGCCGTTGACAAAACTCACCGAAGAAGGTCGTCCGCTTGAATGGGACCAACATTGCCAAATTAGTTTTGAACAACTCAAACAGTACTTGATAAGTGCTCCTATCCTAAGTTACCCTCTCCCAGAAGGCAAGTTCATCGTGGACACTGACGCTAGCAATGTTGGTATCGGTGGCGTACTGTCCCAGATACAAGAAGGGCAAGAGAAGGTGATTGGCTACTTCAGTAAAGTCCTGTCAAAGCCGGAACGAAATTATTGCGTCACTAGAAGGGAATTGCTAGCCGTGGTAAAGTCCATAGAACATTTCTACAAGTACTTATATGGCAGACACTTTCTCCTGAAGACGGACCATGCCGCTTTAAAATGGGTCCTCCGATTCAAGAATCCTGAAGGACAAGTCGCACGATGGATCGAACGACTTCAGGAATACGATTTTGAAATCCAGCATCGGGCCGGAACTAGCCACAGAAATGCCGATGCTTTGTCGAGAAGACCTTGTGCCGAAGACTGTAAGCACTGTAGTCGGCTGGAGGAGAAAGTGGCCACGACTGCGAGGACGGCCGTCGTAGACGACAAATGGCAAGGTGAAGAATTGCGACGAGACCAGGAGAACGATCAGTGTAGTGTATTACGGTGTGTAAATGAATAGTGTATTACTACATATAGGGAAGCTGAGGAGAAACAATTGATATATGATATAATTCAACACCTTGTATTTATTATCAATATTAGTTCTGGAATAAATCTTTATATTATATTCAATTATTATTACCACTCTTATTCCAATCCATTACATAATTGGCGACGAGGTAAAAGTAATAGTCAAGAGCATCCAGCAAAGACAAAAATGTCAAGAAGAGAAAAGCCAGAATCCTGTCATAGCGGCAAGTTGGGAAATGCAATTTGCGGAAATATCGGAACATTGCAGGAGTTCAAGGTGTCTGATGATTGGGAAATTTATCAAGAACAACTAGAACAATATTTTATTGCAAATTATGTCGGAGATGATCGCAAAGTCAGTGTGCTATTGACGGTGATTAGAAAACAGCCGTAAAAAGTTTTGCGGGACCTATGTGATCCAGTTCGACCATCGCAAAAATCGTATGCTGATTTGTGTTCAATTATGAAAAAACAGTTTTCACCGAAGGTTTCAATATTTCGTAAACGTATTGAATATTACAGTTTACATCAAATGCCAAATGAACGTATAAAAGATTGGTTTGTACGAATAAAAAATGTGTCAGTGCAATGTAAGTTTGACAATCGTCTAAATGAAGTGCTGAAAGACAAGTTTATCTCAGGGTTGCAATCAGGAAAAATACTTGACCGACTGTGTGAAGAGGAGCCTGACAGAACGCTGGAACAATTATTGGATACTGCATTGAGCAAAGAAGCCGCTATCGAAGAAGCTGTTCACATAAACGCAGTCTGCTTTAAGGGCAAAAATGCCAAGGTGACTTCGAAGTTGGTTGATAAAGGCAAGGGAGCTATCAATGGTGAACCGTCACGTAAGTCAGTGTCAATGGGACAAGTCCAGAACGCGTTTTCTTCAATGTGTTTTGCATGTGGTAAAGCAAACCATGATTATAAAAACTGTAAGTACAAGAAATATAGGTGCAAGAAATGTAACGAATATGGACATTTAGCCTGTGTGTGTAAAAAAGGTAGTAAAAATCATTTTTTAGATTTAGAAACAAGTCCAGTTGAGGAATATGACATGTGTTTTGTTGACAATGTCAAATATGTAGAACCTTTTATGATTGAAATGCTCATTGATAATATTAAAATCAGTATGGAAGTTGATTCGGGCGCAGGAATTACGGTGATTCCAGAAAATATATACATGGCGAAGTTAAATAAAATTCCTTTGAAACCGACGGGAATTCGTTTACGTACTTATGAAAATACGATAATAAAACCAATTGGTGAGATTAAGGCATCATTTATTTATAATGACATTACCAAGATTTGTCGGGCAATTATCGTTGAAAAAGGATGTCGTCCGTTGTTAGGCCGTGACTTGATAAAAATGTTTGACATTGTTAAATTGAAAAAGAATTTGAAATGTAAAACCACTTATATTACTGAAAGGAAAATTAATCTTGATCAATTAGCTTATGAGTTGGCCATAGATGAATGTAATGGCAGTAAAAAAATTATTCTTAAAAAGCTCATTGGTGAATTTAGCGAATTATTCAACGGAAAACTTGGTGAATGTAAAAATGAAAAGGTTAAATTAAAAATTAAGGACGACATAATTCCGACATAATTTGTTAAGCCTAGGTCAATACCTTTTGGCTCAAACCTAAGGTTGAAAAGGAAATAAGTAGGCTTGAAAACGCAGGAGTTATTACAAAAACGGATAATTGTAATTGGGGGACTCCTTTGGTGCCGGTAATTAAGTCAGATGGATCAATTCGACTTTGTGCTGATTATAAAATTACTATAAATAAATATTTAGAAAATGATAACTATCCTATTCCGAAAATTGAAGAATTATTTGCAAAGTTAAGTGGAGGCAAACATTTCACTAAGCTTGATTTATCCAACGCATATAATCAGTTAATAGTAGATGATAAAGCAAGAAAGCTTTTAGCTTTAAGTACACAGCAGGGTATTTATTTGGTAAATCGTTTACCTTTTGGTGTTAAAACTACATGTGCAATTTTTCAAAGATGTATGGAAAAAGTTTTACAAGGAATTAAAGGTGTCGTAGTATATTTAGATGATATTGTGGTTACAGGAAAGACTGATGAAGAGCATTTTAAGAATTTAAGAGAAACATTTCATCGGTTAAAAGAGGCCGGATTAAAATTGAAGCTGTCCAAATGTGTATTTTATCAGAAAGAGGTATAGTACCTGGGATATATTATAAATACTCTAGGTTTGAAAAAGGATCCAGAAAAAATAGAAGCTATTCTCAAGGCCCAAAAGCCCAAAGATGAAAAGTCAATTCGTGCTTTCTTGGGTATGGTTAATTATTATGGGAAATTTGTGAAGAATTTGTCAACAATCCTGGAACCTTTGTATTATTTACTGAGAAACGGTGGAGCAAGGATCAAGACAAAGCTTTTGAAGAAGCAAAGAAAGCAATGTCTTCAGATGAAATATTAGTCCATTATGATCCATTTCTACCAGTCAAGCTGTATACTGATGCTTCTGAGTATGGTATAGGAGCGGTGTTGGTGCATGTTTTAGACGGAAATGTTGAGAAACCCATTCATTTTGCATCTAGAACTATTTCAAAGACGGAGAGAAGTTATTCAGTTATCCACAGAGAAGCTTTAGCTGTGCACTGGGGTGTACAGAAGTTTCACCAGTATTTAATGGGAAGAAAATTTACGATAGTTTGTGATCACAAACCTTTATTAGCACTCTTTGGGGAGAAGAAAGGCATTCCAATAATGGCAGCTGGAAGGTTACAACGTTGGGCTGTTTATCTTTCAGGTTTTGATTATGACATCAAGTATATTAGTGGAGGGCAAAACGTGATTGCTGATGGTTTGTCGAGAGTTCCTGTTATGAAAGAAATTCCAGATCACTATGAATCCGAATATATTCACTTTATGGATACTGTGCCGGTGGATTTCAGACAAATCAGGTCAGTTACTCGTCGTGATCCTATTTTAGTTAAAGTTTGCAGATACATTACACATGGTTGGCAGAATAATGTAGATGAGGAGCTTAAACCATACTCAAGGTTAAAAAATGAGCTCAGTATAGAAGAAGGAGTAATTATGTGGGGCTACCGAGTTATTATTCCGAAGCAGTTACAGAATGGATTACTCAGAGAATTACACAACGGTCATTGTAAAAATGAAAAGTTGGGCCAGGTCGTACTTTTGGTGGCCTAAGTTAGATACTGATATTGAAAATCAAGTACTTTCTTGTGATGCTTGTCTGTCTTGTAGACAAGAACCACCCAAGGCTAAGCTTATACCCTTTGAAGAAGTGATTCGACCTTTTGAAAGGATTCACATAGATTTTTTGGGTCCTGTAGAAGGAAAAATGTTTTTTATAATTATTGATGCTTTTAGCAAATGGCCAGAAGTTTTCATTTGTCCTCAAATAAATGCTGAAACTACAATCAGTAAGTTGAGGGAAACGTTCGCGCGCTTTGGATTGCCGGATAAGATTATAAGTGACAACGGCACTCAGTTTGTATCTTGTGAATTTATGACTTTTTGTGAATTAAATGGTATTAAACACAGAACAACACCAGTGGCTCATCCGGCTAGCAATGGAGCTGCCGAAAATGCGGTTAAAACATTCAAAAATGCCTTATTTAAAGCAATGAAAGATCCAACAAACGCTAAAGTGTCGTTATCAACTCGAATTAATCGTTGGTTGTTTACTTACAGAAATGCGCCGCATTGTACTACAAAAATAAGTCCCGCCGCACGTATGTTTAAAAGAAACTTAAAAACCAGATTAGATTTTATAATACCTCACGAAAAACCTGTAAAAGAAAATAGAACAATGAAAGGTAACAGGGAGATTAGTTTTGAAGAAGGTCAAGTTGTAATGGTTAGAGACTATAGAAATCCTAACAAGAAAACTTGGACTAAAGCTGTCATTGATGAGGTAATTGGTAAAAGAAACTACTTTGTCAAAATCATTGGAGGTAATTTAATTTGGAAGCGACACACTAATCAGATGCCAAGCGATGTAAGGCGATGCCAAAAATTTGACGAAGAAGTAAGCATTGACGATACAGTTTGCATAGGAAAAGAAGACAATAATCAGATTTCACCGATTATTGTCAATAAAGACAAACAACATAACGAAACCGACGCTACGGCGAATATTGGAAGTTATATTGATAGTAATATTCAATCTTCGCCAACTAAAAACTCAGTAGTTTCGCCTCATGAGGAACTTATACCAATTAGTGTTGCAAAGAACCGCCCACGGCATATAATTAAAAAACCAGATAGATTAACTTATGAAGATAAGGGTGTGCCATCGTCTTCGAGGGAGAGTATATGTAGTGTATTACGGTGTGTAAATGAATAGTGTATTACTACATATAGGGAAGCTGAGGAGAAACAATTGATATATGATATAATTCAACAACTTGTATTTATTATCAATATTAGTTCTGGAATAAATCTTTATATTATATTCAATTATTATTACCACTCTTATTTCAATTCATTACAATCAGGATTTGAAATTGGTGCTGGAATGGAAAAGTAGGGAGGCAAGGTCTACTTGGGAAGAGATAGCACCGTGTGCACCATCCGTAAAATCGTACTGGGCGCAGTGGGACTCCATAGTGCTGGATCATGGTCTTCTGAAACGAACCATCGAGAACCAGGAAGGCACGGAACAGAAGACACAGTTACTGATCCCCAAGAATAGGGTGCCGGAAGTTCTGAGGAAACTTCACGATGGAACTTCAGGAGGGCATCTGGGAATCAAGAAGACTATGGAAAAGGTGCGCGAGCGATTCTACTGGGTGCACTGCAAGGAAGACGTAAAGGACTGGTGTAGGAAGTGCGTAGTCTGCGCAGCCAGTAACGGCCCCACAGACGAGGCAAGGCTCCCATGAAACAGTATAACGTGGGAAGTCCTTTCGAAAGAATTGCCATAGATGTAGCCGGCCCATTTCCACAAACGAATAGTGGAAATAAGTACATCGTCGTGGTGATGGACTACTTTAGCAAGTGGGTTGAAGCATACGCCCTACCAAACCAAGAGGCGATAACTATTGCTGAAGTACTTGTCCGAGAATGGATCAATCGGTACGGCGCGCCCATGGAGCTGCATTCAGATCAAGGAAGGAACTTTGAATCGGCTTTATTCAAGAACGTGTGTACTCTGCTCGGCGTCCGGAAAACTAGAACCACTGCACATCACCCGCAGTCAGACGGAATGGTGGAAAGATTCAACAGAACCATCAACCGACATTTGTCCAAGGTAGTCTCCGACCATCAGAGAGACTGGGACACGTACATTCCCCTTTTTCTACTGGCATACCGTGCGTCCGTTCATGAGACAATAGGAGAGACACCAGCAAAAGTAGTATTTGGGCGAGAACCAAGACTGCCCTGCGATCTGAAATTTGGCGTGAAGCCTGGCGAAATCCCTGCCGACGAAGACTACGTGAGCGGTCTACGCAGAAAAATGGACGACATTCACAATCGAGTGCGTCACAACATACAGACAGCCAGCGACCGAATGAAGAAGCATTATGACATCAACGCTCAGAATGGGGGATACGAACCTGGAGCGCTGGTCTGGCTTTATAATCCTCAAAGACGTCGAGGTCTATCGCCAAAACTGCAGACATCTTGGGAAGGTCCTTACAAAGTGATGAAACGGATCAACGATGTCATCTACCGCATCAGGAAGATTCCGCATGGCAAACCCAAAGTTATTCACTTCAATCGAATGGCTCCTTACAACGGAGAAGAAAATGAAAAAAGAGAAATGAAAAAGGTTCCGAAGTAAACTTCGAAACCTTCATGTTTCATCACGCCACAGGAAGTAAGGCGCGATTCGGAGTGACTACAGAGAGACAGCAAGACCTATTTCAAGTGTCACCAGAGTACAGTCTGGCCCACTGTGTGGCAGAAGACCTAAGGATGTCCAAGGGGATAGCCCAAGTCTTCCGGAAGAAATTTGGTCAGGTCGAGGAACTCCTAAGACAGCACCCCATGGTGGGCAAGAGCCTGCAGATCATCCACACGGAGACGACACGTGTACTACTTAGTCACCAAGAAGACATCAAGCGGTAAGCCTGACTATCGCAGTATTTGGAGAGCTTTATGGAGCCTGAAGAGACAGCTGGTGGAAGGCAAGGAGACGAAATTAGCCATTCCCAAGATAGGCTGCGGACTAGATGGACTGGACTGGAGGGTCGTTCGCAGCATGATAGAAGTCATCTTCAACGGAACGGGAATTGAAGTTCTAGTCTGCAGTCACCACCCACAGGCAGCTGTTGGCAGTAGGAAAACCGTAGACTGCTATTTCTTCCAGACCGGATGTTGTAAAGAGGGACCAGCATGCCGATTTCGACATTCTCCTTCAAGGCTAACACAAGGAACGTTCCGAGACGAAACGTTTTTAAGAAGGGGGCAGTTTGACAATTGCGGTGCCAGCCGTCTGATGCGTCAACACCGACGCGCGACGCGTCTTAGACGAGAAGCTTCGGTCGCTTCGACATCACGTCAGCGATGATCTGAGACTTTCCGTCTCGCACGAGAATGTTCGCGAGAAACAACCCCGGCATATAAAAATGCACGCGGCCGAACGTGAGACAGTTCGAAATTAATTAAGCAAGTGGACAGTTCGGAATCGAAGTCGCGGTATAAATTTTCGCTCGGCTATTAACATAAATTACTTATTAGTTTATAAATAAATTATTGTTTAAATTAGTGTTAATTAGTGTTACTTTTAAATAAATTAGATTATTAACTATTTCGTGTTTTGATTAAAATAAAAATAATAGAACCTTTTAAAATCGTTACAATAGAATTGAAATTTTTAAAATTTCTTAACATTCAGGCAACAAGTACCAACATCAGAAACATTTGACAAGTATTATAGAAAAAACATGTCGACGTTGATTTCGTTACAGGGGCCCAATTCTTGAAATCATTCGACAACATGTCGTATGCGACATGACGTGAAAATGACGCAATTCCCAAACAATTTATATACTGTTCTTCCGCTCGATCTTTGCAGTTACGTCAGAAAAGTATCGACCCAAAATGACAAAAACACCATATCTTCCTTTGAAAAGGAGCAAAACTGTCTAAAATAGTTTTGAACTGAAAAATTGAGAATACGAAACGTCAAGACGATTTGACAGAAGTGGACTACTAATATGGCACCTGAAGCCGCCTTTGGTCATATGATAGCGTTTCTATAATAACTTATCTCAGTTGTCCACGGTCATTAAATGAAATTTTTCTGGAAATAGCTTCAGTAAATCATAAGTATTAAATAAAAAATTAAATTACAAATTAATAGGCACTTTGATTTAATTATTTATTTGAAAATTAAAAGAAATTGTCCCATATTTGTAAACGGCAATATCTCATACAAACTAGATTTTATTATTTTTTCTTACAGAAGGTAATTTTGTACAGAATTAACTATGCAAGAATCTCCATCGATTCTCTCTTGATTAAGAACAGTAAACTTGAACGTGACTCCAAAGAACAGAGGCATTTTGTAAACACTGCGGGATTTAAACTATAATTTAAAGATGTGATAAGGAAAATTAACTTAGATTTCTTTTCAATAACCTATTTAATAAAATACAATTGTACGATTTAATTTAAAATTATGAATGCATTACTAGAATGATTAGTGTACCTATAAAATTTATGAGAAAACTGTTACTTAAATTAAAGTATTCCCCAGCAAGATCTGATTTCTCCAATGACCTCTTTGCTACTTCAACATAAAATCTAAGTCTGCTACCTTTGAATTATTTATGCTAGTTGGTAATTTGCTATGAAATAGAAAACATAGGCACTTAAAAGATCATTGCATGAGATAGAAAGAGAGACTCTTAACGCATTTACAGCTATTATTTATAAAGGGTGATTGAAATTCGAGGGCCAGCATGGGGATCTCGCTTATTATAAACGATAGAGAATCGGTTAAATGGAGGCAAAGTCGCAAAATTTCATGCTGATTAATAATCTGTATAAACAATAAAAATCGCGCCCATAAGAAAAATGAAGTTGGCTCTGGAAAAACAAAAACAAATCGCTCTAGAAATAAAGTACGTTCGCCATTCAATCAAGCGTAAAAAGTTGCTTCAGGAATGTTTTCACAGATTTTGGAAAAAATCATAAATAAAGAAGTTATGTCCGATTTTCTAAAATCGCAATTTTTCGTTTTGCTCCGATTGTGAAGAAACCGTTTGAGATATTTCAAATGTCTTAACAGATTATTATCAGAATGAAATTTGGCAATTTTGCCTCCTGGTCCTCCAATTTCAATCACCCTGTATATACCTTTTTCTAACATAAATTCTTGATTAATTTATTCATGGCAAGTGACATACAAGTAGCACAATAACAGTAATTTGGTCATTTCAAGCATCATAAACCTGCCATATGGGACTTCCCCTTAATTAACTAGGTATTTGTGCCGTTTACTGTTTGTCGTTAGAAAATTTAGGGAACCAGAGCTGTCTAATTATGTAAATGAAAGTTTACATTCTGTAATTGTATCTTCAAACAGCGGAATCAAAACGAATGTAGAATTTAAAATAGTTTTTAGGCTTCAAACCTAAATATTTCCAGTTTTTTTTATATAACCCAAGGTGTGGTTATTAACATAATGTTTGCCCTCTATTCACGAACAGATTTTAATGACAAGTAACATTTTTAGGCTCAAAATAAATTACGCAAATAAATAAATAATTATTGGTTGGCTTACAAAATAAATACATAACATGTATAAAATGTTCATTAACACATAAGCGTCCGCTCGAAACAGACCTTTTCTCTTCCCATTCAACCATCGGAATTGATTTACACAACAACACTTTCACCGTACACCACCTCCAAGGTCATTTGTGGTGGTGTTTCGTTCGCAAGTTAATCGAATTATTTTCACGCTTGAACATAAATTACCTATTTACTCACCCATTTTGCCGGGGTTAATGTCGAATTGAGCGGGTCCATCTTGAACGAAACCAGGTCTACTACATAAGTCCTGTAAAGGAAAAATCAGGATATGTAACTACGGTTTTCTCTAAATTAAATCGAATAAATGAGTCGTCTACACCTTTTCCAATTGTATTTCAGAAAATTTCAGTTGTATTTCAGATTAGTAAATTGCAGTAGAAAGTAGTAATTGTAGTTCAGGTCAGTAAATAGTAGTTCAGATTAGTAAATTATATTTCAGAATGTAGTAATTGTAGTTCAGATTAGTAAATTGTATTTCAGAAAACGTCATATGAAATTCAGAAAATATAATTTGTAAATCAGAAAGCATCATTTGTAAATCTGAAAGCATTATTTGTAAGTAATTAAGTTTTTTTTTGTAAGTTTGCAAGTGCCTGCATGTTAATAGCGAAAAACTGCATTTCTTAGTATGGACTCCATGCAAATTCCACAATTATTTAAATTCATTCTTCACTTTATTTCAATGCAATCGTAACAGTAACTATTCCACGAAAATCTGTTGATGGTTCCTAAGGTATAGTAAGACTTATTTACTATGGTATGCTGCAAAAATATATATAATTATTATTTTCTGAAATACAATTCACCTTTTCTGAAATTGATTTCGCTTTTCTGAACTACAATTAACACATTCTGAAATACATTTTACGTTTCTGAAATACAATTGACACTTTCTAAAATTCATTTTTTGCATCTGAAAAACATTTGTCACTGTCTGAAATTAATGTGTTACATTCTGAACTACACTTGGAAAAGGTGTAGTTCCAAAACCGGCCATCTCCACAATTTCAAGAAATTGCTCTTATGTCAAAAAAATATTTTTCCGACATTTTTACACTTTGCATTCAAAAGATTTGAACACTACACTGATAAAAATTATTCTAAGAAAAACATTGGTTTTTGTTACCTATGATTTTCCTAGTAAATTTACAATTGTTAGAAGTGAAGTGTAAAATTCTATTTCATATGTTTTATTCAGTACTTTTACACATTTTTGGTAATCTTCCGTGATGTTCACCAGGGGAACTTTGTAAATTTACGGAATGCATTTTATTTTACCTATATTTTCCAGTAACTTCTAGTAATTTTACCACAACACTTATAATCATTAAGAAAATTTACACTCGTTCTCTGTAAATACACATACTTCAATAGTTTAGTGTAAATAATTCAATATTTTCAAATTAAAATTACATATTATTGTAATTTTAAGTTACGGTTTACTATTAGTACGTAAAATATACAACATTACAAGAATTAAGGAAAAATAAATGTAATTTTATGTAAAGTTCAAATCGTTAGTCAATCTATATAAAATCACATCAATATTCTATGTAAAAAAATGTGTAATTTTACTGCCATTTTTATCAGTGTAAACCGGCTGTAACACATGTTATTTAAGCATCAGAAACGTCGATTCGTTCCAAAAGCGGCTATCTCTACAGATGTTCGTTCCAAAAGCGGCTATCTCTACGGACGTTCGTTCCAAAAGCGGCTATCTTCGCAGGTGTTCGTTCCAGAAATGCCCGTCGATGGTGAAGGTAGTGCTGCAGTAAGTCTGCTTCAAGTTTTTAGAGGTTATGAGTTCGTACGTTTGTAATCTATCGGTTAGTAAAAATGGATGGTAAAATTAAGCAGGTTTCTGATCCATTTATGTTGTTTGTTATGTTTTGTTTAATACATATTTAGCCGAAAATCTATATCTTGCACTTATTTACTTCTTTTCACTATTGATAGGCAGTCAAAGCAAATGAATTCTAAACGTTATTTTGTTCCATAACCGTCCATCTCCGTTACAGTTGGTTCCAAAACCGGTCTAATCCAAAGTTTGTTCCAAAACAGGCCAAATCCAAAATAAAAAAATTTGCAGGTGCTTTGGATTAAAATCGATGCAATCAAAATTTAGGTTATCGAATTCTACTCACTAAGTACTTTTATTTTTGCTTAATATAAAATTTGTTCACATAACAAACACTTAACGTTTCGCCGTCGTTCGACAGCTTCGTCAGAAGTGAAAAATATAAATATGTTGTCAAATAAACAAGGTTGTCAACGGAAACTAAAAAAGTAACTTGATATTTTTTTTATCTTAAAATAATTTTAAACATAATAAACTTTAATTAAATTAAATAAAATTTGTTCGTTCAACGGCCTTTGCGGTAGAGTTGTGTCGTTCACGAATCATTGAGTCAATTCGAACGAATCTTTTGACTAAAGATTCGTTCATTTCGTTCGTTGTAATGTCGTTCGTGAACGAACGAATCTTTTCGAACGAGATGATTCAGAATGATTCAGATTCATTTGATTGATTTGATTCAATTGAACGAAATGAACGAATCGTCACGCCGCGCCGTAACATTCCAGTTTTATTTATTTATTTATTTATGTGTCCGAGCGAAAAATAAGTATAAACCTGAACGTCTATTCTAATTCAAGATTTCGACTCGAAAACTGTTTCGATATCAAAATATTTCATTGAAAAGCAATGCAAGATTTCGACATCGAAACAGTTCTCGAGTCGAAATCTTGAATTAGAATAGACATCCTGAAACACATTAACGAAAACCATAGTTAGAATATGTCAATGCAAGCCAATCGTCGATTAGAACTGAGCGCACTCGATAAATGTACTCGTCCGATCCGTTCATTTCGTTCATCTCGTTCGTTGATTCAAAAGATTCGTTGGTTCGGGAATGGCTCATTTAAAGAACGACTCTTTTGAATCGTTTATTACGAATCGTTCATTTTGAACAATTCGTTCGTGAACGACACAACTCTACTTTGCGGTAAACGTGTTTTTCTTCTCCTGAAAAAAAATTCTACATGGAGATGGCCGGTTTTAGAACTAGACGACTCAAATATGCACAAGGTTTGCTCAAAAAGTAAATGGATCGTTTTTTACGGGCTTGAAGCTGATGTTTTCTATTTAGAATGTTTCAAAGTATATATGTACCGGGTGTCCCAACGGTGTGTATTTCTTCCATGGTGCCTATATGAATAACAAGTAGAGAAAAAAAGATTAAGAAAGTTATACTAGACATCACGCGGCACATTTTAAAATTATTTTCAACTATACAGGGTGCTCCAGAAAGCGTTGGTGCATACAAAGCGATTTTTTTTTATGGAACATCCTGTACATTCTTATAAATTTCGATGTCCCGCGGAGAGACGATTACAATAATATAAAGATATATTAATTTCGTTCAGCCATTTTCGTAAGAAAAATTTTTTCTTCGAAAATTCCTTAAAACTAAAAATTTTGAACTTATGTTGCTGACTCTGACACAGACTTACGAAAATATAACAAAATATTCATAGGACTTTGGCCTTTTTAAAAATAAGAAAAAAGTTAAAATATTGTAACGAGTTTAAGGGTTTTATTTATTTTTATTTTAAAACAAAACACGAAATAGTTAATAAACGAATTTATTTAAAAGCAAACTAATTAATACAAACATTTATTTATAAGCTTAAATCTAGTTTATTTTAACAGCCGAGCGAGAAATCTACGCGACTTTAATTCCGAACTGTCTAACGCTGAATTCCTTGCATTCACCGGACGCGTGCTTTTATAGCCGGGGTTGTTTTTCGCGAACATTCGAGTACGCGACAGAATGTCTAGGGTTGATTCCATCGCTGACGTGATATCGGAGCGCCTGAAGTTTCTGGTCTAAGGCGCGTCGGCGATGACGCAAGAGACAGACTGACGCCGGCTGCTGTCGGCGAATCATTACAATATCGTCAATATCTTTTAGCATTATATAGGGCAAACAGTACTTGCGAAGCACTCAGTATCTCATTTTTTTTTAATGGAACGACCTATTTTTTATTTATTTTTATTTATTTATTTATTTTACTACTATTTAGCCTTCCATGTATAATTTTTGTATAGTAAATGAGCAAAAAGTAAATCCCAGAGTGTATTTATATCACACCTGAAGAAACGTCCAGATCTACACATTTAACGTTTTACAATACTCACATTGATACGAGAAAAACAGGTAAATATGTGAAAAAAAAATTCATCGTAGTCAGCCATGATTTCATATTTGAGATCTTATAACAATTCTGAATAACTTTTTCAAATAATATTTCCGCGTATCTTGGAAAATAAAGGTACTTTACCTTTATGTCCACTTCAAATATTTTTATTTCCTCGGTATGTGACAAATGGTATTCGAATTTTGATATCTGCATTTTGAGTTTGGGAAGCTCTAGGAACTTTCAAATTTATGGTTATAATTTATTTTCAAAAATAAAAGGTTAAAAACCAAAAAATTCTAATGGTATAGTAAAAACAATATTTCTAGTAAAACAAATATTAGAAATAAAGGTATATAACCTGATATCAGTAAAAAGCTATGCTTAAGTACTATCTATTTCTGAAATAAAAAATAGGTCATTCCATTTAAAAAAAATGAGATACTGAGTGCTTCGCAAGTACTGTTTACTTGTATAATGCTAAAAGATATTTTACCTTTTTTCATATTTT
Source organism: Dorcus parallelipipedus (assembly GCA_958336345.1). Lineage (NCBI taxonomy): Eukaryota > Metazoa > Arthropoda > Insecta > Coleoptera > Lucanidae > Dorcus > Dorcus parallelipipedus. Next base: position 36,006,844 of record OY284475.1, read on the forward strand.
CATAAAAATTGTCGGCATAATTTATAGCTTTTCTTTAAAAATCTGCTTTCTATTTTTATTATTCAAATAAAACTTGTTTTGAATAAATTATTAGTTACTGTTAATCAGTTTTTGTGTTAATTTTTTTTTTAAGTTTTAAACATTTTCTTATGAGTTAGAGAACAATTTTTATAAAATCAGTTCTCGACCGAATATTTAGTTATTAGAGCTCGTATAATAATTTGATAACGCTATTAACCTTGTTACTTAATTTGTTGTCAGATAAGTGAAAGTCAAGAAATTAATAACATTGTTTATTATAAGTAATTTTTTAAGTAGAAAGAATAATTTAAAATTTGCGCGAATCATCAAAATAAGGTTAATGACAGTACAGTTTCGAGGTACATACAAGTGCATACTGTTTTAAAACGATAAACAATTTGTTAGAAAACCTATAAGCCTGTTTTACAATCTTTAAGCCTGTTTTACGCTATCACTAGAGAGTCTTGGTTTTAATCAGTTTGATTTATCACGAGCGTACGCTTGGAAAGAGTGGGATCGTAAGCAGTATACGATGCATAGATAACAGTGGGCGAGCTCGACGACGCTGCGAGTGCACGGTGCCGAACAATGCGTTACTGCATCGCAGCTCGCGGAAAAGATGTGCCGTCTCGGCTTGGTCGACTAACGCGCATAAAAAAACTGATTTTATTTTAGACTCCCTGGTTATCACCGAAAATGATAGTAGAACAGCTATTACCAAAAACAGTATAGAAGCAGGTCGAGTAAAATCGCTAAGTTTATTTTTAGAATTTTCACGCCATCTGCCTTCTCGATTATTCCAGAACTTTCTAATCGATCGCGAGAGAGTACTCGAATTTTGGGAGAACAGAATACGAATTTTCTCTATAAACAGAAACAGGCGTGTTACTTGAATCAGTTCTTATTTATTAGTGTGCGATTAATAGCGATTTTCAGTTCGCCTTACACATAGGCAACTTCTACACACGTCGGTCGTTCCTGGGCCTTGCACATGGACAACGTCTACCGATAAGTAATAGGAGGTTTTTTATTACAAAAGTACAGCAGCTCGTTGTTTTGTTTTTAATGTGTAAAACGATTGTAGACAATTAATAGTATATTACATAACGAGACTTGTAAATAGCAAATTACGCACGGTGGAAAAGTTGCGCTGCGCGGCTCATGCAAGTGATTCCACAAGTGCGTAATTGCTTTACAACTCGAGTTTTGTACTATACTTTATCTACGACCACAAAAATTACCTTCAAAGTAATCAGCTATGATTTTATTTACGCTTCTATGGCGCTGTCAAATCACCATAAATTTTACAAGTATCAAACGTGACTGAAGAACTGATAAGTTAAACATAAGTTTGAAAATATTTTAGCAAGTTTTATTGGGTAAATTTGGTGAAATCTTGTTACTTCAAATTTCTTTAAACAACTTCATGCAAAATCAATCGGATCTGAAGGTTTATTTACATAATTTTTTTATTTCAAATTGTTGTATTAAACTTCTACATTTGAAACTTTCAAAAGACAAGATGTTTCTACGAATTATATAATAGTAACTAGTATTTTATTTTAACATAATTTTGCCCAATGAAGTGCTACTTTTTGCTACTTTTTAAGATTTTTTCAAAATTCTCTCTTTATTTGGTTCTCGACATGAGTAAATACTTATAGGTAAGATAAGCATTTGCTGGATACTTGACGTGAAAATTTTTTAAAAATATTAATATACAATCATTTCTACACAACATATAAAAAAATGCGGTGGGACCTCTCCGAGTTCATTTTTTAAATAGTGTTTTTGTAAGGTAACAATCCAAAATCAGGCAAAAATTTTTGTAGAAATAGTTATATTCTGATATTAAATCATTGGTTTAGAAAATGTATTTAAAAGTACACAATTTTGTTATTTTCACCATTTTGGAGACTTATGCCCGATTTCTTCATCGCCTTATCTTGAGGTTAAATTTATCTGTCAGTTAGAATGTGACACATATTATGTTTACGGCCAACTGTACATCACATTCCAACTGTTAGATAAATTAACCTTAGGTTAAACATGGTGAAGAAATTGGCCATTAGATGTAAAAAAATAATTTTGACGCGCTAGAATTTCATTCTGGACCACTGTGCGACGTTTGTAAATATCCGCTTACTTAATTTATGTGTTGTACGTAATTCGTCATTTACAGTAGTGGTCGTAGATAAAGTTTCGGCGATTATTTCTTCGAACCCCGAATTTGTAATAATACATTTTATTGCTTATAGTTTGTTTACTAAGATGTTCAACATATTTTAATAAATAACTGTAATACACTGTAATTTGTAAATTAGCAGCATTTTTACTGCTTAAGCACTCTTATTTGAAAACCAAAATCTTCATACCTGCAAATTATTCGTCAATCTCTTGTTAGTTCAGATAAAAGATATACATATGTAACTACACGTAAAGATTCGACGACTTTAAATAGTATATTACGTATCAAGTTAAGAAAAGTGAAGTTAAAGTGAAATTAAAAGCCAAATGAGTTTAGTAAAACACTTTTCTAACGAGTTGCGTATACTATTTTTTCGCATTTCATACAGTAACGTGTTTTATTAAAGTTTAATAGAAGTTACATTAATCACTGTCACATTAATAACTGTCACAATTGATGGACGAAAAATCATAGTAGTTAGTATTTTTTTATACGTTGCTATACAGTAATAGTTGCTATGTTGTAAAGTAACCCATTACTGTACGATTTTGAGGATATTAATATGATACGTTACTGTCGTTACTGTATGAAATGCGAAAAAACAAATTACTTAATTATTAGAATTTACTAAACGAATTACTCCGGTTCTTCATCTTTATGGCTGGTGGTGGCGGACATCTTCTGCTGATGTTAGTAATAATATAAATAATAAAAAACATTATACGTAAAAGTAAAAACACACGATTGCAAAATGAAGTTCAGACTTATAATAATTGAGTCACTTTCAAATTTAATCTTTGACAAGAAATTCCTGACCTCAAGTAAATTGAAAGAATAACAGAAGCCCATATTTCATCGGTTTCTTTGATTTTCGACTGACAGTTTTTGATAACCTTGAGTTTGGTCAAGCGAAGCCTTGGCGGTAAAAGCAGGAAGATGTGTTCATGTGAAAGGACTCCATTGCTTGTTTGTAGTCGAGATGAATTGATGCTAAAATCGAGCTACAATAAATTTATTGGTCGGGCGACCGGTTTCATCAAAAAGACATTTTCAAGCCCTTACAAGAAGTTCCTATTATTAGATAAAAATAAAACGTGTTAAAAAAGGGGGGCGGGCAATACATAATAAATTTAATTAAAGCTGGTTCTTGTCCGATGAAAATTGTATCACAAACTCTTTTAAACGGACACTAAATGGCGCACAAACACTTAACGTTTCGCAGTCGTTCTGACGAAGCTGTCGAACGACTGCGAAACGTTAAGTGTTTGTGCGCCATTTAGTGTCCGTTTAAAAGAGTTTGTGATATAATAAATTTAGTTTAAATACCTAAAACAATTTAGTTCTGCTGGTTTTGGAAGCCATGATGCAGAAAATTGTAGTTAAAAGAACGCCAACAGGTGGCAGTAGTCAAAGAAAGTTTTTTCTGGAACGTGAAGTTAGATTGCATATCTTCCAAGGAAATCTTCCATAATAAATTTGGTTTAAATACCTTACAATGTTGGTCTTGCTGGTTTTGGGAGCCATGATATACCCAAATATAGCATTCCATTTAAAATAAGAAAGTTAACGGTGACTTCCGGTATAACCGGAAGTGATATATAAGTGAAAATATTTTAATCTGAAAGATTACTTTCCCTTAAGGAATTTTTGTATATTCCCTTCCCCGGAAACTAGGCCAACTCAAAGCTTTTTGTGTTTAATAGTTATTTATTTATCTATAACGAAAAGTTGAGCTTTAAAGTATGAGCAAGTTGTTTACAGCCGAGGCGTTTTCGTCGAGGTTGAAATTACTTGTGAATAGCTTTAAAGACACTTTTTGTTAAAGGTAAATACAAAATTTTATTTCATATTGGACTCGCACCGTGTTAAATTAGCATGAAAATAAATTTTGAGATTTATTTACCCAAATAATCCGTAAAGTGCGCGATGAGCAATTTCTATGGCACTGGAATTGTAATCAATTGTAAACATTGAATTTATCTATCTGTTTTATGAAATAGAGGGCGCGTTGTTAAAGAACTTAAAATACGGTACGTTAAATAATTTTTTAATATTGATTTTAGAGTAAAAATGTAAAAAGTTTATTGTAGCAAAAAACTGTAAGGATTAGATACAGAAAACCTATAACTGCATTGAAGAGGAACATCCCAGGCGGCAAAGTACGTCAATATGACGTCAATTTTAGTCATTTTGGGACTTTTGACGTCAAGTCACCAATAATCGACGTTATTTATATGTAAGGTTGTCAACGTATTAGGGACGTAACTTCAGAAGTCTTTCTGACGTTAAAACTACGTCTTTTTTAAATCGTAGTTATTAATTTTTCAATTCAAAAATAACAACTATGCAATAATTATTGACATCTTCAAAAATTTCTAAGTACAAAATGTATTCATAAAATTTTTTCCGTAAAAACAACATAATATTATCTATATCCCTATATGTTGAAAAATAAGTGTTGACTGTGATAACAGAAAAGTGCATAATATTAAAAAAATATTAAGAAATAATCTGAAAGTGTATATATTTTAGTTTTTTCACATATTATTTAAAAAATGACTGTTAATAATTTTCTATAATTTTAAATTGAATTGAAATTGCCGCCAATTAACTTTGCAAGTGTTAAGTTTGTTTTGAGTTTGCGTGTTGTGGTGGGTCGTGCTCTGTTGCAGAATCAGGTCTTACATGAGACTAATGTGAGTATTACTTTTATAATTATGTTATATTCAACTCGAGTGACAAAAATCTCTACTTACCTATTATTTGTTTTTATCTTTACTGTTTTACTAGAACTAGGAGAGTAGGCCATACCTAACCTCAACTGTTGTGGCGGCAACGATCCTTTTTTTCTGGGACTGAACATTCTTTGCAACTTTGATTTTCCTATATTTTATTTGGTAAGTTTTCCTTTCTATAACAGAATGTCATACCGCTAACTTTCTAGAAGCGGATTTCCAGTAAAGAGACAAAACTGCAACAAATCAGACTCGTGTCGAATTCGACAAAACCGCAACTCAAATTTTCAAAATTGGAAACATTATTATTAGAAACATTATTTTTGAGTATGGTGACTGTTTATTTCAACTTAAAATCTTTCTTAAAATGTTTCTAATTTTGGAAATTTGAGTTGCGGTTTTGTCGAACTCGACAGAGTCTCTGTTTTGTCCGTTTGGTAGAAATCTGCCAAGAAAAGTATTAAAGTGGTATTATTAATTTTAGAGATATTTTAATTTAACTATTCTCATGGCGTTTGTAGGAGTGAAATTTAATGGGTGATGGATGATGTGCAGCTGGAATAGCATTATTATAAGGAATGGTTGACTCTAAAGAATAAAGACGTCTATTGGCCTCCCTTTAAAAACAAATGAACAGGAGGATACAAATAAATCAAGTATGTGCTTTTATAAATTATTTAAAATCAAGCACTAAATCACTTATTATACTTTTAGCTATTTTCACACTTCTAAAAAAATGGTTTTCTCTGATACATACAGTTTATTAGTTATTTATTCATTGAGGGCGTAAAGAGGCTTTTATGGCATAAGACGTAATTTTGAGCCCGAGGTGCCAGCCGAGATTTTTTATTCTTTTTTGATATTTCTAAAATAAATTGAATTTTGCACCCACATCCAGCGTTGCTTTGATTAAAAAATTTCAGAAACGTAACTATAGCTACGGGTAAACAACGGTAACCATATTGTCTAAAATGCTGCTTGTATTAGGTATGACATCGCTGTTTGACGTTTCATTATATCCCAGTGGGTATAAAGAATTCCATCGGCTATAAAAAGACGTTTATGACAAAGAAATTCGTGTCTAATTGTCATTTTATGATACATCCGTGCATAATAGTAGATTATACCACGAGTCAATAATGATAGCTATTATTCCAGAGGAAAAGTATTTACGAACCGAGCGCGCAGCGCGAGGGAGTAACACTCCGAGGGAATAATAGCCATTATTGCGAGTAGTATACTCTACTTTATCTACGACTAAATTATTAAATTATTAAATTCACAAACACTACGCGCTTAACAATGACAGTTTTGAGTTTGTGTATTTTGTTGCCATGGTATTATTTGATTAGAGAAATTTTGTAATTGGTGAGCAAGAGGGAATAATGACTATTAATCCCTCGTCATTATTCCCTAAGAGAATATTGCATGGCATTATTGTTCACAAACCACACATATAATACTTCCATTATATTTTAGTCGTAGATAAAGAATTTTATAGTGTTTTATAGAATTGTTTATTTATTTTTAATGTTTTATTTCTTTGTTCAAATAGTTGTTTTTGAGCAATAAATTTATGTAATTTCTAAGCTGTATTTTTATTGAAATTGCCTTCATAGGTCCAGTATTTCAGTCACAGTTTAACTTTAATCTTCAATTTATTCCTGTAGTAACAATTATAAAAACAATTGTTCCTATGGGAATAAACTAAAGATTAAAGTTAAAGTGACTGAAATACCAGGCCTTAGTAATCATGACCAATAAATAACTTTTATTCAACGTCATTTTCACGTGTAAATCTGACGTGCATGTGACGTTAGAACATGACGTCGGTGGGCTGTGACATATTTTCGTCATTTTGACGTTGCACAACGTCTTAGTTTAAGTCGCGGCGACGTAAATGATGACCAAAGGTAGATGTCAATATGACGTCACCTTGCTGCCTGGGATGAACACTGTCTTTTCGTGAAAAGGGGTTGCATTAAAAAAAATTGAATAACGGCTGTTTGAAAATCTGACAATTGCACAGGCATCAACATTTGAAAAAACAAATAAAACTAAAATAATTTTTATCTGGGTTATTCCTTATACTTTAATTTATAATACTACCGATTTTTATTGCTGTACGACAAACGATACGTTTAGGTACAGTAAGTATTTTAAAAGAAGTAGAAAATCAGACTGTTTTCAACAAAATATTAATTTATTCTTAGTTGGTTAAATATATATAAATATTTTATGTGCTACTGTTTAGAGGATCAAGTGTTATGTCTTTCTATAAGAAAATATAGAGGATGTTCAATTTAAAAAAATCCCGATGCATGCTGCTATTAATTTACGTAACACTCTGTATGTATCAAAATAATTTCAGGTTATAGTGCTCCATAGGTAGAATGTCCTTGTGAAAGAAAAAACTTCTATCTCGTTCTATAAATGAGCTATGGAAGAAAGGGCGCTTAAAAACTCAACCTGTATATCAATCGAACAACTTGTACTTACAGAGATATTAACTGTTACATCTATATGTTAAGTGAATGACCCTGTATATTTACTTACGCAGGGTCAAGGCAATTTCTAATTTCTATAATTCATCCGACCAGAAACTATCGTTCACGATTTATCCAATCCGTACTCTCACTTCATCCAAGTACGTAAGAACTAATAAAAAGAGGAAAACATGTTCGCAATTGCCTTCCATGATTCTTTCTCAAGGTGTCCGAACATGCGAATTCGTAATTAGGCATGCCTTAATTACAGTCATCTAGTTTTTTCCGCCTTGCAGATTATCGGGGACTGCACTTGAATAATGGGAAATATTAAAATTAACAACTGCAAATATTTTATTTCTGCGCTCGACTTAATTTAGTTCATAGCTGTAAAACGAAATGTAAGTGCAAAAGTGAATGTTGGTAGAAGTTAGTAGGTAGCTAAATTACCAGTTTAACCTGAAACTATAGAAGATTCATTAAAATCATATTAACATTTAGAATTCCATTCGCATTCATTATTATTCTTTAATTTTGAAATGTTTTCGAGTGAGATATGAATTTATTAATTAATTTTTTAAATGTAATTGTGGAAAAATCTGATATTTATCAAAAATAAGGCAATTTCTGAAGGAAAAAATTCTTTAATTGCAGGATGTTACAAGTTTAAGGAGTCCCGTAGTGAGCTTTCTTTTTAATTTACTCTTCACGTTGTTAGAATTTTATAAATACTAGCAGTTTTGTGCATCTGTACTTCCTTTATATTTATGGTATTATATTCTTTGTTCTTGCATTTTTTGCTAACGATTTGATTAATGTATAGAAATTTCCCCAATGTTTTAAAGTTTTGCAGTATATACTTTCAACATTTGTTAAAGTTGATAGCTGTTAGTATTCAGTTTCAGCGTGTTGCCTTCTACAGTTCATTTATTCTGCTCTTTTTTTCATTAATTTTTTTCATACTATTTCCACGAATCAGTTTCTCTTTTACCTTTTAATATTTTTTTTCTTTATTTCTCATATGCTTTCTCATTTTTCCTTGTTTTTTCATATTTTTGGTTCTTTTTCTTTGCTTTTTGACAAAAACCTGGTTGATTTGCAGTTCATGTTCCTACATGGATTTCTTACTTTGGAAATTAACACATTGTCGTGTGTTTTTCACTTCAACAATCTAAGTTGTTATTTATTGTGTGCTTCTGTACCTCCCGTAAAAACATCCGTGTAAAACATCCCAAGTCTTTCTCCTTTCTCTCTGTTTACTTATTGTCCATTTGGTATGAGACTCTAATAAGAAATAAATTCAGTACCTATATAAATACAACTACTATTTTCTAAAAAACACTCGGACGTGTAAAATGTTCAAATACTTGCCGATATTTTTGGACTATAAGAAAATAGATCCGATAGAAGAAAGATATTTTTTGATAAAAAAAAAACTTCTTCGTGATTGTCTGGATGAATTTTGGAATAATGGTAAATCTGGAACGGTCAGTAAGGTCTTTTTAACGAAACTTGAAAATAAGATGTTGAGAGAACGAATAAAAACGAACGAACGAAATAAAAACTTGTACACTCCGTTTAAAAAAGTTTGGTGGATAACTCACTTATGGAACATAATTTACTAATATAGAATTCATTATAGTCGATAACTTTTATACTTTATAATCAATAGTTAAGAGGCCTTTTTACAAAGCGCTAATTTAAAAAAAAAGTTTTTCTGAATAACCATTGTAAATTATAAACTGAAATTTTCAGTACGCATTCATGAGACAATTAACGAGGTCTTACGTTGACATTTAAAAAAAAAAAATTTTTTTGAAAAAATCAAATCGATATCTCAAAAATTATACAAAATTGTGACAAAAATGAAAACGTGAGACCTAGATATATTTAATAATACCTGAGAAAAACAACTTCAAAATTTTCGAGAAATATCGTCGTTGTAATACAGCGCCTCTAACGGATAGCTGTCTAAACTACAAATTTCGTAGCTAATGTACCCCGAATACGGAAATCTCATCGTTGTAATACAGCGCCTCTAACGGAGAGCTGTCTAAACTACAAATTTCGTAGCTAATGTGCCCCGAATACGAAATTTATAGTTTAGACAGCTCTCCGTTAGAGGCGCTGTATTACAACGACGAGATTTCCCGAAAATTTTTCTCAGCTATTATTAAATTCACAGAACTGATTTTTTTTTTTAAATATGCTGTAGAACATCTTATCCAGGTCTCATGTTTTCGTTTTTCTCAAAATTCCCTATAGTTTTGGAGATAACGATTTGATCTTCCAAAAAAAAAATTTTTTTTGAAAAATGTCAACGTGTGACCTAGATAATTACCTCATAAATACGTACTGAAAATTTGAGGTTATAATTTACAATGGTTACTCAGAAAAACTTTTTAAAAAATTAGCGCTTTGTAAAAGGCTTCTTAAGAGCCGGAACTTCCTGAAATACGATTTTTTGAAATAACTTTGCTGCTATTCCAGTTGTTATAAATTATCAAAAAAAATATATGTTGTAGAAAAGAAGTTATATTAAACGACTGTTGTTTTAGAAAAGCGATTAGTTTAATTTTTCTTAGTGAAAAAAAGTATCGAAAGCAACACTGAAATTTTTTTTAAATAACTTGGAAAATATGCATTATTTTAAATTGAAAAAAATACTAGAATAATCATTTCATAATTACCTAAACGACTGTTGTTTTCTTTTTTTTTTAATTTTTTATTTTTTATAAATAAACAGGCATTTATTGAAATAGAGCTTCCATATACACGAATAAATGTAGTATTCTGTACCCCGCAACCCGTTCGCCAGTCTTTCACGGACACTCAAAGGAGAAGCATGCGTCTCGTCTCTCCGCCGCTACTTACGTATCGCTGCATCACTGGTTTGTAACTAGGATAAGATATTGCACCTAAAAATGGACGACTTCGAACCGAGAGTAATCGAATATTACCGATGTTTTGAAAATATCGGCTACGAACATTTTGAATCATTTCTATATATTCATATCGGTGATTCATATACAGCGTGTCGCTAAATTCCGTGGACATGGTTTAATCACAGACTCCTCAAAAATAATATGATTTAACCCAATTTATCTATATCCAAAATTGCTTCATTAAGACAGTATTCTGCTTCAAAGTTGTTGGAAAAAAGTTAATTATTCTTATAAAAAAAGAATGCTTGAACCAATTTGTATGATATTTGGCATGGGTATCTATGGGAAGTTAACTCATATTTTTAGATGGGTTTAGTAATTTGGAGTAGACAGCTGTGCAGCTAGTGTGAAAGTTCTTAGAAAGAAGCGTTCATTGGGAAACTTTTTTGCGTCTTTGTAATTTTTGATACCTATTTCTTGCGGTTTAGTCACAAAATAGAAAAATCTAAGTGGTTGCAGCGCCTCTTATTGAAAAAAATAGCCCATACACGAAGAACAAATACCTTCTACAGGATGGGGCATAGGAACCTGACGATTTTCGTAATGAAATAGCACACACAATTTGCAAAATTTTTATTTAGTGTTTGCTTTATAAGAAAGGTAACTTTATGCCATTTTTTTTAAAGAGAACATCGGTGATCTGGGCTCCACGATTTCTTACACACTGTTCTAATCTTTCTCGAAGGTTTCTTATTACTCGCTCAATCATCTGCGGAGGAATGGCTGCAATTTCGTTTCTTATTCGCTGCTGTAAGTCTTGAATAGTGGCGGGCCGAGGAGTTTAAACTTTGTTCTTAAGGTAACCCCACAATCAATAATCACAAAAGGTTAAATCGGGAGAACGAGCAGGATAAGGAACATCACCAAATCGTGAAATTAAATATCCAGGGAACATTTCTCGCAACACAGATATTGTTCGCCTTGCCGTGTGGGATATCGCCCCATCTTGCTGAAACCATACAGTGTTACGATCAATTCCTAATTGACGCAATTGGAGACGAAATTACAGCCATTCCTCCACAGATAATTGAGCGAGTAATAAGAAACATTCGAGAAAGATTAGAACAGTATGTAAGAAATCGTGGAGCCCATCTCACTGATGTTCTCTTTAAAAAATAAAATGGCATAAAGTTACCTTTCTTATAAAACAAACACTAAATAAAAATTTAGCAAATTGTGTGTGCTATTTCATTACGAAAATCGTCAGGTTCCTATGCTCCATCCTGTATATGGATATTTTATTTTTAGAAAGAGTCATTCATTAGTGAACATTTTTGCGTCTTTGCAAATTTTGACACTTGTTATGGTTTAGTAAAAAATAGAAAAATCAAAATGGCTGCTTTTTCTAATTTGTGACCAAAATTGTAGCACGTAACAAAAACAAAAGGTTTATTTTTTTAATTATTAACCGATTCAAAAAATTTAAAAATTGGTCTTATATGGATTTTTATGTAGATTTCACCTATATACTAGCAGTTTCGCGGTAGCGAAAAAATATAATTTTTTTAAATGGAACACCCTGTATATTTTTCCAAATTTTTAATCCTTGAGTCACCCTGATAACAAACATACACTGTCTATAAGACACTGTATATAAATATCGTGTATTTGGTTTACTAGTTTTTGTGTTATTCGTCAATTTATTGAAAACTTTTAAATACTTTTCAGCCTACCTAGAAGTATTATTTTAAGAGATACGAACAACTTTAAATACAATAGTTGTGGAATTTTGTACGTAATATCTTTTAGAGCTCTCACAGAAAACAAAAGCGCATCGCAAAGGGGAGAAAAAATTACAATTTTTGTTTTTTTTTTTAATGGAATACCCTATACATTGTTCAATGTAGTGAAATATCATTGTTTGCTGATTTCAGAAATATATAACATTTTGATACTTGGATGAGCGGTTTGTGAGATATTTGATTCTAAAATATCAATAAATGAATAATTATTTAAAAAATCAGGACTTGGAAAAATATTGTTAATTAATTTTGTATCGTTTCAAATTATTTGAATACCTCTGTAATAATTTCATTGAAAGTATGTATACAATATAATTAATTTATATTAACCGCGTACTCAACACAGGCATGTACAGTCTTATTGTGATTTGATTTTAATGAAAGATTAAATATCATCGTTTAACCAAAAAATACGATTTTTCTTTCAACATATCGTATTTATTTTTGCTTCAGTTTACTTTTCAAAACCATTTTATATTATTAATATACGAAAGTGACTGTCCTGTCTGTTATTGCAAATAATAGGTATCAATATGAAATACTGAAAATTTGATTGTATCAACTTATTTAATATAATCTTGTCTCACAAGTAAGCAATTTACTAGCGAAGTTTTAGATGGTAATTGTAACTTATGTAACTTACGAAACGTAAGTTACATAAATGCGTATTTAAAATTGTGAGATGTAAATCTGTAAATAATAGATATTTTACAATAGTTATTTTTAGCAAATTTCAGGTCTTTTTTTCCGTATTTTTTTTTCCTATCGAGAAAAATTAGACTAATCTTAATCTTAAAAATAGTTTCTGAGACAGTTCCTACACCTAATTTGACGAAAATGCAACTGAATTGCTTTTTTAAATACTTTTTTTTAAGAGAAATATCTAAATTTGATTTAAATTTCTGACGATAAAAAAGTGTACTGCATTTAAAGCCATCTACATATTATAGCGCGCAAACCTTACGCTGCGAGTGGTTGTTGTCCAGGATGTAATTTCGACGAATAAATGTAAGTACGCGATAGTGGCGCCAAGTGTATTGCTGCCGGGGGAAGTGGGGGTGAAATCGCTTCCCTGGCTGAGGGAGTTCCAGCTCTTAAGGAGCTATTGAAGAAATCCATATCAATGATGCACGCTGTATAGTTTTTGAGCTGATGCTAATTGTTGAGTTTTTGCTATTATTGTTGTCATTATTACTTCACGTGAAATATCTTCGTAATATAGCAACTTTCACAAACGCTGAGTATGCTGATATTTTGTTCATATATGGTTTTTGTGATGGAAACGCAGCTGCGGCCCAGCGGGAATATGTACGACGCTTTCCACACAGGCGCATACTTCACATATCTGTACTTGGTACAACCTACTGACGCATATCTGAAACTGGGAGCGTTAAAAATAATTCGGAGGGAAATTGGAGACCGTCACCAGAATCTTGATATTGAAGAGGAAATCCTGGAAACCAGTATCAGGAAAGTAACTGCTGATCTAGTTGTATCTCAGTGGAAAGTTTGGTCAGTTCTACACCAAACATGTCTAAATTCCTACCACTATACAAAAGTTCAAGGGCTACAGGAGGGCAATCTTGCACGAAGACTTGAATTTTGCAGATTCATTTTAAATGTGGTTATGAATGGTGCAACAACGTTTTTATTCAGAAGTTTGTGGACAGATGAATTCAAATTTAGTAGATCACTGATCTCCATAAGTCTAGTTTTCAAAGAAAATTTAGTGTGAATGTACAGTGCGTCAAGAAATTATAGCGCACCTTTGAAAACTAATTTAAAACTGCCGTACTGCCGAACATTTTGATATGACCACCTAAAATACTTTACATATTACATTTAGGTAGTGAAAACTATAAATTACATTGATAAGAAAAAATTAGCGTACCCAGTTTATAACGGAAGTGGGACAAGAATCTCTAAATAATAAAAAAATGCTTTAGAAGTGTGTCAAGAAATTATAGCGCACTTTAATAAAAATCAAAATTTAACAGAATAAACAGTAAATTAAAAGAAGAAAACGTTAATTAATAATCAATCTTGTCACCATTTTTTTGAATCACTTCAAAAATGCGATTTGACATACTCCGGATAAGCCTACGAAACATTTCCGGATCAATAGAATGGTGTGCATGGAGAATGGCTTCCTTTAGATCTGGAATTGATCCAAATTGCCGCCCATTTTCGTAAATTCGACGAACGAGAATTCCCCAATAATTCTCGATCGGGTTTAGATCTGGAGAGTGCGGGGGATGATTCAAAAGGGGTATGTTTCGATCAGAAAACCAATTTCTTGTGGATAAACTGGAATGAATTGGAGCGTTATCATGTTGGAAGATGTAACCCGGTAACCAATAAGGTTCCAAATTTTCGACAAGCACATTCTGGTAATCCTGGCTATTCATTTTCGAGCCAACAAACGCTATGGATACAGCACCGGTCACTTTAATAGCTGCCCATACCATTACATTTCCACCACCAAAATTGCGCTTTGAAAATTGTCGTCTTTCTTTACGCAGATCGTGCCAATAATATCGATAACCATCTCGTCCGTCCAAATTAATTTTTTTTCATCCGAAAAAATAACCTGAAGATAAGAAGTTGGCTTATGGCTCCAAAGAACAAAAACAAAAAGCCAAGGAAAATTACCCTATCCCATTCATTTTCCCAAGCCATGTGTTCCCGAGCGAATTCAAGACGACGCATCTTGTCAGTATCACTAAGGCTAGGTCTAATCTGCATTTTCATCCGTTTAAGTCTAGGCTCGCTTTTAATAACTTTACGAATGGTTTCATGTGACACATTTAATCCCAAAGTTCTCTTCAAGGTTCTAGTACCAATCGTGGAATCCGAAGCAGCACTGATAATTCTTCTTTTATCACGATCGCTAAGCAATGGAGGTCGACCAGTGGATTTTGATGTTCCATAATTGTCTGGATCTTTTAAAAAATTGTAAATAACTTTTCGGGAACGATGGATTTTTCTTGAAATGTCTGCGTCCGAACTACCACCATCTTTTAGGGCTCGAATTTATCCCTTCTCGAATTCTGTAAGTTTGGCTCCTTTAGGCATGACACAGACAAAGAAATTACACAAGAAAAATAAATCACTTGACAGATAATTATTAACAGTTGCGTAATTTTCAATGTGCGCTATGATTTATTGACACTTTTTTAAACGAACTTGTTTAACGCGGTAGTAATCGTCCGAGACATCCGATAAAAAATGTATACAAAATTTTTATCACAAATTAATTTGTATTGTATTTTATAGCTAAATACATGATATACGGTCTCTTGGCGGAACGTACATAGACATACAAAGATTTATGACAATTAAATTAAATTTTCATAGTGCGCTATAATTACTTGACACACTTTATGATGTGATAGGAAATAATTTAATAGGCCCACACTTTTTACCTTTTTTTAACAGCGAATCTTATGAAGATTTTTTGAGAAACAACTTGTTCGAGTTACTGGACGATGTTCATTTAGCAAATAGACGCAGGATGATATTTCAGCACGACGGATGTCCTGCACATTATCGACACATAATTCGAAACTTATTGGACCAGAGGTTTCCAAATCGGTGGATTGGAAAAGGCGGACCAATACAATGGCCTGCCAGGAGCCCTGACATAACGCCGTTAGACTTATGTATGGGGACACATGAAATAAATTGTATACATGATTTAAAATACACGAGAGGAATTAATTCATAGAATATAAGAAGCAGCAACAATTTTACGGAATAACTTTTGTAACAGAATTAGTGAAACGGAAATGCGAAAAAGAGCACGTTTTTGCATACGAGCCAGAGAAAACCATTTCGAAAATGTGGATAATAAATTTATTGAATTTTATTTACTAGTCTATTGTTTGTCTAGTAAAGACGAGATTGAAATCCATACCTACGTCGAGTATAGGTTACACTATTAATGGAAGTAAAAGATTTTTACTAAAACTTTATACCTCACCCGAAAGGATTACTACATGCCAAAGTCAAAAATCTTTCCCTATAAGTAGCCTCGTAAGTTTGCCCAGTAATAATTAATATTACGCATCGCCTGGGGCTCACAATCCCTGCACTTTGCATAACTAACTCCCTTTGTGCGGGCACTGTCTCTCACGCGCATTTAAATAATCACTAGGAACAAACTATTTTTTTGTTTTCGCAAATTAATGCATTGATACGTAAGCCAATTATGAAAAGTAGCACCGACAAAGGCAGCCGTGTATAATTATTCGTTATTAAACTGTAACCATCAAGAACGAATGCATTGGTAATTAGGTACACACACAAACAATGCAAGTGTAATTTTCTTCGATAAATAGAGTGACGTTTGTGACGTAAGTAGAGTGTAGAGAAGATAAAAAGGATGAAAATGAATGTTTTACTGATTTACAAAGTTTACAAGAAGATAAATTGAAAAATTTTAACAAGACTTTCAACACCATAACCATGAACGTTTCTGATCAATCGTGAAATCCTTGAAATTAGCTACAACTTGCATTTAAACGAATTTATAAGTTTCCAATAACAAACTATTAACGGAATGTCAATTTTCTACTGCTGTGTTTAAATGATTTTCTATATTACTCTTACCCCTATTGTCCATTGAATATTTGTTACATTGAGGCCGAATTGTACAATACCAGTTTAAATTTAAGCTGAAGCTTAAACCCATAACAACGATTATTTCAACAATAAAATTATTGCTAAGGGTTTAAGCTTTGGCTTAAATGTAAACTGGTATTATACAACTGGGCCTAATAATATAAGGAATTTAATATTTAAAATTTGTTTACGTCTTTGGTTGATAGTACTTAATAATACTTGTTTATTAATGCATTTAACAATAGCTGCAGGGTAGGTTGAATAGTATGTAAAAGACAAACAAAATTGAATAATCGCGAAGCCGTTAATAATGTAAAACTTCCATGTATTGTGTATTGTAATATATGATAATAAGAGTGCATAAAAAAGACACTTGATACAGTATCCTTAAACGAAGGACATCTGAAATGATCTGATCGTTTTGAAACTAAAACGCTAGTAGTATGTCGTATAGATGTAATTTATCTTTACACTGTGTGATTTGATTTTTGTAATGATACACAAGTTTTGAATAATACACTTATTACTACAGATGGGAACTTCTTATTTTGCACAGTTAGTACAGTTACAATTCTAATAAAGCGTACCGGGTGACTCACGCCATGTGGGACTACTATCGAGCACGGTAGGACTTTCGGCTTCATTGGAAGTGATGTCACTTTCTTATTTTAAACGGAATACCATGTATATTTTTACCTGTTTGAAATCTACAGAGCATTGCGAGCCCGAATATGTATCATATGGTAAATTTGGTTTCCATGACAACGAAAAATAAACTTTTTTGTGTCAAAATCTCAATTTTGACAAAAAGTGGACTTACGACATCTGCGAATTAGGGTAATGATTTCTATGTAGTTTGGTAGTTATGGATTTCACCCTGGGGCCCGATTCTCGAATCGTGCGAGTACATTCGTATACGAAAATGACGTCAAAATGACGTAGACTCTCGTACAAAACTATACAAATTGTTCGAAAATTGCGTCATTTTGACGTCATTTTCGCATACGAATGTATTCGCACGATTCGAGAATCGGGCCCCTGTTCGCTAAATCAGTTTAAACTTTCTTTAACAAACATTAAACATTCAAATATAAAAAGGCATGGCAAAGTTAGTATCTTTAATTTAATAAATAAGAAACGACAGTTTTGTTGGTAATTTAAGTTTCCAATTATTCTTATTGTCCTTCGTTGTAGTCCAAACACTCTTTGTGCAGCTGCAGAGTGCCCCCAAACAATACAATACAATAATATAATAATTTATTGAGAATGGCAAAAATAAAAATAAATGGTTTTAGGATAAAGATGAAATAAAAAAAATACCACTGCAAATTTTTTTTGAAATAAAATCAACATGCAGATCCCAATTTAGGGATGACTCCACAACAATACCTAAAAATTTAACCGAATTAACAATGTCAATATTGCAAGACCGCATCAAAGTGAATATCATTTTAGCAGTTTTTGCTTCATTTAGACTCAATTTGTTTGCGTCAAACCATTTTTTGATATTAAATAATGTATCACAAAATCTTTAAACCGGACACTAAATAGCGCACAAAACACTTAACGTTTCGCCGTCGTTCGACAGCTTCGTCAGAACGACGGTGAAACGTTAAGTGTATAGTGTGCGATTTAGTGTCCGGTTAAAAGATTTTGTGATACAAATTTCATAGGACAAGAACCAACTTTAAATTTATTTTAGCCTATATTGGCAGGGTATTTATGTAGGGGAAAAAATTATTAAAATGAGAATTAAAAACATTAGAGAAGTAGTCAACCGCTGAGTTAAGGTTACCACAACAGTACAGACCTGACCAGTCAACATCCCGAAGGAAATTGTGAAAATTATACATGTATGGCCTTTTCTGAAAATTTTCTTTTAATACAAAATTTATCTATTTCAACATCATTACATCATTAGACTTCGAATAGAACTGTAGATAAACAGATCTATGGTCAGAAATAACATTGTCAACTACAATACAGATCTAAGAAATTAGTAAAAACATGGTCAATGATAGTGGCACTTGATGCAGTCACACGGGTAGGCTAGACAACATCAGAACATAAGTTAAATTCAGGGATATTACACAAAATACCAAAGTCATTAACATTTTTTAAGGAGTCGTTATTCAGATCACCACAAAGAATAAGGTTAATGTTAGGTTTAGAAATAAAATCTAAAATAGCACAAATATGCTGATAAAATAATCTACCAGTAGGTGATCTATAACAGGCTAAAATAATAAAATTACGTTTGGACACACTGCAGACCCACGAGACAGCACAGGCTTCGCAACGAACGTCTAAGCAAGAATTGGAAATGTCAATCTTAGTACCTAACATTCAGGTTAGTGCTAGTACAATGTGTTTTTTTTGAAAATGATTAAAGGTTGGCCATGAAAATTAAAACTCATGTCGTAGCTTGGCGTCTAACACATGCCAAAACGGACAATTTAAAGTACATGAATGGGGAGCTAAGACATGAATTTTCTTTTCCACAGCCACCCCTTATGGCATTTTTAAAAAAACACATAGTATAAATTGCAATACCACTCGCTTTGTTTAATGTTCTATACCGGGTGTCCGGTAAAGAATGGGCCATACTTCAAGGGTGGCTTCTTTGGATCAAAATAAATCGATTTAGATCAATTTATCTTAGTACAATTTTGCTTCATTAAAAAGTTATGGCCTTTCAAAGATAATTTTTTTGTATCAATATTTTAGCAAAACTCGCTCATTTTTGGAGACATTTAATTGTAATTTGGTATTTAGAGGTTTCTTGTACTGCTGAATCTGAATATCTGCTTATTTTTAACGTAACGTATAGAGGGCGCTCTAGAGACCCTGACATTATCTTGTTTATTATCGTACTTTTTTTTACGTGAATATTTTTAAAATATGTTTCGTTTTCTTGAAACGACATTTAATTTACTTTAAAAAAAGGCATACTTGTCACATGACGCTAAAGTACACCAGTTTTGAGAAAAATGGCTTTGGATGAGAAAATGTTGAATACTTACTACACCAGTAACGCTACTTCAGGATGAAAAGACAATTACCTAAAGTTGCACTACTTCGTAATTTACTTCAAATTGAAAAAATTTTACAATTCCACATTTAGATCAACGATACATTACGTAAAAAATTCTTATTATGTCTGCTATGGCCGCGTATTTCACTCATAGTTTAACTTTCAACTCCAGATTACTCCCATAGTAAAAATTATAAAAACAGTCGTTCCCATGGAAATAAAGTGAAGATTAAAGTTAAACTGTAACTGAAATACGGGTCTATGTGCCTTATTCGATGTAGACCTAAAACAGTAATATTCAGCATTATCATATTCAAAGCCATTTTTCTCAAAACTCTTGTACTTTAGCGACATGTAACAATATACCTTTTTTAAAGTAAATTAAAAGTTCTTTCAAGGAAATGAACATAATTAAAAAAATATTCACGTTAAAAAAAAGTACAGCAATAAACAAAGGAATATCAGGATCTCGAGAGCGCCCTCTATATGTTACGTTAAAAATAGGAATTCAGATTCAGATAGGAATTCAGATTCAGCAGCTCAAGAAACCTTTAAATACCAAATTGCAATTAGATATCTCCAGAAATGAACAAGTTTTGCTAAGATATTGAAATAAAAAAATTATCTTTGAAAGGCCATAACTTTTTAATGAAGCAAAATTGTACTGAGATAAATTGATCTATATCGATTTGTTTTGACCCAAAGAAGCCACCCTTGAAGTATGGCCCATTCTTTGCCGGACACCCAGTATAATATGTAATACTCAAAGAAAAACCACTAAAAATGCGTCCAGGTCAGAACTCCGTTTCCATGTTTCAGTTAAGCAAATACATTAATGTTCTCAAAAGCTGCTAAGTCAGCTTCCAACAAGTTTACCTTATCCAATGTCAGACACTGCATATTGAGTAATAATAGGTCAGGTTTGAAGGTTAGGTTGGTGGTGTGTCCGTCTTGTGTATGCGAAAAAATTTATTGACGCAGGTACCGAAAAGCCACAGGGCTGCATCCATAGCCTTTGAGAAATCAATCAATCTTCAAAGATTGTTACTTTGAAAGAAGAGTAGACTTCAGAATGTTTAGAAGTCATAGTTTCGCATGTGACTTCGGGGAAATGTGGCTTCAAGAATGCAGTTAGATTCTCGGCCAGGGTAGAGGCTTGTAATCTATAAACATGTAGGGGTAGGGTAGTTAATTTAGGAACCGCCATTACTCTTCTTGATACCAACTACACCATGCCTTGGATTACGCTTTGTGTTATGTATGTATGTATGTATGTATGTATGTATGTATGTATGTCGGTTATGAAGTTGAGTATTGCAAAAATCTGTTTCGAATAAATAAATTGAAGAAATTATGTGCAAACATGTGTGTACATAATTGTGAGGTCCAATGCAATAACCGGTCAAGTCAATTTTAACATCAAATTGAGTTTAAGAATACGCTTTTATGCAATATAAAATTCTCTTTCGTCATGTGCAAGAACGAGGTCCCTAACTTTAAAAAAAGGAAAACACACATATTTTAGTGATTGCCTACAATTAACTGAAACTTGTTTTCGGATCGGAGATCACTTACAAAGAATAAATTTGAATGAAATGACTTTGGCAAAACAAATGACTATATACTAAGAAGCCTGTAACCAAACGAATACTTTAATACTTAATTCTTAAGCCTCATCCAGACGACATGGCCAACGTTAGCCAATGTTGGCTATTGGGTAGTTTGCCATGCCGTGTGGACGAAATACACATGGCCAATGAACGCCAACCAATCGCCAATGTTGGAATTGGAACGCATTCGCTATGAGGGCGGTTTTCTCGACACACATTCAACGTTGGCTTTCATATGCCATCACGTTTGTTTTTACGTCCAGACGACTTGAACAATTTGCACACGATATTTCTCGAATATTATTTATTGCGTTATACGCGTTGAATTGTATTAACTTGGTGGCAAAGTGGGTCTGCTTTCGGTTTACTGTTTTTTAAATTTGAGCAGAAAAATGTCGTCATCAGAGACCGAATGGAGTAACCCGTTAATTTTGGAATTCCTCAGCTTTATGAAAAATACCCAGTCATTTGGGATCCGAAAGAACTACACAAGCACTTGCAACAACCGTATCATAATTTGTAATAATTTGTAATTTGTATTAGTACCATATTATGTATTCATTTGCAGTTACTGGTTAAGTAGTAGAACAGCAGTAAGCTGAACTTCGCCAGTAAAAATAAAGACTTTTTAGTATTATTATTATCACAAAATCTTTTAACCGGACACTAAATCTCGCACTATACACTTTTATATAGTTTTATATATTTTGTATAGTGCGAGATTTAGTGTCCGGTTAAAAGATTTTGTGATACAAATTTCATCGGACAAGAACCAACTTTAAATATTATTATTATTATATTCTTCGTTCTCCATATCTTTTTAATTTAATAAATGTTGGGAGCTATTCGCTATACATTGGCCGAACTTTTTTATCTTTGAAGTTTGACAAGCAAATCCAATCATGTGGACAGGCAATGTGCAAATGGTAAACTGGCCCAACGTTGGTTAAACATTTTGTTGTCGGATGAGGCTTTAATAATATCCAGTATTCTATATTTTTCAAACAAAACGTTTTTTTGCTCTCCAGTATAATTATTTATTAAAAATGAACTTGACCGGTTATTGCATTGGACTCCCCAATTGAATTTTAAATGATATCAACGCCATTCCTGTGGAGTAAAAATACACTGCACAAATCAGTTCCTCTCACCACACCTATGTGAACACTCATTTAGAAGAGCGAACACGTTTCATTCGTGATGTGGACATCAACAGCGCTAGACTGAATTCAATAGATATTATTCTTAATGGTGATAATCTTTTTTGCAATACACTACATAAATTAGTTCCTCTCACCAAATCTATGTGAAAACTTTTTTATAAGAGCGATCACGTGTTTCATCCCTGAAGCAGACAGACATCATCAGCGTTAGACTGAAGTCTAGCGTTTATTAAAAAAGTGTTCACACAGGTGTGGTGAGGTAAACTGATTTGTGCAGTGTACGTAATAGAAGTAAAGACATCTCGTGACTGTTAAACAAGAATAAATAAATAATAAACAAGTAAATAATAAATAAGTAAATAACAAGCTCTGCGCTGAATAAAATAAGACCCCGCCCTTTTACATCAGTAGTTTATCTTGATTATATTTTGTTTGACAATAAATGCATTATTTTTAACTTATTTGATATTTTTGAATGCTCGA
Source organism: Dorcus parallelipipedus (assembly GCA_958336345.1). Lineage (NCBI taxonomy): Eukaryota > Metazoa > Arthropoda > Insecta > Coleoptera > Lucanidae > Dorcus > Dorcus parallelipipedus. The sequence continues at coordinate 36,029,874 of OY284475.1, forward strand.
TATTTGAAATGAATCGTCACAAAAACTATATCGTAAACCGAGGGCATTTCTCACTAGGCAAAATGTCAATGCAAAAGTGTAGGTTGCTTAACCGAAAAATATTCTGCGGTGCATTGCACACGCCAAAAACTCAACATGCCTGTAATTCCTGTTGTTGCAACACCCACTTATGTCTTCGGTTTCGTTGTCGAGACCTCAAATAATTATTATTGTTTAAAGCCCCGATTTAATTTCAACTAATCACCCACAATTGCCTAAACTAAATCGAGCAAATTCGAGAGAGCTTAATTTAAATGACGAGAATGTTTCTGAAAAGTCATCGGTACAAATTAGGCATCTGAAGATGAGTCACTGTAAATTATTTTCACACGAGAAGAAGCAATTAAAACCTGCAGTGTTTAATTTTCCGCATGTATTTTACGATTTTCAATCGCCGTTGCTCAAATTGGTTTTGAAGGAATCTCGATTAAAAGATTACAGTCTTCGAAGGTTACATTTGAACAAATAGAGTGAGTGATTCGGTTTAAAGTCCATCAGAGACTTGGTTTTTCATTTCGTCTTTAGTTCTGATATTTGATGATTTGAATATTCGTACTTAGTGCCCAACTTCGCAAAACCTCCGCATATTTGTTTTTTTTTAGACAATGTTACAGGTTACCAAGTTACATGCTGGCTGTTAAAAGTGAACGGCTATGCCTACACCAACGACCCACGAGGACGGTTCTGATTTAACTCGATACCAACAAACGCAGCTGTTTATTTATATGTGCATAAATGCGACGGGCTCGAAAAGGAAATGCTTCATAACCATGAGTTTAATGAACTGTAGCAATTTTACAAAGAAAACAAAAACCGGGATACGCCCAAAATTTAGTATGTATCAAGTGTTAGTAACATTTCACAGCAAATTACTTAGATTAGATATGTGTTAATGCAGAAAGCACCCACATTTAGCTGACCTTCATAAATTTTAGCACCTACTTCGATTTCACTTATTAAAAATTAGCAATTGCAAAAGAACTTCATAATGAATTAACAGAGGCGAAAATTAAAAATAAAATTCTCCAAAGATTTATACAGTAAAAAACATATTTCAACTTATCAGCTGGAAGTCGTGTCGCCCGGCGGTGTGGGTTCGAATCCCAACAGGGCCATGGATATATGTGCTGTCTAATCTAATGACAAGGGGCCGTTTTCACAATAGAACTAAAGGAGACTTTAATTTAAAGTCATATTAAGTATAGGAAAACTAATGTGTTTTTATAGGTTAATTACTTTAAATTTAAAGTTCTATTATGAAAACGGCCATTAGACCCAGCTATAACATATCATCACCTGCATAGAAATCTGGTACACTCAGTTTTACACTAATGGATTTGGGCTGCAACTTGACAACTTCACACAACCTTCCGTCATTATGACTTTGTCACTTCTAATTTCAAGTCAAAATGCCACAGCTGAACGATACTCAAAAAGCTATAATTCAAACGAGACAGCACGATATGGTTAGCGTAAGGGCAATTAATTACAGTTAAGACGCAAATCCTCACTGTATACTTGATTAGTAACAACACAACTTAAAACACTAAAATTTTCAAAAATTTGGGTAACTATGTTTTTCCACTGTCTTAGTTTTATATGCAGACGATAGTAGCGGATAATAAAATCCGGGCAAGATTGACATGTCGTGCGTATTTCGACAAATTTGGTAAATCAGGCTTTTATTGACATTAAATTTCCGTCGAAATAAATAAAATTTTGAATTTAACGTCAGAATTAGACTAGTGACATGCATTAAACGTCAAAAATATTAAAGTGAGGTTTACATTGTGCAAATGACGAGCTCTGATTTTGTTGTCCGCTACTGTACATTGAAAATTGTCTGGAATGGTGACTGCCTAAGACAATGAAGCAGCATTGCTGCGCAAAGTGAAAGAAAGGAAGAAAGAACTTATCGGCTTTTTCATATCTTACATTATTGTGAATTATACAGTTTAATCTAGTTTAATTGTCAATGTGAACGCAGTATTAAAAGATTAGTGATAATCTAAAATCTATGCATTTGAAAATTTACTTTTATTCATCCAATACTTATCCCGGTTGCACCAACTTTTTAAGCAGAGCTTAAATTCAAGCGGTATTTAAACTATGACATTATTTATAGATTTAATAAAATGTTATGGCCAGTTTCATAATCGAATTTAAAGGAGACTTTAAAATTAAAGTCACATTCTGACGTGTAAACAAAAGTGTTTTCATATTTGTTTTGACATCTAAAAGTGACTTTAAATTTAAAGTCTCCTTTAAATTCCATTATGAAACTGGGCCTAAGTCACATTATAATCGATACTTAAGTTAAAGTTTAAATATCAATCAGAATGTATTTGACATTATACTGACCATACGTAAATGTCACATTCTAAACATACCTTAAATTTAAGCTCTGCTTAAAAAGTTGGTGCAACCGGATATCAAAGTCAGAAATACCAAGGTTAACAAGAAATTACATTCAGTCAATGTTCTGTTGACAGGTATAAGGTTTGATCTTAATTAAATCAAATAATAGTTATGAAACTAATTTGTTAAACATTTATATAGATGACATTTTATTTGCAAATATGTACCATCGCGGCCTTAAAATTTCGCACGATTTTTTATCAAGTAGTCAGAATTTCTCTAAATTATAGTTTTGTAGAACAGGCTCGTTCCTCAGTTTTGACCACTAAAGACATTTAACGAAAAGTCAAATTGTTTGGTTATATTTTAAGAACAGCAAGATAATAAAGTATTAGAACTGAAATAACAGAATAAAAGTAGCGACCAACCATCTCCTAATTTTGCGATTGCAGAACCTTTCTCTCCTACAGAAAACACGTGATTTGGCATTGTGTTTGCTACAACTTTAGCATTCTGACGTTTAAAATAATTATTTTTGACAAGCCGTCAAAGAAAGCCATATTTACAGCCGAAAATCGAATCGTGTGAAACAGGGAGTGTGCACTGTTATGGATACCTGTCAATCGGTTATTGTAGTGTTGACTCCAGATATAAGAGGCGCTGTCATGCACCAAGATTACTGTGTATTGATCAAGATACTGTGTATTGATGTATGATGAAATGTCAATTGAGCCGTCACTTTCCTATAATTCGAAGGAAGACATTATTCATGGCTTTGCAACTCGAGGAGATGACTATGTGAAAAGTGAGCTTGCTGATCATGCACTTGTTTTCATGGTTAGAGGAATAGCCAGAAAGTGGAAACAACCAGTGGCTTATTTATTTACTTCTGGCGGCATGAAAAGTATTCCCTTGGCCAACAACATAGAAAAAATCATCTTTGCTCTACAGAAAATTGGTCTCCAAGTTGTTGCAACCGTTTCTGATCAAATGGCAACAAATGTAGCTGCTAACAGATATCTGATGAAGAAAACCAGAGAATATTTCCTGAAAGAAAACACTGATGTGGCAAAATATTTAGGGTATCTCATAAACAAGCAAGAAGTGATATGTTTATACGATGCTCCACATATTCTGAAAGGAATTAGGAATAACTTACTTAATCATAATATTCGATTTAAATGGCTGAAAGAAGAACAGCAAACAGCATCCTGGAAAGATATCGTGGCACTGTATGAGCGTGACGTTCAGCCAGATGACTTTAAGTTATGTTCTAAACTAACAGAGCGGCATATGTACTCTCACAAACTGAAAAAAATGAAGGTAAAAATGGCTTCACAGGTGTTCTCACAACGCGTATCTGCTACAATGCGCTATATTGCCAGAAGAGGTAATTTGACTAAAATGCATGTTGAGGTTTAATATTATTTTGTTTTCTAATTACAGAACCTAGTACACTCCCAGCAACAGCTTCTGGTACTGCAGACTTTTTACTGTTTGTAGATAAGGTGTTTGACAGCATGAATGGTTCTCATTTTGAGCCAGAAAATGGTAAAATGTTGCGGTGTGCCATCAAATCAACATCGCAGCATTTTGAGTTCTGGGAGACTGCACTGAAAGTTCTAAACAATATCCAGTTTATAACTAAAGATAATAAAATTGTACCTACTCCGCCCACAATTCAAAACTGTATTGCAACCATACTTGGAATTCGTTATTTGTAGCAGAAACTAGTACCTGTCGGTTTTAAACTTCTTTGCCCACGTAATTTAAATCAGGATCCTCTAGAAAACTTTTTTGGTTGTATAAGATCACAAGCAGGTACAAATACTACTATATCAACGTGCCTTATTATCTTAACACAGTTTGAATTCTGTTTCTAATTTGCAGATAGAAACGTTAATCCAACAGTTATAATATACTTTTACTGGGTAGGATAACAAGTTGAGTTTTCGAAATCATAAATATAACTTTAATTATAATGACAGCTGTAATTACAGCTGTCATTAATTTCACTCAGTATTTCCATAGTTACTTACGTTATTTATTTTAGTGTCACATTTTGCATTTTGAAAGATGAAAACATAACTGTTTCCTTTCAATTTTGCGAAGTATTAGACAATTTTTTCAAAAAGTTTTCTTTACGGGTTTGTTTTTGGGTTTTTGGAAATTTCAAAAATATGTAAGTGTATAATTTAATTATTATCCTTTCAAAAAGTAATTTTTTAGTACATATCTCTGATGAAGCCCAAGAAGGCTGAAATAATTCACGTGACTTATAAGATATTCTATTTCTCTAATACTGCCAATTAAACAAATCAATTTAATTTAATTATAATATAAAAATACATAAAATAACAGTAACTGTAAATTATAACTGTAACTGTAACTAAATGAATAAAGTTATTATTATATTAAAACATCTTTAATTGTGAATATTGAAAATTTATGACAATGTATTTGCATTGTATTTGGATTAAATAAGTTTATATTTATAATATAGGTACCTTGCTTGAAACCATGGCTTATTTTATCCCTGTGATTCTTATTTCATTAAATTAATTTAACCTAAGATATTTATTTTTGCCAGCAATGAAAATCTTAGAATCACACATATGTAAAAATAAGGAATCTCAATTATTATTTCCTCTCCTAACTATTTTGTCGTAAAATTGTTAGGAGAGGAAATAATCGAGATTACTTATTTTTACATGTGAAATCCTATTTCTCGGAAAACAATTCTACATCGTATAGGCAACATCGATACGCCATATTTACATTTACATTTTAAATATTCCGCCAAATTTCTGTATTTGCAATACTAGCGCCCTTAGCAGCTGGAGTCACAATTAAAAAAACAGTTAGGTCGATAAAGCAGGAGACGGATATCTATATATAATATAATAATCTCTAATCTATGGTGTGAAATTATAAGGCCGAAATTATAATTGTAAAAGTCAAATCTGACTTGTGATGAAATTGACTTGGCTTGACTTGGCGCAATATTTGGAATGGCCGCAATCAAAATGTGGTCGAGAAAGTAGAAGAGCTCGTTGCAGAAAATTCGCGTTCCTCAACACATCGCATTTCTGCTCAAACGAATGTGTCCCACACCACCGCACCGTTGGAAGAATTCTGAAGGGTCGTTTACACATGCATCCTACAAGTGTCTCTAGTCCAAGAAATCTTGCCGAGAGGTCACAACAGTCGAATGCAGTATTGCAACTTTTTCCAAGAAAACTTAAACAACGACGACGCGACGTTCTCGATCTAAGTTTTTTCACGGATGAAGCTTGGTTCCATTTAAATGGTTATCTAAACAAACAAAATTACCGAACATGGTCTGCTGTTAATCCCCACAATTTCCTTGAGACCCCTTACATCCTGTTAAGATAGGAATATGATTAGCTGCATCCCGCCGTAAAATCATATATTACGTGCGTTCTTTTATTCAACATGTTGACGGAACAATTCAGCAAGTCAATCTTTTTTCATCTATGGAATGTTTGATATATATAAATTTCATACTCCGCATGATTAGAACGGTTCAGAATTTGAAATTCTGTCAAATGGAACAGACCTAAGATGACGAACCCACTGAAGTAACATTTCTAAATGCGGCAATTTTAAAAATTTAATTCTACATCAATAATTGTGAGAATACTAAAATCATCTCGTATTGCTAAAATTAGATTTGAATTGTCTAACTTGGGATCAGAATTTAAATTTAATAATAGTTATATAATGATTAGAAAATGTATTGCTTGTAGCAACGAAAATATGTCACTTTGAATTTCTTAATGCAATTCCGTTTCGAACTTGAAATGCATGAAAAGCAATGAAAAAAATTTATGGTATCTAATTGGAAATAACAATTCTAGTGTACTTTATTCATTTCTTCTGTAATTTGTAGAAATCATTTTCACGAATCATCTTTAAAAATTATAAAAACAAGACTGAATTTACTAAAGAAGCTGTACCATCTATTTGTAAGAATCTTTTTGTAAATTTTACTTCACTATATCATTTTATGGTTTGTTTAAATTCTGAAGTTAATTATTAAGAATATTTAGCAGAAAACAATTATATGGAGATCCAGGTAGATTCCATATCCACACAGCAAATTTCAGATTTGCAATATCAAAACAATGACTACACACAATGTCTACACAATGTCTATAAGCAGCTCTAAAAAAGGAAATTAAAGATACAAAAATTATACAAAAAAAAAAAACCTCCGAGAAATCAACCTATTAATAAACATAATTTCTCCTAATAAATTTCTTTAAAATTAAAAAGATTTAATGAGAAGTATTCAGAAAATTTTAATAAGGTTAAAGAATTAAAGGAACAATTGGATAAACAATCTACTAAATTAAATTTTATTCATTATATGGAGAAAGATATGGAGAATATGTACCACTTCTTTCAAGTACACATTAGGTCTGTTCGTACAGCATTTCTGACTAGTTTGAAACTGTCAAATATATTCGGCGCATGCATCTGACAGTTTTGGACTAGTCAGAAGCTACTGCACGAACAAACCTAATATTTCAAACCGAACACTATATTCATTCTTTGAATAGCAGTGTTGCATCATGTTGATGTTACAGATGAAAGAATATATATTGTTTGTCTTTTTACAATTTTAACATGTTTGCTATAATTTGTGATTCCATTTTGATGTTTTGATATCGCCTGTAAGTTGTTTTTGTAAACTTGTTTGTGCCTACCAGCTTTGCTGACGTTGTTAATTTTTTCAGGTTTAAATTCGTTATTTTAACCAATACCCTTTGGGTAGGTCATGTCTTTGCCAAAATTCAATATTCAGAGGTAATTTTGTTATTTAATTTAAATATAAAAAATAAACTTGTTTTCCAAATTTTAAAAATTGTTATAGGCTCTGAAAAAGGTTGGAAACTCAACCGAAACTGTCAGCTGAATGAATAAATTACTTTAAACATCACTTTATCCTTTCACCGACCAAGTTACACCTACTTTTAATATATTTTTGAGGACACCATACAATTGCAAATTATATGTCACATTGCAACATTACATTGATAATATCCAAAAAAGTTCAGCAAATGCAAGTATTCAAGGACTGTCTACAAAACGGCCCTTGGTTTACAATTTACAACCTCTGTATTAAATTTCTTTTGCAACAAATCAGATTTTATTATGTATTGACATATTCATAGTTCAGATGCAGTGGAACCCATATTTTCTCATGTTCGTCTTAGAAATGGTTCAAATGACATGACTGAAGTCAGAGCAGCAGAATATGCACTTCAGCAAACTTAATGTTGCGGATTCGTCAAAGCTTTGACTTCTGCTAATATTGCTGATAATAGAGATTACACGAGTCAGGCAAATTTCAAACCAGTACCTACAGAAGAACAAAAAGTTAAGGAAGAGTTACCTCATATTTTAAAACTTCAAGTTCGAAACGTATCTTTAAAAATATTACCTGATGACAGTATTTACTTCGCTTCTGTGGCATTCTTAGCTGGTTACATAATTAAAAATAGAGACGACAAATTTCACTGCAATACTTGCTTAGAACCTCTTCTTTCTTTTCTGATTCCTTGATAAATCTCAAATTAGTTTCTTCTAGCAGTAGAAGTCAATATTAAAGAGTGGGAACGAGCGCAAAGACGTGGTACACGAAGACAGGTCACTTCGCAATTCAGGAACGTAAATGTCCCCTTTTACCAGTTTTACTAAAAACACCAACGAAACAATTACACGACGTGTTTGAAGACTTTTTAATTGAAACATGTTTAAGAGACACTCTTGAGGAATTCCTTGATTTGAATAATTGCCCTCCTTCCTAAAATAAAGATATTTCAAGAATTTGCGCTGAACTATCTCAATGTTATCAATGTGAATGCCATAAGTAGGATTCCAAACTAGAGTCCCATAATCAAGACGAGATCTAACATATCTGCAATACAATTGTTTAATTGTAGCTGGATTGTTAAAATATTTTGAAGTTCTAATTATCAAACCTTTTTAAAAGCAGCACTCGTAATATTGTCAATGTAGCGAATGAATGTCAATTTATAGTCAAATGTGACTCCCAAATCTTTAATATTATCACAGCGATTAATAGTTTCATCCTTAATTGTATAATTATGAAACAATAAATTTTTCCGTCTACTGAAGGAGACAATAGAACATTTGGATGGATTTAGAGATAACTTATTAGATGAACGCCATTAACAAATACTAGTCAAAGCAGTTTGCACATTAAGACAGTCCAGAGGATTATCCACTTGCAAAAATAATTTTATATCATATACATACATAAGGCAAAGGACCCCGACATCCTTAATAATATCATTTATAAAAATAATGAATAACAATGGCCCAAGTACAGAGCCTTGTGGGACTCCTGAAGTTGCTACGAATTCAGTTGATTTTATACCTTATACTCAACAAATTGTCGTCGATCAGTAAGTTTGTGACCAAACCGTAAGAAGTATCAAAAATTAAAAAGACACGAAAAAGTTTCCTAATGAATGCTTCTTTCTAAAAATGTATCAAAGTTGTCTTCTTAACCTCAGAAAACTTATTGCGAAATCTGTATTATGGTAGCCCTGCTTTTCACACTAAACCATCTAAACCATCTAAAAATGTGACTTACCTTCCCGTGGGCATACCAAATATCATACAACTTGGTTCAAGCGTTCTTTTGTTATAAGAATAATTAACTTTTTTTCAACAACTTTGAAGCAGAATACTGACTTAACGAAGCAATTTTGGATATAGATAAGTTGGGCTAAATCATCTTATTCTGACCCCAGGAGTCTGCGGTTAAACTATGTCCACAGAATTTAGCGACACGCTGTATATGCTACCTTTCGGAGTTTGTAAACAAACGAATACACAATTTTTTATTCGTTTGCTTATATTATAAAAGTTATTCGTAAATAATTTTAAACATTTAAAATTACAGTTCCAGCTCGCCCTCCTCAAAATATATAATTTGTTTCCCCATTTTCTACTCTAATGAAAAACAAATCTTAAAAATACGGGAAAATCCCCCAATCTGTCATGTACGGCGCCGTTACATTCTCGTAGGAACTTAGGGCACAAAATGTACAAATGATGCCGTAGTGCTGCCGTGTGCAATGCTTCAATTGACCTACGGTTACGTAGAACGCATATCCGGCGCCGCTCAGTGGTTTAGGTTCTATAGAGATGCGGAAAAAACTAATTATTTTTGAAATTATCATTGTCCGTTATCATTTTTAATTTATTTTACTTTTTTTGATGCATTATGTCTTTAAATGAATAAAATAAAATGAATGAAAATTAAGCCGAATTAAAAAAAAATTAATTATTAAAAATCAAAATCTAAAACGAAATAGAAACTTATACATATTTTTAACACCATAAGAACTTAGAAACTAAGGCAATGGATGAACAACAAAGGTTTCACATCAACAGGTCGACAGTTGAAGCGATATTTACAGTATGTCAAATATTAGAACAATTGTAACCTAAAACGAGGGTCGCAAGTGGTCGCAGCTAAAAAGTATTTTATTACTTAATTAGAAGTCTAATGTATGCAGAAAAATAGGTTAGAACATAGCGCTCGACGGAGCTCAAAAATTATGCCCTATTAAATTTTTTCACAAAACATTTTTCAACAATTCTTCGAGTCCTCTATGTAATGGCACAACAATTGAAATAATTATTTTTATTCAGCATAACATATTCTCCAATAGTGCTGCTATTCATTAAAAAATATTTCTTAAATGTAGTAATAAAATCGTAAGAGAAATTTGTATAAAAATATGATGAATTTTTACACTGTCAGTAAGCATTACAACTCAGGCGACTTTAAGGGCTTATATAAGAATGCAATATGGAAATATATCTGATTATTTTGTCAATATACATCAGTTAATCATTAAGAATTACCAATTTAAAATCAAAATGCTCTTTGCAGCATTTTGAAAAAAATGGGTTTTTTCCGCATATTGACCACTGTGCGCCGCTGCAGTGCCATACGTGAATTTTATGAGTTTTGCGATGATTAGATACATATATATTTTATTGACTAATACTCACGTCCGGCATTTTACCGCTCCGGCGCTGCTGCTGTACCGCACGGCCAAAAACCGCACGTGTGTATCGAGCCTTAGGGCGAATACATACACGGCGGTTTTCGCCGACTCTACTACAGTTAGAGCAATGACACAAAACGGTTTTCGCCAATTCGACCACCGCTCCGTAATTCAAAAGCCATTGAAAAATGTATCGAGTCGACAGACAACTCGGTGATCGAATCGACGAAAACCGCTGTGTGTGTCAGCTCCCTTATAGTTGCCCCACCAAGCATCAAGCCCGTTGCCAGCGGACTCAACCAACTCGGCTATACAACTGAATGAGATAAGAATCATAATGGGCACGTTCAGTGGACAGCAACTGCTGTATGTTAACTATCAGCGTGATGAGTACGCTGTATAGCAGCAACTGTCAATCCAGTGAACGTGCAGCTGACCATCCATTGAAATGTTGTCCGTTAAAAGATTTAAAAGAATTTATTATACAATTTTCATCGGACAAGAATCTACTTTAATAAATATTTTTTAATTTCTTACCATCAGAATTATAAGTATATTAAAGGTTCACTGTATAAATTAGTTATACAAAACTTTTTTTCCATTATGATGCGTCAACAATAGTTATTAAAAATCAATATGCTTTGAAGACTTCGTAAATTCAGATAACTTACATATCGTATACGTAGTAGATTAGAATTTCCGAAAATATCTAACCGCTGACTACAACAGCGGCGAAAAGTTACGCTGCTTATAATGCTCAGCTGCTGCCACTCTTTGATCACTCAGTGAAGTCGTTCAGTGGCATCGCTGTGGCATCAACGCAGCAGCAGACCATTCTTTTTTAATTTAATCATATAATTTCTTAGCATATTCTCTTAGCTGTTTATTTCAACTCACTGGTTATAAAATAATTAAAAAGTGATTGCTTACTGCACACTGACTCTTTTTATATTCGTGTTTTGTCCTTTAAACGTTTTAACGCACAGAGTTCAATTCGAAATACATTTTTCTTCTCTATTTAACAAATAAAATCTATTCAATTAGGAAAAAAGACTAAATGAGAAGCACTTTTGTGTTTTAGGGGAGCGTGGGGTAATGAGAGTTTGCAGGAAATAAGAGCCAGGCCTGGTTTAGGTGTAACTAACAAACGAAAAAAATTGAAATTTGGTGAAGCAGTACACCTTCCCGCCCAGGACGCATGGCATATCCATTTATCGCAAAAAACAATACGTAGTAATAACACTGAGCACTTGTTTCAAATTAAGACTTGTGTTGTTATTTTTCGTAATTTTAAATCGAGAAAATAATTTGTCAGATACTACTCGTATTTTTTGGACAATGCTTTGTTTTCATACTACTAGGTTGTTCATATATTTTACGTTTCTAATAATTGGTTTCTCGTTTATCTATGCTTTTATTCTAATTTTCATACCTAAAATATTTATGCTATGTGGGGGTAATGAGAGCCAAGTGATTATTACCCATAGGTGACTCTTATTAACCCTGATATTCTAAAAGTATGTTTTGTTGATGAAGATTCCGAGGACTCGTAAAAGAACAACACTGTAAACTAATTGAAAGTGTGATTTTTGCATCTAATACTTAAACAAGTATGTTAAAGTACTTTTATTATTGTTTTCGTATTTTTCTCAGTATTACATTTTATGTTGTGTTATGAAAGAAAAGTGTATTATTTATTTTATTAACTGTAGCGGTTATTTTTTAAAACAAGTTTATTCAGGCAGCAGTCGGTTTGCCTTCTTTCATGGTTCTCATTACCCCAACACGTGGACAATAAGAGCCAATTCCATTTTTATTAAATGATTGTATTATAATTTCTGTTAAAGACAGGAATGATATAGTTACGTCATTTTAATGGTTGTTCCTTATACGAAACAGCTTAACATTGTTGAGAGAATACACTTTATATTTTTCAAAATAAGAAGTGGTTTGGAAAAAAAGTAGCACTACTTCATTGCACATAAAAAATAAAAGAGATGGATTTTTCAAACTTAATACTTTATATACGAAAGCCATAACTTATTATTCATTAAATTATAGGAAATAAATAAAATTAAATTATCCGTGCCAAAAGTATCGAACCTTTGCTTTTACCCTCTTCATTGAAGTTTGAACATGATTATTACTGTATTTCTCAGCTTCCTTTCTCCACTTTTTCCGAAAATCAGTGATGTTTGCTGTCTTAGATTTTGTTTTTTAAGGTTTCTTTTCATGTGAGCCCAGTAACGCTCAATTGGCCGAAGTTCGGGACAATTAGGCGGGTTCGCTTCTTTTGGAACGATGTTTACGTTATTGGTTGCATAAAAGTCTTTAGCTTTTTTTCCATAGTGACACGTGGCCAAATCTGGCCAAAAGAAAACAGTAGTATTATGCCGTTGTATTAGTGGTAGCAGACGTTTTTCCAGGCATTCCTCTACGTAAATTTCTCCATTCACGGAGCCAGTTGTAACAAATTCCTCGCTTTTTAGGCCACATGTGCATACAGCTTGCCAAATCATGAATTTTTGTGGAAATTTACTTGCCATTTTATATTTATGTTTAGAAGCCACATTGTCCTTATCTGTTGCAACATAAAATTCTTGTCCAGGGATTTGGTTAAAATCAGCAACACAATAAGTTTCATCGTCCATTATGCAACAATCAAATTTTGTGAAGAAATCCGTATACAATTTGCGAGCTCGTGCTTTAGCCGTCCGTTCTTTTTCTGGAGTTCTGTCAGGTACTTTTTGAACTTTGTAAGTTTTTAACTTAGCATTTACTTTAACTCGATGTACCATAGATTTTGTGGTACCCAATTTGTCAGCCAGGGTTCGCACAGACAGATTAGGATTGTTCCTATAGGCAGCCTTAATTCTGGTTACTAATTTTTTATCCTGAAATCCCATTTTCCTTCCAGAACCTGGTTTTCTTTCAACATTAAGTCTTTCCTTGTAACTTCGCAAAACTTTTCCAACCGTAGATTTGGGTATACTTAAAACTTTTGCCAACTTAATCTGACTCCAGAGAGGATTTTCAAGATGGGTGTTCACAATTAGTTTACGACGAATAACTTCATTCGTTGACATGGCGCTTTTTTTATTAAATTTTATCACAAAACTTGCATTAGAAGAACAGAGATTACTAATTTGACAGTTGTCAAACAGTTACAAATTTATTTTGTCACAGCCTGCTTGGGTAATAAAATTCTTTCGCTGCTACTTTTTTTCTGAACCACTTCTTACATTGATTTTTCCTTGAGTGGCTCTCATTCCCCCGTCACACAGTGTGAGAAATGGTATAATTAGGTGGACAAAAATCGAATAATCAAACATTAATTGTCTCAAGTATTTTATAATAGCCTTAAAGTATATGAAACGTCTTATCATGTTTTATAGAAATTTTACGATTTACATCAACAATTACGTTGTAATGTTAGTCCAAACAAGGGGATCGAATTATGCATAACGCCACAGCTATGGGTTAATGTATGCGCGCTCGTTGTCGCCTTGTTCGAAATAAACCGAACAAAACATAAAATTCGGCTGATTAGATATACTTAAGGCACTTAACTGAACATTTAAAGCGCATTTGTCAAATCCTTCCTCGCTTTTAACGGGTAGTTTAAGGGGGTCACTTCCGCTATTTTATGGTAACAAAATGCAATAGATATATCCTAACTTTTAAACCTCACGGTTTGGTTTATCGAAATGCAAAAAGAGAGCCTTTTTATGCTAAAAAATCTAAGAATTATTGTCTTCGTAAATTTTTTATGAAATAGATAAAAAATAAAAAAATTCTAAAAAGTCACCCCCTAAAACCACCCTCCCCTAAAACCACCCTTTAAAAAGGAAGGTGGATTTAACAAATGCGCAGTTAGGTGCCTTATACTTGAGCTTCAAATGTTAGTTTTATAACTTAAAAGATCCAGACGATATTACCAAAAAAACAATATTTTCCGTCCCTCTTTCAGGGCTTATAACTCCCTTATTAGTCACTTTTGGAAAAATTTATATAAAAAGGTGACCTTATTTTTTAATGTTCTTTTAACCCTGAAGATATCGGGAGACTATTCTGAATCACCGTGTATAGTAATAACATTAACCTATTTTTTGATTCATCTTGTATAATATTTGTTGAAAACTTAGAATACTCAGTGGCGGCTGATTCAAGGAGGCACAGGAGCACGGGCCCCCCAAGTTAATCAAGCTTTCATATATTTATTCGTTTATCACTATTTTATTTCTTTTAATAATAAGTAATAAGACCAAACTGTAAGAAATTAGCTTGTTAAGTCTCAATACTTATTTCGCAATTTCTGACCAATATTTACTTCTACAAGTTCACGTGTCCCAAGAACGCGTCATTGCCGTTACAATTAGACGGTGTGTTTATCAGGTTGTCAAGACAACGGAACTCAGGAACTGCCACAGCGGAGCACAATTCACTTCGTGTACTGGTGTACTCGAAGATTCACTATGCACTGTGTTGCAATGCTGCAAAAATGAATGCGGTGACCGGTGACGTACATTTTATTAAATAGGCTTCTCAATTATGAAGACAAGCTCTACATAAAAAAACTTGGCAGACCCACCCCAAAATTAAATACTAAAAAAACAACGGTAGGTAAAAAAAACTAGGGAGTTTAACCGATATTTAAAAAAAAAAGGAAAATGTCTATGATAAGTTTTCGTGAATTTGCGGGTGTGTGGAGAAGAAAACATTATTTTGCTTCATTTGTCTTTTAAGCAACGATTTATTTAAGCATAAATTTGTTATTAAAGTAGGTATCAGGAAACAAACATAACAGAGGTGCAGGGCTGCGTTCAGATTTACAGAGTGTAAGCTAGGTAAACGTCCGGACAAAGACCATTAGAAAGTTCGTCCTTATTCTTTAAAAACGAACGCACATACATACATCTTTAAAAACGAACGCACATACATGTCATTGTAAACATTCATAACCTCGTTGATAATGATAAATTGATACACTAACTTAAATATTATAAGTATTATGGAGGAAATCTTAGATATATATTCAAGTAGTTCTAGTAGCTCAAGTGATGAAGAATTAATAGAAAATCGACATATTCGACGAAAACTTGCAAGAGTAAATGATTTCATTACAGTTATTGAAAACTGTACAAACAATGAATTCCAACAGCATTTTAGACTTAATAGAATTCAATTTCAACAGTTATTAGAAGAAGTAGGCCCTTTGATAAAAAGACGAGAAGGTTCAGTTGGTAGATTGCGAATACCCATTGAAAAGCAGCTGATGGCAGTTTTGTGGCTACTAGCAACCTCAGACAGTTACAGGTAGTTAAATGTTGTTACGTAAGAAACATTTTCTGAAATATATTTTTCTGTGGGATGCCGTTTTGATTTGGGAAAGTCTTCACTCTTTGTTTGTTTTTACCGGGTGATAACAGCACTAAATGAACTAGCACCACAGATTATTAAATTGTTACAGTTTATTTTTCGCCTGTGTACAAACACACCCTGTAAAGTACACATTTCAACGTTCCGATCTATTTTTAACACGCTTCGTTTTATTTCCCCATTAGGCGTAGGAATGTAGGTACAATTCCTTGTCTGCGACGCGGATGGTAACGGATGATCGAGTTCCTGGCTTTACGAAAAACGTTCGCACTTGAAACCGATGTGTATGTCTGTAACCCTTGCCCTTTACTCTGGTTGGTTTCCGCTGATGTCACGAAAATCAGCTAGTGGTAAATTCGAATGTGTCTCTTGTTTGTTATTTTGTTCTTTTCGGCCGACCGAGGGACGCGCCATGTTTCATTAATTTTCTGTTCGACCCGTGAGCTGCACGTTTTCTTCGCGGAAAATTTTGTGTTGTGTGCCCACTTCACCTAGGGGGTGAGAGTGAATTTGTACGGCTGTGTGCCGAATTTGAGTGGCTCATTTGGGGACGAAAAAGCCACGTTTCTTTGTGCGGTTTGTGCCAGCCTAGCCTTATTCGACTAGGTAAGTTTTACGTGCTGTTTCTCTCGATCTGGCCCTTATGTTCGCCTTTTTTTTTCTTCTCGCTTATAGGTTTTAGCTTTAGCTGTAGTTCTTGGTTTTGGTTCTTTTGGTGACCTCTCTGATTTATGCCGTTGGATATCCCTCTGCCACTCGCGACTACGAGTTGTCCCGCATATACGCCGAGGAAGTGCCTTACTGCTGGCCATCTCTGACGCCGCCGACAGACGCATGGACGCTGTGTAACCAGGTCGGACAGTTTATATTGATATGCTTACGGTGACTTTGATGTAGCCGCGATTGTGCACGTGATTTTGCGCATTGTTCGCAAGGTAAAATTCCTTTCGGAGGAACTTATAGTAGGGAATACACGATCTAACATGTCTTAACACATGTACGCGCGTACATGTGTTAAGACATGTGGGATCGTGTATTCCCTGCTTATACGGTATCTTGAGTTAATTTATTTAACGCAACTCGGTGAACGAGTTCTTCGGCATTAGTATAAGCGAATGTTGACCTTCTATGTTGACTTAACTTTGTAATGATTTCGGATCCGAATAATTAGGAATTATTGCTGCAATTTTCGTTTTTGTATTACGTACTTGTTGACTAATTTTAATAAAATTGTTTCATGCTTTGGACGTATCGTGATTTTCTTAATTTTTTTACGTGATTTCCTTTCAAAAAAATTAAGTGGCGCCTATTTTTGGTTTGGCCTTCGCGTTATGGAATAAGAACCCCCCCCCCCCGTCCCGCTGAAAGCTGCTGGCGACACCGGATTAATTTCGCTCCGGTGTTAAACTACCACTTATCTACACAGGTAGGTAGCAAAATGGCCAAATTATGATGAGAGACAAACTTTAAAGCAAACTTTTCAACAATTAGCAGGTTTGCCTGGAGTAGTCGGAGCTG
Source organism: Dorcus parallelipipedus (assembly GCA_958336345.1). NCBI lineage: Eukaryota > Metazoa > Arthropoda > Insecta > Coleoptera > Lucanidae > Dorcus > Dorcus parallelipipedus. Next base: position 36,047,246 of record OY284475.1, read on the forward strand.
TTGATGGTACTTATGTCCCAATCAAGGCACCTCATGAGAATCCAGAAGTTTATATTAATAGAAAATGTTTTCATGCAATAACTTTGCAAGCCATATGTACACCAAATTTAAAATTCATTGACTGTTTCACTGGATATCTCAGTTCGGTTTCTGACATAAGAATATTTAGAAATTCAGATATTTACAATGAAATTGAAACTAATCGACATAATTATTTTCAACCTGATGAGCATACATTCTATTTTTTATCTTATCACTAATATTTTGCGAAACCTTATCACTAATATTTTGCGAAACCTTATCATTCTTCATTGTTGTAGATTTAAATTGATGTTCATGTTCTTTGTACAAGTTAAGTAAAACCAAAATTTCTGCTCTTGACCATATCGTTCATTAGAATCTGGTTCAGTTTCAACGACTTCTTCATTTCGGAGATTGAAATTTTTGATGACCAAATCGGCATTTACGTAAATTAAGGCTTCATCTAAAGTAAATAAAATAAGCATACCTACTTATTTTACACATATGTAATTATTTTACCACTATTTCTTTGTAATAAAATATTATTTCCATCCAGAATTAGATTTCTATAATCATCACTAGCTAATGGAAAAAGTTGATCATTTACGTCTTCTAATACATCCACCATTATTCACGATTAAGACTACTTTTTGCAAATTTAACGATTTTAATTAATAGTAGTAATTTTACCTCACCTGTAAATATTCAAATATTTAAATTACGCATGTCGGGTAAACTTTAAACCTACGGCCGAGGTAGGTAAAATTTTTCTACCCGGACGTCCGCATCTTAAATTTCTGAACGACTTGGACGTACTCCATTATCAAACGTCTTAAAAATGTGAACGCTTGAGTATACACAAAATCTAACGTCCGGGCCAGGGGGTAATATCTTATATTACAATTCAGATACAATGTTCTTACTTTCGCTGCCAGCCGTAATTGGCGCTCAAGTCAATATATTTGAATTTGCCGCTGTTTTGATACGTTAATGCGTGTGATCCGGTGAATTACGTGTAATGTCAAATGTGTTTCCATTTATTTAGTTCTTATGGTGTATGTGTATGTATTTTTAGGTAGTTTATTATAGATTGGAAGGTACGCATAATTTGTTTCTTTATTATTATTTAGTAACACAAGTTGTAAGTACTTTATTGAGGTAAAATGCATTTTAAGTTCCTAAATTTGCGCGTACTCAGAACTGTCGTTTTCGTATTATGAAAACAATTATAAAATAACACTAATAAACTTTATATCAGAAAGGAATAAATAACACACAATTTAACTGCAACACGGCACGAGCATCTGACAGTACTGAATATGCGCAAATTTAGGAACCTAAAGTGCAGTTTTACCTTTATTTATTTAAATTTATTTGTAGTAACAATGGGAATTCACAAATGCTGTGTAATTGGCTCTATTTATTCAGGTAAGCAACAATTATTCAGATTAGTGGTATCACACTACTTTTACAATTTTGTATTTTCTTTATCATAACAAAATGCATTTTAATAATGAAGAGTTACATCACATAGGTGAAAAACAATAATACAAAATTCATAACTGACATGTTTTGCTTTAAAATTAACGTTTTAGTTTTTATGGTACGTGGTATAGTAAAAAAATATAAACAACCAGTGGCTTATGCTTTTACACAGGGCAGTGTAAGAACTGCACAGTTGATGTGCTTGATTAAGGAAATTATTTCCAAATTAACACCGGAATTAAAAATAGTATGCACTGTATGTGATCAAGGAAAATCTAATGAAGCTGCAATTAAGAAATTATTAGAAGACACTAGAATAGAATATTTAAAGAAAGGAGAAGAATGGCGTGGTAACTTCTATGAAATTAATGGTGTCAAAGTAACACCTATATTTGATCCACCTCATCTCTTAAAAGGTGTAAGGAATAACTTACTTACAAAAAATTTGAAATACACCTTTTTTCGAAGTTTTTTCTATACATACTCTAAATATGTAAAATAAAAATGTACACATGTATTATAATACAAACATATAATAATTCTCTAAATTTAATTTGCTCTGTATTAGTTTTAACGTTGCACCAACATATTTATGACGTTGCTTTAATCTCTTGGACAATTAAAATTAATTGTGTAGTTCTAGCAACTTCATAAAATAAGTAGGTACATCGTGAGGACTTTTAAGCGGTAAATATTATACTTTATATTCTTTAACTACATTTTAAATAAAGGCGCCAAAGAAAAGCTTTTGCTGCCAACCACCTATGTCGCCACTGTTTCAATGTTCCGCGCTTGTGTACGGGTGATAGCAGTCTATATATGTATATATATATTATGTAGTCTATGGTCCGGGCGCATCTATCCTCTAAATCTGAACGCAGCCCAGAATTTATGAATAAAGGAAATGTAAGGTTGGGCATTTTTATTGTTTGACACTGACAGATTAGAAATTAAGACCGACTAAAATACAACAGAAATTAGGTGTACGCGATTTTTTTTGCAAGCCACATACAGCAAGTACATACAGGGTGGCCCAACGAAAACGAAACAGACTGAATATCTCCCAAGAAAATTTTTGTTTGAGAAAACGCAAAAATAGGTCGATTTATAATCGCAGGGGGACACTTTTCTATCCTATACCCAATTGTCATACGTCATCCCCCTCCCTTCCAGCTCTCTAACCAATAGAATTTTTTTAATGTTTTTCACTAATATGTGTATGTATGATCCGTTTAGAACGATTACAAGATTAAATTACTTTAGGGATAACAGCGTTATTAGTTTGGAGAGTTCATATCGATAAACTAGTTTGCGACCTCGATGTTGGATAAATAGGGAATGTACTATGAATGGCTTATCATTGAAAAGGTAATTTTATAGAGAATTTAGTAATGTGAATATGAATATCCGAAAATTTAATTTTAGCGCCCTCTATCGGGAAAAAATTGTTACAAAATCCAAAGTGTGACATATCATATGAAAGCTAATTTTAATAGTAATTCAATGTGCTAATTGAAATTAGGTAAAGATATAGAAAACTGACTAAAATAACTAAAAATAGGGTTCGTAACACACAAATTTGGTATTCTTACTTTTAGTTATTTTAGTCAATTATTTTAGTCTATATCGATGTTGCAATTAGGAAAACGTGATTTCAGAGCTAGTCTATAAATGTGGTTGTGCTTGCATCACGGGTTGACCATCATCTTTGTCATTATACACCAGTTTGCATAAAAAGGCAAACTCGATCTCGCCAGCAATTAACAGTGACTTGTTATATTTGTGTTAATGCAGACAAAATTGCATGTTTATCAGTCTTACAATATCGTGATTAGTTTGTTAGTTTATAAAATTTCAAGTTATCACATAGGTACCTGTAATTATCTTAGCAGCAGTTAATTAATACTGTGCATATTGCACAGGTTTAATGTTCCAATTAAAATTCGGCGAGTCGTAAAGGAAGTTTCTAATAGGAAAGCGTTCACAAAGTATTTGCCAGATTAAAATAAAATCACGCGAAGGCGCTTATTATCTGCTGACATCGCGGTTGAGTTTACGAGGAAAACAAGAAGAAGAAATACACCTACCTGCATCCGTTGTGGGATGCAAATTCAGACATGCTGCTATGAATAATGTTGTATTGCTTCTTCGCGTTGCTCCGCGACAGTTCAACAGATAATTTCGCGGCATATTTTATTTTACGACAGCGTAAACGCCGGGAGATAGCTTAGGCAAGTTATTCAACAACAAAGTTTCAACATTCACGTTCTTATTGAAGAATGAAAACAAAATTTAAATAGCAATACTCTATAAGTTTTTCAATACTTATACATTCAAATTATAAATTTCATCTATTTAAAAGGCTACTTTACACTACCCCATTTTTTATACTACAAAATTTGGTTCAATTTTCAAACTCCATGTACCCCAGTTTATGTTCTGTTTGAAAAAAACTGACTTTTATTGATACAAAGGAAATTTACATGTTCTATGTGAAAACATTCTCACTATATTTATGAATAATTTTAAACAAACTCAAAATGCTGTTGTTCTGCCATGCATCCTTGTCCCTTTATTTCTCTCCAAAAAAGATGCACATTGCGCGGTTAGGATCCTAATTAAATTGTTAAGGCTGAGTTTCTCAGTCCTAGTTTAACTTTAACTCCTGTTTATTTCCATGGTAGCAATTGTAAAAACAATTGTTCCTATGGAAATAAACAGGAGTTTAAACTAGGACTCAGAAACCCAGCCTAAGGCCCGTTTTTTCGATCACAGTTTAACTTTAAACCCCAGTTTATTTCCATTGCTGCTATATGGATAAACCGAAGGTTAAACTGCGATCGAAAAACCGGGCCTAAGTGTTACACAGTTATATCTATGTCACAGGTCCCTGTATATGCACAGTTGCTTATCTTTATGAGTCAAATAAAAATTACATAATTCCTCTATATTTTCTTCATTTGCTAGTCAGTTTCTTCATCGCAGGTTCTTTTGTTTTCTCCTAAACTGTTTTCGTCATTTTTTATAACAATTATAACCTTCAACTCTTTTCTCAAGTTTTTATTACTTACTTGCAAAGTAGAAATCACATTGGGCGTTCTTTAGAACCATTTATTTGTTCTCAAAAATATAAAGAAGAAATATAAGAAGATATAAGCCTCGAAAGATACGAATTTGATGTTGATTTTGTATCAATCAGATAATGTAATTTTATGTTTTTATTAATGAGAGCCGTACATACAAGCATGTAAAATGTTCACTGTCACTAAACATAATTAATATTAAGTAATAAAGCAGCAAAAACTCTTTGGAAATATTAACATTATTTTAGATGAAAGATGGGCAGCAAAAATTGATTACCATAGTCTGACACAGGTCTCACATGTGACTTTAAATGAGCGTTTGCTTCTTTTAGTTTCTGATTTTTCTAAATTCTTTGAAAGTTTACCGTGTTTTTTGGCAAGCACGCCTCGACCTACACCATCAAATTTTTACTTAAGAAACTTAAGAATAGCTAAATAAAATAAGGTATTAAGAAGTAACAATTATAGTTGTGGCAAATTTGATTTCCAAACAATTCAGTGCAAATTCAGTTGCCAACAAAAATGAGGGTACCTATAACCTACAGTTTTAATATGCGTTGCACAAGGTGCAGCGTTGCCTTTTTTTGATATCTTTAAACATTTATAACAAATGTTCAATTGAAAAGATCCTCAAGTAGCCTTTGAATTTTTCATAACATTGTGAAGCAGGTCTGGAATTAGATCAAAGCGAAATGTCACTTGACGTTTACTGTTTTCTGCCATACGATGACGTGCAGCTTGATTCGATCCGAGTCCCCTAAGCTACCGTAAAAAATTCCAGAAAAAAAACTCGCAAATTCGAAAAATTTCAAAAAATCATATCTCGAAAAAACGCATATTTCCGGGATATAGGCCCGTAAGTTAGGTACCCAGGGAAGTCTTTTTGCGTGTGAGAGAGAATAAAAAAATTGTAAGATGACGTTTTCTAGAAATTTTCGAAAATGTGTAAAAATGGCGGTTTTCTGGCTATAACTAAAATCCAGGACCGGACTCGGAACCGAGCGTCCGCAGATATAAAGATATTATTGCCGCATACCTATGTTCCGAGTTTGGTCCGATTCGGTCCGTAAATAAAGGCGATGGAATTTTTTGAACGGTCAAAAACGGCATTTTTAGAAACTTGCATACAAAATCTCCCCCCCCCCCTCGTCCGATTGCAAAATCGACCCCGCCGTCGGTTTCTCGGGTCTTTTCTGTCATACGATGCCGAAAGGCTCGTCGCGATCCGATCACGTTTAAGGGTTGAAAAAAGTTCCCGAAAAGTGTCTGTAAACCTGCACCCCCGAACGTTTTGTCCCCTGGCTTCGGACGATCGTTTCGCGATCGCCACCAAAAATCATCCAAAGGACGTGTCTAAAACACGTATTTACGGATTTCCATTAAAAAATTTCTAGCGGCTGCAATATCTAAAACACACGCAAAAACGGACAAAAAATAATGTTTTTCGGGGTGCATTCTGAATAGATATTCAATGATTGAAATACGTCAATATTTTTTAGCAAATGTCTATTGCACGGATTAGAGCATGCTTCTAGTCTCCCATAAACCCATCATTCAAATGTTGGCAACCATAAGTTGCGGCAGCTTTTTCACAGGCAACCAAATTTCATTATTCAGAGGACAAATTTTGCTTCAATTTGGTATACAAACTTTTTCCATGACGATGAGCGTAGATAATTTAAAAAAAGACCTGTTTGCATATGGGTGCCAGGGGTTTGCGACAGGCTGAGAAGTGGCAACCTATTTGTTTCAAGTTCTTCAAATTGTTCTTCTTTTTATTTTATTCTTCATTTACTTCGCAAACAAATGAACGAAATTGTTCCAAAAATATTAATTAAAACTGCTGTAATTAAGTGTACTTGCGGCAAGCTTTTAAGGTATCCATTAACGTTCAGTCAGTTGAGTCGGTCGATTAGTCTGTGGACTGTCGTTCTGGCCGGACAGTCGTCGGACAATGATAACGACCGTCCGGGCGGAATGACAGTCCACAGACTATCGACCGACTCAACGTGAATAGGTACCTTGAAGGTATCTCTTCACGTTCAGTCAGCTGGTAGTTTGTGAACTGTCGTTCCAGCCGGACGGTCGTCGGGTAACAATAACGACCGTCCGGCCGGAATGACAGTTCACAGACTGCTGGCTGACTGAACGTGAATGGGTACCTTTACAAGGCAATCCAGCCGATATAACCTGTGAGCAACTAAAAATCAGATTAGAGTCGGCGGTGCAAAGAAAAAGTATGTCTGTTACTAACGCGGCATTAGGCTGATCTGACAGTTCATGAATGTTTTAGATCAATTAATTCAGTTAATCACAGACATACATTTTCTTTGCAGCGCCGACTCTGATCTGATTTTTAGTTACTCACAGGTTATATGACCCTGTGTGTAATCTTCCCTTAGAATAATATTTCGTTAAAATAACATATTGCGGTGTTTATAAGCTGAACGAAAGACTTTTTCAATTTTTCATAAAGAAATAATTTGTAAATAGTAAAAAAAATTAGAGTAATGTATTATTTATGTTTTACAGGATTTGTTTGTATAATTATTAAAATTCAAGTGTGTTTTTTCAGAGATATTAAGTTTGTGTAAATATTTATAGAAATAGGCGATTTTAAATTGAATGTATAGTATAAGTAAATTATTTAGAATTTTTGAAATGTAAATACATAAGATTTAAGCCCAGAATTGTAATAATTAGAATAATTGATTTAATAATGCATGACGGACCGAACGTTTGTTGGAAACTGTAAACGGGAGCGCGGAGTTCATCTTGCCTGCGAAACGTTAAGCGAGTAAATAGTATATTGATTTATAAGTTTAGAAAAGTGATCGTTTTCCAGTGAGTGTAAATGTAAATTCACGAGTGAGCGTAGCTCATGAGTGGATCAAATTTACATGAACATGGAAATTCACTTTTCTAACGTATGGATCATGCTATTTTTTCGTGTAGTTGACGAAAATAACGCTAACATTATGAGAGTATCGAAGAATAATAATATATCAAGGTATGTCAAGCATTTGTTGACATAGTAACAAAACATCAATCTATGACATCAATCAATCAATCTTCGACCTCTGATACGTCAAAATGAATGAAAAAAAGTGTTGGTAACGGAAACGTGAAGAAAAGTGTTGCTAACAAGACAAGTCCTACTTTTCTTCACGATTTATGATTAAACATTGTGTGACTTTTCTTTCAACTACACGTAAAATTATATTTTATTCGTTTTTAAAACGTCATTTATTTACTTTTACATTTCAACATTCCGGATAATAAAGAATTTTAAAACTCTTAACGGTAGCACGTAAGTCGTCAACCCTACCTATGGTCAAAACAAGTATAAATCACTGGAGATTTTAAAAACCATAGTCATTGTTCCGCAACAATGCAGAATTAATTTCACCGTAATGTCATGATTTCATTTATTTTTCCTTTCCTATTTTCCTCTAGTTGAACGAACTAATCGACATCCATGATGCGAAGTAAATATAAAAAAAAACTACTTCAATGAGATGTTAATAAAGAAATAAATTCAAGTTTAATGGTACTTCGACGTTTCTGGGAAATTTCGCGAAACCATGCCTCTATTCGCGTGGCTTGCTTTGATAGAGCAAATGATGTAACGAGCGTCTAAATAAAAACCTGGTCAAGTGGGTTGTGATCGAGAATTTTTCCATTGCATTTACATAGCAGAATTACTAAATGTAGCCTACTTGACCAGGTTTTTATTTAGACACGAGTTACTAATATACCTTTATTACATTTTACCAGTTCATTAGAATGTTCCTAGGAGAATGCATTTTGAGTTAAAATGGTCGGAACAAATGAATTTCACTGAAAACACGAATAATAACTAATAACTTAGCCCAGTGACGGCTGGCGAATACGAATTTGGGAGTGCTGCCGATATGCGCTATGTGTTTTGTCCGTGTTAGACAAAGATAGCGCTCAGCGAGTATGTCTGCAGCACTCCCAATTTCACATGCACCAGCTGCCGCTGACTTATAGCGTTTTCGATTGATCGTACTAGTATGAGGTCAAAAGAAGATGCAAATACACTGAGTGCAACCGGTGCAGCTGAATCGAAAACGCTATTAGCCTTAATAAAGATTACCAGAATAACTTAGAAACCATATTTTACTCTCTAATTTTTTAGGGAAAAAATTCTAATGTTTTAATTTACGGGTCTTACTTTTTAACTTTTTATATGTCAATACAAAAAATCGAACTCTGTAAAGTGTTTGAATTAGCTTCCGGTTAGAACCGCGTCACGTTGAATTCTTCTCCATACAGAAAGAAACGTCGGCAGTAAAAAAAGTCAACGTGACGCGGTTCCAACCGGAAGCCAATTCAAACATGGACGACGGCCGCGGAAGCCTTCAAGTTAAATTAACTCTGTAAAGTATTTATATTGGAATTTTCAAAATTTCCAAAGTGCCTAGCATTGATTTTTTATTTTTAAAAAAACGAAATTTACTTTCGGCATGGATAGAAAACTACACAAAGTTACTTTTAAAAATAATCATGAAAAATTATATGTTTAAATAAGTATCTCACTTACAATTAGCGAAGTGAAAGTTTTAGCTAGGTATCTTATAGTAATTGCTTCCGTACAAGAAACCGGAATGACTTACGCCTCTAAATGCATAAGGACAGGAAGGAAAGTTTTTCCTGCATTCAAAAATGGTCCTGATTTTCGTTACTTTTGTATTTCGCTATTTCCTTATTTCCCACTTGCCTGTTCTATGTTTCTACCGGAAATCAAGAAACTAATGCTAGAATGAATCACTTTAAATTTGGAAAACAGATTCTTAAGGTAAAAAAAAAAATTAAAGTTCAATCCGATCACTTTTAATCTAACACCTACGTATGTTAAAATTGGTGGATAATGATAAAAAAATAATTATTAATTTCTGAGAAAGTTAATGCAGTCAAACTGCAATTATTATTAAATTATCGATGACAATTCAACCTTGTTTTGAAATATTACTGTTTCTATACAAAGTTCTTCCAAATTTTCAAATACCTAAATATTCTTTTAATTATACATTTGCGTGAACTTCGCCATGCAAAGGTAACTAGGATTGCCAACCGACACTGAAAAGTGGCAATCCCAGGATACCCCTACCTGAACACTGAATTTTCTATGACAAGTAAAATATCCGCTCAAGTCTCCTTCGAGCATAGCAGTATCGAGGATCAAACCAAAAAAAATGTCAGTATGTTTACATATTGTAGTGATAAATATTTTAAATTCTTATTTATGATTCTTTCTTTTTCTTTCTTATTTTTCTTTTTGATATGATTTTGCTTCTTCATTTGTGAGGCTTGATTCAGGTTGTAGGTTAAGATAGCCTTTTTGTAATTTAAAATTTTGAAAAAGTATGTGTATTATAATTTCTAATATGTTTTAAAAATCAATTACGATTGTTACGAATCGTCTCCAATTTACCTTTTATTAGAAATTTCAGGAATTAGTATATATAAAAATTTATTCAGTTTAGATGACCCAATTACGATAATCGCGAATCGTCTTTGGATACATCCGTTTAATAAATTTGAATATCACTTTAAATTTTTACCAATAAGTTTGAATACCTCGTTTACGATTATCGCGAATCGTCTACGAACAGTATTCGTTAATTGATTAAAATTTAATTATTACGTGTTGACAGTGGTACAAATTTCTTTAATAAGTAACCAAACTTTGACTTTCTTTGTACTTACTGTGATGTTTTTATTATTAGAGGATGCTTCTATTTTCCTGTCCTTTTTGTAAATAAAAAGAATCAATTAAATTTAACTATTTATTTGAATAAAATGTTGAACTGTCAAAATATTTTGTAAAATAGTAACGTCAAAATTAATAAAATGAACTAAAAGAACTATATTAAATGAAACAGCTAACTTGAATTGAAATTATGAATGCTTGAATGAAAGCTTTAGTTGAAATTGGTTTTTTATGGAGAGAGGAGAATTTTTTATGTGTTCTTATCAGAGTTCAGAAGTTCAGAGTAATGAATGAAAATTTTGATTACTTTTGCTTAAATTACAGTTTGTATATAGTATCTTATAATACAAGTGCATAAGAAAGCCTTTAAAGCACGCGCGACGAGTTTAAAAACGCGACGCGAAGCGGCACAAGTGCTTTAAAGGCTCTTATGCACGTGTATTATACGATATTTTATATTATACCTGCGCTAAAATGTGAAAATTAGAACGACATTAAAATTTAAATTCGTTTTGTAAAGTTGCCTGTGGATCGCATTTTGAATCGTTAACGTGGAGATTGTGTGTTGTTCCCTAGGCAACTTTAAAACACTACGTGCTTTAATAGCCCATTTTCGCACGCTTTTTAGTTTTAAAAACAGGGATTTTGATGCAGGTATAATAAAAAATATCATTCTGCATGTTAACCTTTTATATGGTAACACGATGAGCTTTTTCGAATCGACTTTTAATTTCATCTCACTTTACTAAACTTCAAAAATTAATTCTGACGTTAAACAATGTCAATTTAAAAATGTTGTGTAAATTTGTTATAATACAGTTTTTTCTTAAATTATTCACAATTCGTATGTATATCACTTAATTCTATATCTAAAATTTTATATAAACGAACTTTTATTCACAGATATCTCAAGGAAAATTAAACCCCTGAATAATTTTGACATCCCAAACTAATATTTATAATTTTAGGTATCCAACCAAAAGTTGCTAATAATCCGACGTCCTCTGCATCTGCCATCTTCATCCGCACGTCGTCAGTCCTTGATATCTGCCATCTTCAGCTGCATACGTCGTCTGTCCACAACTTGAGGTGAGCATCGGATGTAATGCCCAAGGTGATGTCGTCGGTCAAGTTATTCAGGAACCTTTCGTTCGTACGCCGAAGCACCTCCTTGTTGTTCATTGCTTGAATTGGATCAAAACTTCTTAACTTGTTTTTAACGGAATTTACTTTTATCTACCTTTGGTAAGTTTAATTGTTTTACTTTCTCTGAATTTGGTTTTTGATAATAATTTTTTATTTTTCAGATAATTTGTTTGTGATGTATTTGGAATTGTGATAAATTAAGTAATTTTATATGAATTAAAGAATCATTGATTGAATTTCCCTCCTTAATGGTATGGTATGTAGGAAACTTTTATTATTTTGGGTAATATCACAGCAATATGAAGCAGTTTATTACTCTTGTGACAATGGTCAGTACATTAATCTGAGGACCTTGGTTCAATTCCGTTGTTCACCAAAATTTTCTAATGTTACATCCGTGACGCAATAAATTATTTGTTCTTAATGGTAATGATTCTTGTGATGGTCATGTCATCTATGAGTCAGCCAAAGATTTCAGAACTTTCTGGATGCGCCTCAGGTATTGCTAAAGTTACTGGAATGTTCGCTGATTTTTCCGCATTGTTCTGGAAGGGGTAAATTGCCTACTATAAGCTCTGACTCAAAATTATAACCGCGTTTATTTTTTTCTGCAAATTTATATTTCCTTAAGAAGTAAATATTTTTTTAACCATTGTTTGTTAAAAAAAAACATTACGTTACAAAATTTTATATTAGTATTTTACGTATTATGTTGGTAAGTTTCAAAATTAAAAAAAAAGCTATTGCAAAATTAAAACCAAATTAGGCTAGATTCATTGCTCCGAGATTTTTCACCGCCGCGTTACGAGGTAGAGATTGGATTGACCCATTTAATTAAACGAATTATATACTTTTAAATCGAACCAATAGGATCGTGTAGACTGTAGAATTTTAAAGCCAATGCAAAACGCTTAGCAATAAATTAAGCTTTAGGCAATTTTATGTTATAATAGGGAGACATTTTAACTGCACAAACAACATTTGTACTCGTTGAAAAGCTCTTAAAAGAGAACTATTTAAGTACAGAAAAATATTTGGGGTATTTTACTTGAAGTAAAAAGTAAAAGTCGTTTGGGATTAAACCGAGACTAAAAAAATCATCTATGTGGTTTTCAAATTGCTACTGCATAAAAATATATTAGATAGTGCAGTACATTTTGACTACTTGCTACTAATTGCTAACTGCTACTTCTGCATAAAAATATATTAAATAGTGCAGTACATTTTGACTCCTTCTGCATATCACAATAATAATAATATTATAACAACAGGTTTAATCGCATCATCGCGAAGTCATTTCTTGACCTAAAATTGTGTAAGAAATAACAAATAGCAACCAATTTTCAGAAAAAAAGTTTCGAGAACTCCACTGCAATCTCGAGCTACTCTTCTGCTGACGAAGCTCCAAACAGGACCGAAACAGCTATCCAGAGGATGCTCCATTGCAATCAAATCGACTTGCAACAAATTTTTAAATAATGATAGAGTTCTACAAATCTTGTAGATTCATGGCTTCATGTAGCTTCACGAAACTTCTCCTCTTACTTCTATCTCTTGCTTTTTCCTGCCAATCCAAATTATGTGTCCTTTCTCCCCATTATAATCATTTTTTTCTTAGTCTATCGCTTCGTGTTTGCTCCATTTCTCAAAGACAATACAGTTGGCCCTTAATGTTTAATAATGTTACGTGCCTTATATTCATGCCACACAAACACGGCAAGTGAATTGTATTTTGAACAAGAGCTGTATTAAGTTTAAGCAAACGATCGCAATTATGTATAACTCAAATTGGAAATTTGTTTGGAAATTTGTTTTGAGTGCCTTCATTTATTTGTGTTATTATTATTTCTTCAATTTACTTCTAAATTTTTGTTACCATAAAAAGTAGGTACGTATTCTAGTAAATGATTCCTGCTCTTCAATATTTTTGTCTAACTGTAAAAGTATTGTTCTAAGCTGTTTGTTCTCCGAGTAGGTTCGAAAGTACCTACAATTCATTTGCTGTTTTTGCTTTTCTGTTGTACGAATAAAACACACGTAACATACATATTCTGTTTCTCTTATTTTATTGCTGTGCTGGTAATATTTAAACTAGTGCCTACATCAAATAAATTGCTTTTGATTTGACTCCAAAGTTATCTTCTGTTAACTACAAAGTTACGTTCTGTTAACTACAAAGTTACATTCTGTTAACTACAAAGTTACCTTCTGTTAACTACAAAGTTTGAAACAGCCTGTATGGAAAAGCATCAGAAAAAATAGATCTATTGCATGATATTAAAATCCAATATGGTGCCCATAAGAAAAAATGAAGTTGATTGTGGTCAGAACGAGACCAAACGTTCGAAGTAAAATTTAATGATATCATCGTAAAGAGCGAGCTCAAAAAAGTGCCTGTAAAATGTATTAATTTTGTTATGATCCCTGCAATAATAACTTCAGAAAAAAGAAAATTAGGTTTTTTGGTTTTTTGGAAATATTTCAAAAACTACAAATCGTAGAAGATTTTTCAGAACGGATTATTGGTCAGCACCAAAATATCCAACTCTGTCCTAAGTTAATCGACTTTGTATCTCTTACTGTTTCCGAGATCCCAATGGTGAGCCTCGAATTTGTAACAGCCTGTATACAAAACAACTATTTTAACATTCAATTGAAGTTTTCTATTCTTAACCCATATTTAATTACTTTTTTTCACGACCGAGAGCAAAAGTCTGTTTCTAAGATACAAAAATCATGACAGAAATATTACATTTTCTCCCTAGAGAGAGAAATTATTTGCTCTCTATAGAGTTTTTATTATAGAACTTGTTTACATAAAATTTTCACTGTTGTTAGGTAATTAAATCTGTCAAAGGTCACTTTTTAAAATTTTCAAATTTATCATAGACTACTAATATTTAAATTGGTTAATGTCAGACCCTTTTTTTTAGTTTTAAATTTTACACGGTCGTGAAAAAAATAGTATATACTGATATAATATACTAATTTTCCACAATCTCTATATAATCAGCAATTTTACTCCCTAATTTGAGGGAGTAAAATGGCTGTTTTACTCCCTTGGGTAAAAAAAGCATGGCCAATTTAATATTCCCTTTGCCATCCATCAAAACCGATGTGATTTTTGTGTTCGTAAAATAAGAATGTCATGTAAAAATCATACACTTCACTCCCTTAATGTATAATCTACTATTAAGTTCATTATTGCTTTCATTATTTTCTCATCCGTTGAACTGTCACAGTTTTTATACATGAAATCAATATTACTCGATTAGAACAAATTCCGAATAATTGTCGGAAAAACCGAAATTCACAAGTAATAAAATTATTATCTGAATTTCTTTTACTTGATATTCGATATAACGTATTCAGTATTGTTTATTATTATTATTATATGGAGGTGACCGCGATGCTCGCTGTGAAACCAACGAATAATGCGTGCCTTTAAATCCTGTTTTCGTTTTCACAATTGCTATTCAGACCGTAACTACATATTTAGATATGGCGAAGCCGTTAGTATTTGCTGGTAGCGTTAGGCATTATAATTATTCGCAGTTATCCGAATGCTAATTTATTGTAACAGCGGTTTACTTTCCGCAGAAAAGAAGAAAAGCGCTCCTATTAATTACCGTTTAATATTAAGGATTTCAGAAGTTCACTCGTAGTAAGAAATCTGTTTTAAAATTATCTTGTAATGTGAAAGTATTTACTTGCTTACTTAATTTGGTCGCTAAATTTTAGACAAAACTTTTAAATTCAAAACTACTTACAGTGTGTTAAAATCTTTAGTTTGGCAAACTTGGGTCACTTAAAAATCCATTTCAACAACGTCAATGTAGATGTTCGTGAAAGTCTTAAAACTTACAATATTTTCTTATCTTTATTCATTCTGCCAATTTTACGTTTTCTCTTTTCTTTAATTAGATTAATAATTTTGACCCGAAATTCTATTTTAATTATAAAGAACCGATTTGGTGCAGCAATTATACATACTATTTTTATATTTACCATTGTTGGTGTTCATCTTTCTTCTTTAATCTTTTGAATTTGTTTTCCAATCAATTTGCTTTTTCTCCTGACCTCAGCATAACGGCAAAACGGAAACTTTGGCAATATTAACTAAATTTTCAAAAGCAAGAATATCATCATACTTCTTTTTCAAACGAAAAAACCACCTTTAGCCAAACTTTAGCCTTTCAATTTCCTGGACTGAAAATGAATATGATAATAAATTCCACTCAACTGTTAAGCAAGTTTTGTCAATTTTGCCAAGACACTGATTGCACAAGGGCCCAAAATCAATATTATGAATATTGTAATCAGAACTGAAAGCAATATCTGAAATCTAGAAATTTTGTCAATATTTTAAAAAATCGCTTGGAAGTCTTCTCTAGAGGTCTACTGCAGCCATAACATAAAACTTTTCCATATTTTTAAAAAATATTTCTCTTCCTTCCCTAACCATTTTTTGCAAGAGATTGTAGCAGCATTTAGTTTAGGTCGAAAATATGAAGGATGACTCAAGTTAATTTTTGCTAGATCCTGTTCTGAATGTGTATTAATATATGGCGAGTTTAGAATAGAGCACTGAATGAATTAAAGCTATGCAAAATATACTTCATAAATAACGAATGGAATGGGGACGTTTCGCCCCCACCGTTTCGCCCCTACCGTTTCACCCTCACTGTTTGACCCCCGCCGTTTCGCTTCTAGTCCCCATTCGCCCCCGACCCATTTCGCCCCCAAGTTAACATATGCTAATTTTAGAAATTACATTGAGTCCTTTTAATCATCAGTCCTTTAATGTCCTGTTAATGTTAAATAACAGTGTTTGTTACGTCGTCACAAACGTTTATTTTACACACCTTTATTTTAGGATAAGTTGATAATTTAAATCATGTCATTTTAATCTTATTGTAGATATCAATTTTCTATTAAAATGTGGAATGTATATAACAGAACCTTAATAAATGATCGCCACAGGACGAATAATAACATAGAAGGCTGGCATCGCGGTTTTCAAAAAGTACTTGCGGTAATTTATTTCCAAATATATTTCAATTTATAAAGAGTTTAAAAAAACAACAGTCTCTACACAGATATGAAATTTCACAATTATTATTAGGTGTTAGACCAAAAATTAACAAAAAAATATAGTATAATTTCCACAAGATTTAAAAATATTTTAGAAAGTTATGGTAGGATAGATACCATGGATTTTGTTAGGCATTGCCCATAATTTTGAATTTTAAAATATTTTGTAATATGTATTATTTATTAAATATTATTTTCAAAATTCTCTATTAATTTCGAACGGTCGGGGGTGAAACGGTACGAGGGCGAAACATCCCGGGGCGAAACGACGGGGGCTAAACACTGGAGGCTAAACGGTGGGGGCGAAACATCACATAATCATAACAAATAACCCTTTGTATAGATTTCCTGCAATTCACTTAAAATGAATTCTGGCTATTTTTACACCATCTTCATGCAATGCAATTGTAAAAAAAGTTAGTAAATATCTCCCACTGTTCTAAAAGTCTTGTAACACATTTGTATCTACTAAGCCATCTAATTGCAGAAAATTTCAAAATTTTGGTTTCTGAAGCACGAAAATATTCTTGTATTTCTTGCAACTGCCTGCATCTTTGCATTTCCTAAAATGTAGTTATATAAGTACATTTCTTAAAAGGTCTTCTTGATATCTTGGTAAGGCTGAAAAGTAGCCGAAGGTACCAGTGCAGCAGTATGACAAATACAACGGAGCAATGTAACATGTCGAACGACACTTTGAAACAAGTTAAAAAATAAATGTTCAATAAATAACCTATTGTAGTCACCTAAAAACAGCTTACCTATTACTTATGCTATGTTATTTTGGTTTTGAAGTTTGAAAATTGTACAGGGTCCGGCAGTCAAACCTGACGCTTTTAGTTTCAGTGTCACCCAAGGCAGGAGCGAAAAATTGGGAAGAAAACGGTGTAATTCGATTCCACAAGTGGGGAAGTTTTATATTCATGGAGCAGTGAGGCCATGAGCACCGCGCTTTCGTCACAGAGACGTATTCCGTTACGATCACGCAACGAAAGTTCCGCCAGCATTTCAATGTTCCTCCCCGCGGAAGAATTCTTCTCACACGGAATTGTTGTGGGTGCAAAACTTTCGCACTATGTCTTCAGCTATGCCAAGGAGGAGGGGTGGATCTGTTCGAACCGTCAGAACCCCGGAAAACATTGAAGTCGTGATTAATGCGATGAAACAAAGTCCCCGTCGATCTGATATAATTTTTCATACGTGATGGTTTTTTAACAATTCTTTTTTATATTAAAAATTTCCGGACATCTTCTTTAAAAAAGTAATATTTTCTTTGTCGAAAATTGTCTGTATTATCCCCTCTCAAAAAACGTCAGGTTTGACTGCCGGACCCTGTACTAACAATATTAACCTGTGAATCAAAAAAAGTTTCATCAAGGTCTGCTATGATGAATAAAGACAGACGGGCATGGGATAACGGGATAACGGGCATGTCTAAGATACCAAATGTCGGTGACGTTTCTTCGTTAAAAATTACATCTGTCAGTTTTGTCAGATTTAAGTTTTGATTATTTTCACACATTTCAATATTATGGCTTTCACTGATCACCACTGATCACTGTTAGAAATATATTTCAGAAACAGTGAAAAAATTAATGGTTTGTGGATTTATTCAATACCTAACGCATTTGAAGGTTTAGTACTATGCGTTAATATATTTTTTAGACAAGGGGAGGCTATGAAAAACAAAATCACAGTCTTAGCTTGATTCGAAACTTTTATTCTGACATTTGCTTTCTGACCCCTGTCAAATCTGTTAGTTGTTTAAACGCTCCTGAACACTACAGTCATGGGTCAGCAAGCAATCCAACGGCATTTGAAAGTAGTCGTTATCATGTTAAAGAGTTTTAACAAAGCCTTATGTATTCAACTGGAAGATTTTTTCTACTATCGTCAAATGTATCTTGACATTTCAATTTTGACATAAGTTAATTTCATTTAAGCTACGACTTAAGTTTTACTTTTCATAGACTCCTCTAATCTAAAAAATATATTAACGTATTGTATAGTTCGACATTCAAGCTTTATATTCAGACAAACGTAATTTTTTTCAGAGTACACTTTGATGAAAGTTTTTTTGAATCGCTGGTTATTTATATTTATGATTTTGATGTATAAATTGTAATTTAGTTCTTGATTCATCATACATCAATTAAGTTTTGCATATTGTTTCGTATTAGCGCGCTCCTACACGTTTGAGCGTGCCCTTGTTTTATATTGTTATTGTTATTTGATGGATGGAAATAAGACACAAACCTAGGGTAAAGATGGCACTTTCTTAGAAATGAGGCAGTAGGTGCCTGCCCGCTTACAAAGTCGTTCGGAAAACATTGCATGAATTTAAATCTGAACATCTGTCACGCCGAAATAATCTACACTGTAACACATATTAAAAGAAAAAAAATTATGATCCCAAGGTACTTCAACACAAATGTTGCTATTAGTAAAACACAAATTTTTGTTGTGAGAAACAAACAAGAAGGAAACGATTAAAAGATGCAATCGTCATCACCAGACTGATACACACACACCAGTCTAAAAGCAGTTCCGGTGGATGTACACCATCGTGAAGGATTTGCAGTTCTTTGAAGGCACCTCCGAAGCCAAACTTCCGAAACCAAGAGCAAGTCCAATTTAGCCGATTTAATAACATGTACGGTTTCATTTGTTTGAGAACTAAAATCAATATTACATGACGATTTATTAAGATCAAGCACGAACATGTAAAATTAAAAATTACAAAGTTATTTTTTATGACAGATTTCAATAGGCGTTTTCACAAAAAAGTTGTTGTTTCATATTCATCATTTTACTAATAAGAAGGACTATCAAAATCTGGATAAAAATGTTAGGGTTGCCATTAAAAAAAATTATGATGACGTCACACCTGAAAAGTACATGCCGATTAAGAAAAGATTTTTATACTAAAATGTGTCTTTTCAAAATTAAAAATTTACCTGTTTCAGAATTTTATAAAAAATCATTAAATAAACAAATTATGAGCTTGGTGCGGGACTTTATCGCCACTGTGTATGAGTATCAATGGCTTGTCAATAGGAATAGCTTGTTGGTCGTCGAAATTGCAATGGAGTTCTCGAGCTACTCTTCTGCTGATGAGGCCCCAATTAGGGCTGAAATAGCTACACAGAGGATGCTCGGAGGCCCCATCGCAATCCAGCCGACTTACAGCCAAAATTTGCAGGAATAGCTTTTTATTCGGTTCATTGCTATTTCATGTTTTTTGGTTGCAGCATGTTTTTGGAATTCACTAGTACCACATGCTAAAGACAAATTGCTAACTTTGCACCTTAAAGATTTTAATGCATATGATACACAAAAAAAAAGTTAAAATCTTACTTGGCCTTTTGTTGATTCACTTCATCGAGTACTACCCATGTTTTAAACATTTCATTGTCATACCATCTTTTGGAAAAAAAAATTATTTTTCGATGCCATCGCTATTACATACTCCTTTCACTATAATTACAGTAGGAACACAGACTTTAGCTTAGACTTACATTCTGTGATGTGCACTCGAGTTGAGTAAACGTGGGTCCGTTGGTGCGGTTTATCTCTTCAATTAGTTTGAATTTATTTTTAATAAAGTACGTGGCCTTGGCGAACACCGATCGAGTTACATGCTCTTTAAAGCTGGGTACACAGTGGGCACCTGTATTGCAACGTTGCAATGTGATTTGTATTGCAACGTTGCAATACAGGTGCGGTGCGGCCACTGTGTACCCAGCTTAAGTAATGATGAATTATTGGTACAAAAAGTAGTGGAAAGAGTGTGTTTTATTGATAAGATGTTCGTCACATTGATTGATAAGCTCGATCAATATATGTGCAAAAATTTCCCATCTACGAGGAAAAATTAACTTCAAAAGCTTACATCTTCTTTGATTAATATATCAAGTATATTATAGTTTTGTAAAGGTAATTTAACACTTGTTTGTAATTTTATGCTCTTTTCAAAAATGTAAAAATATACAGGACGTTATACAGGGTGTCCACCGAGTGCCGCGGTCTTCTCTACCGTCTATAGTATATGTATAAGAAACAAAAATCAAACGAGCTAAGATGTAACTCAGTCAGCTCTACTTCATAAAATTATTTTTGGCTATACAGAGTGTTCAGTAATTGATAGCTATACCAAACTTATATTTTTTTAAATGGAACACCCAGTATATTTTTACATATTTCGAAAGTACGCATAACGAATAGATAATAACCAAAAATTTAGTTTTTAAAATTTAAGTTTTACTTAAGAGTTTGTAAGATATTGATGTTTAAGTGTAAAAAAATTGCCATAATATGAGTGCTTATATCTTTGTTATTTATTTACATTTCGTCTTGAATTTTTGTAGGTGCTCAATACAATCTCTTTTCTACAGAAATTTCAAAACAGCTTCGGTCTATCAGTTATTATGTGTACAGGGTGTTGAGTTTCGCGAAAGATAATTTTTCTCAAAATTTTCAAATGGAACACCTACTCTCGTGAAACACTGTTTTAATAAGCTTTCATAAAATGCCAAATGTATTTGCCTAAACCGAAGAAGTCGTGAGACAAAAATTAATAATTTTTCATTCTTTCAGTATTGATGTTATTTAGCCTTTCTGTCTGGTTCTTCTGTTTTGATTTGCTGATTAATCAATGAATATGTTTTATTTTTTGTTCAAAGTAATTGAATATGTTCCTGTTAAAATAATTCCTATTTTTCTTTTCTTTGAAAATATCTAAATCACTTTATAATAATAATAAAAAAAATAAAATTTAAAATCACATTGCCGTTTGCTAGGAAGTAGGAAAACAGTTGCTATAAATTTTTAATTGACAGAACAATTATTCAGTTAGTAGATAACGCTACTTTTAGGGCCCCTTGTACAAAGGAGGTTTAAACTGACGTTCAACTGAACCAGGTTCAAATAGAACAAAATCGCATCAAATTTTATTTATGAATGCATTAATTGCCATATGTCATTAAGATCCTATGCGAATTTGTTTACTTTGAACCTGGTTCAGTTGAGCGTCAGCTTAAACCTACTTTGTACAACTGGCCCTTACAGTTTTGTATTTTTTTATGATAACAAAATGCATTTTAATAATGAAGAGTTACGTGTCATGACATACCTACTAGGAAAAGGCAACCAAACTGTCTTTTGGCATCAAGATTATATTCGCAGCATTATCCTATGAGAAAACACCCGGATTATAGAGTTTTTCAAAGAATGAAGAAAAGATTCTAAACGCCAGGAAACATTAAATACAGTAAAAATGTAATTAAAATAACATCACGTAAATATTTTCAAAATAAAGAAAAATAGGAATTAGTTTAACAGGAACATATTCAATTATGTACTTTGAACAAAAAATAAAACATATTCATTAATTTATCAGCAAATCAAAACAGAAGAACCGATCGGAAAGACTAAATAACATCAATATTGAAAAAAAAAAATTATTAATTTTTGTCTCACGACTTCTTCAGTTTAAACAAATACATTTGGCGTTTTATGAAAGCTTATTAAAGCAGTGTTTCACGAGAGTCTAGATATACTGGGTGTTCCATTTGAAAATCTTGAGAAAAATTATTTTTTGCAAAACTCAACACTCTGTACACATAATAACTGATAGACCGTAGCTGTTTTGAAATTTCTGTAGAAAAGATATTGTATTTAGTACCTACAAAAATTCAAGACGAAGTGTAAATAAATAACAAAGATATCAGCACTCATATTATGGCAATTTTTTACACTGAAATATCAATATCTTACAAACTCTTAAGTAAAACTTCCTAAATTTTTGCTTGTTACCTATTCGTTATGCGCACTTTTGAAATATGTAAAAATATACTGGGTGTTCCATTTAAAAAAATATAACTTTGGTATGGTTCTCAGTTACTGAACACTCGTATAGTCAAAAATAATTTTATGAAGTAGAGCTAACTGAGTTACATTTTAGCTCGTATATCATATATGTATGTTATATCATATATACTATAGACGGTAGAGAAGACCGCGGCACTCGGTGGACACGCTGTATATAAAAATTCGGAAATTTTGCTTATATCTCGAAAACTATGCGCTTCAGATAATTGTAATTAAGAGCAATGGATTCTACGCCAAAAAGTACCAAGTAGAAAGTGTTTACAGAAATCAAAAATTTTCATAAACAAAAGAAATTGCAGAATGTCGAAAAACACCTTGCAGCTCCGAAACGGTACAAGATGTTAAAATGCGATCTTCACCATTAATTTTCTAATAAAAATCGAGCTCCAGGCACCGAGGTCAGTTTTTATCTAAATCCTCTAGAAGTAGGTGTTTCCCATTAAAAGTGTCAAATTTGGCTCACCCTGTACAAAGGATTATTTCGCTTACTTGTCTTGCTTTAAGAAATTTTAAATCTTACTTCTCATAATTAATGTTGCATGTGTTATTTGTTATGTGTTATTGTGATATTTATTCTACGTATCATATTTGTCCCATACATACATTATTAATATTATATTTTTTAATACAAATTCGACAATATCGAAGTTTCTTTTTTTCGTTGCCATGGAAAGCAAAATTAACAAATCACGTATATTAGGGTTCCCAATGATCAGTAGATTCACAGCATATAAATATATAACATGTGTCCAACAATTAGGTCCTGGGTCCTGGGTGGCTGTAGAGTCGAACATTTTTAACTAATTATTGTTTCAAATGACAATAAAACATTAAATACGTAAAGAAACATTTATTTGTTGTTTAACAGTCAATATCTTAGACGTCAATTCAACGATACAAAGTAAAAATCGACATTTATGTTTGATTCCATAGCCACCCAGGACACCTGTTACATTTAGGATGTATTTAAAATACGAAAATTGAGGTTGCTTCCGGCGAAACCGGATGTAATACGATAAAATCACAGACAAACAGACAATTCATTTTTTCGTTTAATTTATATTTCCTAAATTTCATTTCAATCTATTGAAAAGTAAAACTTCTAGAAGAGTGAACACACGGCGTGAGCATCCGATATTTGTTATTATTTTGCTAATAAATATCGATAAATTTTACTACATACATTTTTGCAATGTATTTTGTAAAAATATGAAACTCTTCGGAGAAACACTGAATCCCGGGATTGTCAGTTTCGTGGTTCCGATCCCGAAAATTGGATTCTCTAATGCCGATGGATCGACAAGACAAAAACTTTTATATAGCTATCTCCTTCTAACTTTCGTGAAACAGCCTTGCGGCTTTTGTCATGTCATTTTTGTCATTTTAGTTGTAAATTTTCTTAACTCAGATCTGTACAATCAGCATATAATAGAAAAAGGAACTTTACAACAGTTTACGAGATTTTTTAAAGTAAAATGCTGCATGAAATCTCATAGAAACTTTTTTTGACAAGGTGTAATCATCAGAATGAAATCAACTTGTATAAAAATACACATATAATAATAATAATAATACCCTTTATTGTTGTGAGATTCACAGAGTCAATTTTAACAGTGTCAGTGTGTTAGGCTAGAAAAAAATATATATACATATATTATATTGTATACATACTATACGCATATGGTCAACTATAATTAGAAAACTACACATAATCAATTACAAATATAAAAACAAACAAAAAATTCAACAAGACGATATAAGCTATCACAGGTCATAAGATTTGGCTTTGCATGTATTCTTCAACAGAGTAAAACACTTCTTCCAACAGAATAGATTTAATTTTATTTTTTAAAGCATTGATATTAAGATTTCTAAAGTTTTTTGGTAAGTGATTAAAAATCTTTACAGCCACATACGCGAAACTATTGTGGTATAATTGAGTCCTATGTTGGGGCAAATAAATTAAATTGTTTTCGTTCGAACGCGTTGCGTATGTCGTGTTTACATCGATAGTAGTTGAGAAGAGATGCAGATGTTTTTTTACATAAAGAATACATGATAATATATCAAAGACGGTAGAGTTAAAAGGCGTAGCCGTCTGAAAAGTAAACGGCAGGGGCGTATTTTAGACACACCAGAGAGTGTTCTTATGATTAGTTTCTGAGTGACAAATACTTCAGCAGCATGTGCAGAGTTACCCCAGCAAAGAATGCCATAGGACAATCGGGACTGAATATGTCCATGATATAAGAGTTTGAGAGTATCTAAGTTTACATCTCCTGATAATCTTCTAATTAAATAACAATATGAATGTAATTTTTTACTTAACTCAAGCAATGTGCACTCCAAGTCAATCTGTCAATAAATCTTAATATTATCTTAAATATATACAGTGCTCGCCAAAAAGTCGGCATCAAATGGGAAAAATTTTCATTTCTGATTTTTCGAAAAAACTTTTTACGGCAATAATTTGTGCTTATCTGAAAACCTATTTAGGCCCTATTAGATATTCCGAGTGTTTTTGACTTAGTTAGAAAATAACGTTTTTCGAAATTGCCAAAATAATATTACTTCTTGGAAATTAATCTAGATTTCAACGATATTTTTTTACTGTGTATTAGTTTTAGCAGAAAATAACGCTTTTTTCTTTAACTTCCGCAAAAATTGAATTTTTCTATTTTTGAACTTTCACATATCAAATCTTAATTTTAAATTACAAATAATGTCGGATGAAAACTTCAAAGATTTATAACCGGAAAAAATAGAGAAAGGAATTTATTGCTTTAGATATTTTATTATTGACCGAAACGTAAGTGCAGGCGCGCACATGCGATTTTCTGTCGCGCGACTGTTTAATCGCAAAAATGAAACGCATAGTTTTTAAATACCAATGAACGCACATACGACTAAATAATCGCCGCGATTAAAAAGATGCAACCAGACCTATTTTTCAAGCGACGCGACTGTCGCAAGGTAAAATACATCATACAGACAAGAATGAACCTGCACGCACCGCGACTAGTTAATCGCAATTTATTCAGTTGCTGTGTAGGGTGTTCTGTAACTTAGCGTTTTAAAAAAAATTGTTATAAATTTTATAATAAAATGTCTGACGACGAATCACTCATAAATAGTGTCTTAGACATAGAACTGCTAATAGCAGAGGTGGAAGTAAGACCAGCTCTTTATAATAAACAATTAAAAGAGTATAGTGACAGAAATGTGAAAGAAAAACTATGGGGTGAAGTTTGTTTGATTGTATGCCGCGACTGGTTCTAGTTAACCAACCGATCAAGTTAACCGTGTGGTTAAGCAATATCATTGGCGGAAACTTAAACATTCCTCCAATGATATTGCTAAACCACACAGTTAACTTGATCGATTGGTTAACTACATTTTATACTACTGGCTCTTAATCGTCCAAATATTAATATCGTTAACTTACGGACTTCATGCTTTGTATTTTTCTATGTAAAGTTTGCAATAAAACCTCATTAAAAAAATAGCTTGTATGTACTTACAACTTACCTCAATGTTACGGATACGCGCTCTTCAGCTGATACAGATTTTCTCCATGTAGTGTCTTGGTATGTTATTCTTGGTCCTATTATTTAAAGTAATAATAATATCCAGTAATAAGTCAAAGATTTAATAATCTTTGACTCATTACTGGATGTACCCAGTACTGCTTTTTATACCGTTTTTTGGCTTTAATAAGATTTAATAATCTTTGACTTATTACTGGATGTACCCAGTATTGCTTTTTATACCGTTTTTTGGCTCTCATACGCAATAATAGAGCTACCACGCAAGCAGTTTCCGTAAAATCCATCTTGTTCTAGTTATTATTATACATTTTAACGATTAATCTGTCGCAAGTGCGCGCATAAAAATATTTTTCAGTTATTTTTTTGCGACTACGATTTTTCAGTCGCGCGACAGAAAATCGCATGTGCGCGCCTGCACTAATATTTGTACATAATCGCAACGTTTTTGATGCAATATGATTTTAAGGAGAAATTTTTTTTAATGGTAATTAACAGGTGTTGGAAAGTCTTCTAAAACTCTAATCTACTCCTATTAATGAATTCCTGTCACAAAAACCCCCTAAATGTTCTTTTGCAATGACCTAAATGAGGAGAGTTTTTCCTTATATAGTTTACATGGTCAAGCCAATTAAGCAGGCAGAAATATGAGTCGGCTATGGATTGCGTTAGTGTCAAACAAAATTATGTATGTCTTTCATGTTTCACAGTTCTCAACACAAAAACTCAAAAAGAATTGTCAAACATGAAAAAATATTTCTGCCTGCTTAATTGGCTTGATCATGTAAACTACATAAGGAAAAACTCTTCTCATTTAGGTCATTGTAAAAGAACATTTAGGGAGCTTTTGTGACAGGAATTCTTTAATAGGAGATCAGAATTTTTAGAAGACATTCCAACATCTGTTTATTATCATTAAAAAATATTTTTCCTCAAAAGCATATTGCATGAAAATGTTACGATTATGTAAAAATATTACTTCTCAGTAAATAATAAAATATCTAAAGCAATAAATACCTTTCTATATTTTTTTTCCAATTATAAATCTTTGCAGTTTTCATCCAAAATTATTTGAAATTTAAAATTAAGTTTTGATATGTGAAATTTTGTGAAAGTTCAAAAATTGAAAAATTCAATTTTTGCGGAAGTTACAGAAAAGAATGTTATTGTCTGGCCTTGAGATAGTTCAGTAAGCTAAAACTAACACAATAAAAAAATTTCGTTGAAATCTTGATTAATATCCGAGAAATAACAATTTTAGGATTTTGGCAATTTCCGAAAATCCCTATTTTCTTACTAAATAAAAATTACTCGATATATCTAATAGGGGCTAAATAGGTTTTCAGACAAGCACAAATTATTGGCGTAAAAAGTTTTTTCGAAAAATCAGAAATAAAAAAATTTTCCATTTGATGCCGACTTTTTGGCGAGCACTGTATATTATTCGAGTTTTTAATGCAATTTTAATGAAATCTGTCATTATACTAAAGCCTAAAAGATAACCTAGTTCCCGTGGCCATTTCAAAAACTTCATTTGTGCCTACAATGCTGATGTAAAAATATTACGTGTATCACGGAACGCAAGACCGTACAGATTACAACGTACTATCGCAGCCTTATAATTTCGCACGATTTGATTTTCCGCTGTAAATATGGCTTTCTTTGACGGCTTGTCAAAAATAATCATTTTAAACGTCAGTTGCTAAAGTTGTAGCAACACAATGCCAAATTACGTACTTTCTGAAGGAGAGAAGGGTTTTGCAATCGCAAAATTAGGAGATGGTTGGTCATTACTTTTATTCTGTTATTTCAGTTCTAATACTTTATTATCTTGCTGTTCTTAAAATATAATCAAACAATCTGACTTTTGGTTAAATGTCTTTAGTGTCAAAATTGAGGAAAGAGCCTGTTCTACAAAACTATAATTTAGAAAAATTCTGGCTACTTGATAAAAAATCGTGCGAAATTTTAAGGCCGCGATAGTACATCTAATCGTTTTAAAATTGCATGAGTAATTTAGATTCATGTATAAAGGCTGCAAGAATTGCGGCAGAAGCAGCGAAAATAAAGAGCTTAAAATAGATACTAATAATATATATTTCAGGAAATAGGTGGTAAAAAGTAAAAGAATGTAAGTATAAATAAAGGAACGCGATTCGTGAAAGAAATTCTAAGATGGAAGAGTATGTCACGGAAGGTCACAGTAAGATAAGCAGCTGGTAATCTAAGCATATCGATGTACATAGCATATTTGCCAAAGTATCGTAAATGGCATTTTTTGTGAAAATGAGATAAGTATTTAAGTAAGAACTCCGTTGAATTTCAAACTTTTAATTTCTGTCGAATGTCCATTATTTTACTATTTCCACCCACTGTGCGGCAGTTCCGCGTTTCCTGAATAATCGGATTAATTAAATTAAATATGTAGTTCTTTACACAACATAACCAAATAAAAAAAAAACTTTAATTAGCTACATTTTAGAAACTATAGGTTTTTGGACAAAATATTATATTTGTCTGTACAAAGAATCGCGTATTGTGAATATTTATCTGTAGTTGTGATACACTCTGTATAAGTATTGAAGTGGCCTGCTGTAAATTATCTTGCCTGATTTCGTTTTCGACGTACCTCATTCATAAAAGGGTTGTTACTTAAGAATCATTTGCTGTACCTTGCTCTTTGCAAACCGAATTAACTTTTATATCTGTTGTAAAAACAGAATAGGACTTGGAGAACTATACGAAAATAGTATTGTGACGATTTCGGCTCCAGCCAGTCTCATACGTCATCACCGACGCGCCTTAGACCAGAAACTTCGGGCATTCCAAGATTACGCCAGCGGTGGAATCAACCCTAGACATTCTGTCGCGTACTCGAATGTTCGCGAAAAACAACCCCGGCTTATAAATGCACGCGGCCGGGAGTGGACCTCAGTTCGGGAAGAATTCGGCATTAGACAGTTTCGCGTTAGATTTTTCGCTCGGCTGTTAAAGTAAATTAGATATAAAGAGCGATTTACACGAACAAGTTTTTCTTTTGAAGCGGCTTTAAAAGTGACATTAAAAGTACATCTACATGTATAAGTTTTTCTTGTAAATTCTCTTGCTTGTGTAAAACTGCCAACTTTAAAACGAATGTAAATATAAACATGATAAGAAGCAAATAAGAACATAACCTTTAAAAGTGGAAGGGACAGGGCAGTCTTCCATTGCCGCATTTTATTTCACAAACTATAAAGATACAAGCTTCTATTGTCGGAATTAAAGGTTATAACAAATCACACGTTGTAAAGTTAAGTTGGTACATCGTGAAATCGGTAAATTGCGCTTGCGCAAACCGTCAACTTTTACAGAAACTTGTAGAAAATAGCGCTTGTTCCAGTTTTTCTGTAAAAGTTTTCTTGTACAAGTAAACTTTTAAGCAATTAGTTGTTTCTTTCTAATGCATGCAAATATTAGAGAGAGAAAACTTTTAATGTCACTTGCAAAGAAAAACTTGTTCGTGTAAATCGCCCTTAAGCTTGTAAATAAATGTTAGTGTTATAGTGTAAATTTATAAATAAATTAGTTTATTAACTATTTCGTGTTTTGTTTTAAAATAAAAGTTAATAGAACCCGTAAAATCGTTGCAGTATATTGATGTTTTGTTACTATGTCAACAAATGCTTGACATACCTTGATATGTTATTATTCTTTGACACTCTCATGATTATTTTCGTTATTTTCGTCAACTACACGAAAAAATAGCATGATCTACACGTTAGAAAAGTGAATTTCCATGTTCGTGTAAATTTGATCCACTCGTGAGCTTACGCTCACTCGTGAATTCAAACATTTACACTCACTGGAAAACTGTCACTTTTCTAAACTTGTAAATCAATATATACTATTGCTACATCAACCTTAAGGTACAGCTAGCGGAGTAAACCTCAGGGACATTTTAATTCGTTAGTGTTATCCAACAAATATTCTTCGAAAGTGCATTACAGAAGTGAATTTTGTTTCACTTTTTAATTCGATTTTATGTACAGGGTTTTTGTTTATATTTTGAACAGTACCTAAACATTTTATTATTAGACATATCAAATAATGTTAAATACAAAAGTTTTAGGGATTTGCTTGAACCGGCAGGATTTACTTTAAAGAAAAAACAAATGATAATCAGAAACCTAACAAATGAGTATCAACTTTGTTATTTCAAATGGAACACGTCATATTTTCTAGAATTAAGAATAGGTATTTTTGTTTTAAGGGCGTGAAGGAGGCGATTTTGGCCCGCAGCGGAATTATAAGCCCGAGGCCCGAGGGATTATAAGACGCAAAGGGTCAAAATCGTCGTTCACGCCCTAAATGCAAACAATACTTTTTGTAAAATCGTTTAAATCCACCTTAAAGCTTTGAAAAAATAAATGGCACGATTCTTTCTCAAAAATCAACTTACGTTGTTGGTAGCTAATGTGATGCAAATAAACATGTTGGTTTCTTAGGTTTTAGGGCGCAAAAGACACTATTTACGCCCGCAAATTATTGTATAAATGACTTCACTTTATACGATTTTACAAAAAGAAATTTTTCTCTTAATTCCCAAAAATGTAGTTTGTCTACATTTGTTTTCATACTTTTTGCGATATTTAAGTTTTAGTATATTTTTATTAATTTAATATGTTAATCATTTGTTTCTTTTTTTTAGTAAATTTTGGCGGTTCAGGTAAATTCCTAAAACTTACGTATTTAATATTTTCTTGTATGTTTATTAATAAAATGTATAGGTACCGTTCAAAATATAAACAAAAACCCTGTACTGTTTCATCCTTTGTACAGCAAGGCCATAACAGGAAGGATGACCTGTCTGGTTAGTTTTAAAATAATCGCCAGATTTCTATTCTTTCGAATAGGTCTAATTCGATTATAAAAGAGACGAAGGGTCGAACACTTGGAAAGTTACGAGATTGGCTTTCATGAACTACATATTTAGTGTGTATTACATTTATTTAAATGTTGTTCTTTATTTATACTCACGCCGTATTTGGCAAGTATAAATAATTAAGTTTTTTTTAATATAAATGAAATTGTTTATGTTAGAATTCGAAATCGTATCGATATATGTAGAGATCCTGTTGCAGTATTCTTTCGTTTTAATCAAGCAACCTGCTTTAAAATAACTGCTGAATGCAGTAATCACAGACAATTACCTATTGTTAATCACCAAATAGCCTTGAAGTAAGCAATCGTTATGAAAGTAGTGATGTGTCATAACACAAAAATTTTTGAAAAGTTTTGATCGCGATATCCTGCCATAGTTTTTTGACCTAACATTGCATTAGGATTGATAAATTGAAGTCAGTTTGCTACATAATAAATCATCCCATACGAAATCGCTATACTCGAGGAATTCACTGCAATCAAAACCGACTTGCAACAAAATTTTTTAAAACAAAAACTTTTATTAAAATGTTATTTCTGCATGATGTTTCTGGCAAATCTAGCGAGCCATAGTCTTATCTTATCTGCAAATTAATGTCTCAGTACTGTTAAAATCAAAGACAACATTTGTTCGAGAACTGAGACCTACCTTCGGCCTTTTCCACTGGAACTGAAACGGAGGTGTCTGATGATAGAAAACCGAAACTTGAGTGGCGGGAAAATCAGGATCCTCCCATTGCTCTCCGCGCTTCAAGCAAGCTCTCCTGATGCGTTCGTAATCACTCATTCCCTGAAAGCAGACTGCAGTAAATTCCTGAAACGAACATCTTTATATTTAACAATGATCTTAGTTTTTCGTAATCAAATCAGCGCAACGATGTAAATTTAAGGTTTGTTTCATCAGCTTTCTGACTAGTACGGAACCAAAGGAATAACTGATTTTAACAGCGCCATTAAAGGCACAAATTTCATGAATGTATGCTTTCGATGGTTTCGAACTAGCCAAAACTGCCGATTGAATAAACCTTTAACTAACGAGTCATATAAAACAAGCAAACAAAATCAAAAGATATTATTTTAAAAAGATGTGGAAAAAATTGAATACTCATTACTCTTGTAAGGACAATTTAGCAGAATTTCCAGACGCAGTAATCACACCATTTTTCCAAGTTCGTTTTTCCCCCGATTTCCCTTCAATAAAAATATTTTTAACTTTGTGTACAGGCAGCAAGCGCAAAAACTTTCTCGTCCATTCGACCGACTTTATTGGGCGATTTCTTTCCGAGAGATCCAGTTTCCAGTAGCGAGATTACGCGAGGACGTTTCAAAAGAATTGAAAACGCATGTCAATAAATTGGATTCTGAACGATTTTGAGTTGTTTAACGAATTGTTTCTAGACTGACCGCATTAGTAAAGCGTGTTGAACTACTTCACCTTGTTATGTACCTTTCGCCAAGATTATTGCAAGTTGCGACATACTAAGTTATGTTATTACGTCGGATCAGTTTAACGTCCTTTTTATATTATTGTAAGCTATTGTAAGTATCTAAGGCAAGACAGGACAGTGTGAGCAAGAAATAAGGCAACCGATATTAAGTGAACAATGAACGAAATTCGACGAGGAGATGATAATGAAAAAGTTTACAATGAAATCCAACCAAATTTGTATTTCCTGTAAAATTCTACATATTTTCTGTATACCATTGCCTATACCTAAACCTAACCATTCTTCAAATATTTAACGTTTTATCTAAAAAGTGCCATTTGCAGTCATTTCATTTATTCATATTTTATTTATGTATTTGTAACTCTAAGAAAAAGTTTTTTGGTACAGATGTAGTTGATACATAAGCATATTTAAGCTATTATTAAATGTACTTTTATCGCTACAGGGTGGTCATGGGAATAAACAAAATATCAGAGATTTCAAAATAACGAAACTCAATTTTCTTAAATAGCATACCCTATAGGTATTTTTCTATCCTAAATTCTTCATTTAATAAAGTACTTTCATTTTTGTTAAGTATATCTTATACCTATCCGCGATATTTTTTGAGATTTTCAGATCTATTTGAATTATTTCTTTTAACACGAACACTCGTCTAAGGTGGCCATGGAAAACCGGCAAACAATGAACATTAACAATTACTTTTCAAAGTGTTAGACTGTTGGAAACTTTTAGTTATGAACTTGTTAAGTCATGAATTTTTAGATTTATTGAATTATTTCTTTATCAAATGGCTGCACACCCAAAGTTGATTGGGTCCGCTGGCAACGGGCTTGACGTTTGGTCAGTCAAGCAACAATACGTGTGTGCTCGAATCCCCTTCTGGTACATATGGGTCCTATGTGAGAGATGGAACACTTATGTGCCGGATTGTGTTCAGGATTCATTTCGGCCCTTCGAACTAGGTGTTCTACGTTTTCCCAGTTTGTAAGACGAATGCCAAAGAAAAGTAAGTCGGTCGCATCCGCAGCGGGCAATATTACAATAGCTAGCTTAACGCATCCCTGACAAGTTCATAGAGAGCTTGAGGCATGTACGATATAAATGTACTAATGCTTGTACATTATTGTCAATTGAAAATTAATTATTAAAGTCAACAGTTTCATTTGTTTGCCGTTTTCCATGGCCACCTTAGACACTAACTCGTTTTAAAAGAAATAATTCAAAAAAATCTAAAAATTTTAGAAAATATCGCGGATAGGTATAAGACATACCTACTTAACAAAAATGAAAGTACTTTATTAAACGAAGAATTTAGGTTAGAAAAATATAGGGCATGTTATTTAAGAAAATTGAGTTTTGTCATTTACAAAATTTCTATTTTGTTTATTAGCATAACCACCCTATAGCGATAAAAGTACATTTAATAATGGCTTATAATGAGCTTGTGTATCAATTACATTTGTACCAAAAAATTTTTTCTTAGAGTTAAAAATAAATAAAATATGAATAAATAAAATAGTTGCTGCAAATGGCAGTTTTTAAACAAAATGTAAAATATCTCAAGAACGGTTAGGTTTAGATATAGGCAACGCTATACAGAAAATGTTTAGAATTTTATGGGCAATCCAAATTTGGTTTCACATATGTATAGGGTATGCCATTTGAAATAAAAAAGTTATGTCCGCCACCACTGCATTAATTCACTCTGTATAGATAATAATAATAAATAATTTTATGTTGTAGACCTCTAAAATTAAAAAATAAATTGTGTAGAAAATTTTTTTATATCCTCAGTAGTTAACGAGATATTGCCCGAGAACACACTGTTCTGTATAGGTATTTTGATAATTTTTGTGAAGGACCAGAAATTTCATCTATTTTATCACGTCTAATTCTACACCCCACCTAATTTTATTCTGACTTTCGTATATCCTACATCCTTGTAAAATATCTGGTAGGACATAGAAAAAACGAAATGTAAAAATTCTTCAACTCAGAGTTTCAGATCGACTTTCAACATATAACTCTTCAATACCAGGCAACATTTATGTTTAAGTATTACTAAGAAGATATTTTTATATATTATCTAAACATGAAAGCAACCAAAAAGAAGAAGAAGGAAAACCTATTTTTCAACATAACTACCTTCAACACATAAATCTAAATTACTCTAGCGCTTCTCAAGAAAAGAAAAATATCAAATAGATTATAATCTGATTACTACAAACCAAAAAAAGAAATAAGACATCAGAAGCTCTAACATTAATTCTACAGTAGTAAACTAACCCCCTATTCTGTAACTCATAACGACATCGTTAAGTAACTACTTAGATACAATGCATTTTTACGGACTGATTGGTTAAAATATGACCACAATTATCGTTATTTAACGATATCGTTATGAATTACAGAATAGGTAGGGTTAGGCTGCCTTGCATAAGAGATTTAAGCCAAGATTAAATTTAAGCCTAAGTTAGAATGCAATATATTATGACGTACAACGTATTATGTCACATTCTAACTTAGGCTTAAATTTAATCCTGGTTTAAATCCTTTATGCAACGCAGCCTAAGGTATCTACAATAGCAAACTAAAGTTAAAACCTTGTGGCAGGGTAAAAGCAGGCAAATACTTTTCTTTGACCATTTTTCGCGGATAATTTTTAGTCCATTAGTCCATTATATGAGAACTTTTATCATACTCGTTTCCTAAGAAAATGTCGACTCAAAACTCGATTGTAAGATGAGTAAAAAGTTTAAGTTCTGGTTTTCATGCCTTGATTCATTTAAGATATCATGTGGGGATAACCTCAATCGAGATTTAAGATATGGTTTAATATTATGGGGTAGTTTAGTCGATTTACTTGATCCCTTTAAAACGAAAATTCGGGATGCAACAAAACAAAAAAGTTTTTCTTCATTGTCATGAGAACCATTATTGACAAATAATAGACAGTGCTCGTCAAAAAGTCGACATCAAATAGGAAAAATTTTCATTTCTGATTTTTCGAAAAACTTTTTACGGCAATAATTTATGCTTGTCTGAAAACCTATTTAGCCCCTATTAGATATACCGAGAGATTTTTACTTAGTTAGAAAATAGCATTTTTCGAAACTGCCAAAATCCTAAAGTTGTTATTTCTTGGAAATTAATCAAGATTCCAACGAGATTTTTTTAATGTGTATTAGTTTTAGCTTACTGAACAATTTCAAGGCCAGAAAATAACGTTTTTTTTTCTTCATCTTCGGCAAAAATTGAATTTTTAAATTTTAGAACTTTTCGCAAAATTTCACATATCGGAACTTAATTTGAAATTTCAAATCATTTTAGATGAAAACTTCAAAGATTTGTAATAGGAAAAAAAATAGAGAAAGGTATTTATTGCTTTAGATATTTTATTATTTACCGAAAAGTAATATTTGTACATAATCGCAACGTTTTTGATGCAATATGCTTTTGAGGAGACATATTTTTTAACGATAATTAACAGGTGTTGGAATGTCTTCTAAAAAGTCTAATCTACTCCTACTCCTGCCACAAAAACCTCCTAAATGTTCTTTTACAACGACCTAAATCAGGAGAGTTTTTCTTTATGTAATTTATGAGACGGCTATGGATTGTTTTAGTGTCAGGTAAAGTTATGGAAAAACTCTCCTCATGTAGATCGTTGTAAAAGAACACTTAGGGGTTTTCGTGACAGGAGTTCATTAAAAGGAGTAGATTAGAGTTTTTAGAAGACATTCCAACACCTGTTAATTATCAATAAAAAATATTTCTTCTCCAAAGCATATTGCATCAAAAACGTTACGATTATGTACAAATAATACTTTTCCGTAAATAAAAAAATATCTAAAGCAATAAATACTACCTTTCTCTATTTTTTTTTCCAATTACAAATCTTTGAAGTTTTCATCTAAAATGATCTGAAATTTAAAATTAAGTTTTATATGTGAAATTTTGCTAATCTGACTTTTCAGACAAGCACAAATTATTGCCGTTTTTTTCGAAAAATCAGAAATAATTTTTTTTTTCCATTTGATGCCGACTTTTTGGCGAGCACTGTATATTCTGACTCGCAATGATCTGCAGATTCCAAAATTGTAAAAATGTTTAGGATGTTCCGATTAAAATAAGAAAGAAATTTCATTTTTTGTTTAATTTATCCTTTACAAATTTCATGTAAATAAACTTAAAAAAAACTATAAAAGGGTGAACACATGGGGTGGGATACCGGTATATTATTATTCTGACTAACATACCGGTTGTCCATTTGATTTAACAAGGGAAAACAGAAATTATTTTATTTTATGTACCTGAATAAATTCATATGAATTTATAGGTCGTAATCGGAAAGATTTTGATTTTTAAAACATTTTAATATTAAACTTATGATATTTTAAGCATTAATTATTTATAAATTAAAGAAAAATTAATTAAAATTCTTTATTTATACTTAATAGCATATTTTAGCAACCACAATTAATAATTCTCGTGGTCAAGGTGTTTAAGTTCAAATTTCGTAACCGCAGATCAAACCCAGCCCATTTTTTTTCACTTTTGACACTTTTTTCAGAATTAATTCTTTCTTTAAAACGTTGAAATATTCTATCAGCCTTGTTTTGTTTGTTTTTTAATTTTTTCTTTAAGTTCCATTTTAATATTCAAATAACTTTAGATTAGCTTACGAGCTTGCCTGGTAATTCTAATGATGGAAAGACTCAGTTTAGAAAATAGAATTTTATTTATTCGTCAAATTCATGCAACATTGATGGAAATGTTTCAAGAAATCCAAATTCCTGCTGTGTGTAATCTAAAGTAGCTTAAGAGCAGCACTATGAAAAGGCTGAGAGAATATAAATTAAAATTTAAGAAAATGGTTTCAAATCTAAAGAAACATTAAAAAAAAAAGAAAAAAATACTGTCCTCACTCGGATTTGATCTTGTGACCCTACACACTTGCGAAACACGAACAAATAATTTGGATCACGAGAACCGTTTATAACTTTCGTTAAATAGGTGTTAAGCTTGTACAGAAAAAAAAAATAACTTTTTTCTTAATTTCTAAATAATTAACAACTAAAATAGCATAAATTTAGTATCAAAACCTCGATCAAAACACTTTAAACGCCTTAATCTTTCCGGCTATAACCCACAATTTCATAAAAATGTATACAGGCAGATAATATAAAGCAATTTCTGTTTTCCCATGTTAAATTCCTATGTCTAATTGTTAGAAGGACACCCGGTATACGATTCTAGAATTGTGCTATGTATATTCCTGAATAGTGGATTAACTGAATTAAATAAGCAATTGCTTACACACATTATCAAATTTTAAAAACTTTAATTGACCTTATTTTGAAAATGTTGTTATTCTTTATCATTTAAGACGTTTGTTGTATATACATTTTTTGTTTCAGGAATGTTTTGCTTTTATCACCCAAGGCGTAAAATCCTCCATGTAAAATCGATGAGTTCGTCATAACGAAGCTCGGGTTAATGCATAGTTCGATTATTTATTAATTACCGGTTGCAAATAGTCTTTCTCCTGTAAGTGCAATGACCTCGGAAACTATAAAACGCCATTGCTGCTGATATACGGGTGCACTCGATGCGGCTTAATGAACTCAACTCTTTTTTCCCTTTTTAAAATTGTCTTTGCCTGGCGTTGTTTATGACTGTTATTAATAATTAACACCGTAATAGGTTCCGGTTAAAGACTTTAAGTTCAGTGAAGATTCCTTGATCATTAGAAGAAGGTTTATCACTATGTGGTAGAAATGGAAGTCGAAACTTGATCTAGAGTCTCTGTGTCTAATTGGTAAGAAGTAAAACAGCGCGAACTCTAACCTATTCATAGCTGCTTTCGTTCAAGTCAATCATCATCGAATCATTGATTAGGTGAACAGATCCCATATGATTTCTTAATACTAATCATAACACATCAAATCGGTAATATTTTTAGGTTACGTTTTGTATTCAAATCAATGTGAACAGATAAAACTTGTGATTATCCAAATTGTACTCATAATGCTTAATCGGAGGTGGGGGAGAAAGTAATCACAGAGACCGAATACGCAGGATAGTGTTCATGATTACGTGATGATTAGTAAGGCTCGTGGAATTTGTATAAAACGTCACGA
Source organism: Dorcus parallelipipedus (assembly GCA_958336345.1). Classification (NCBI taxonomy): domain Eukaryota; kingdom Metazoa; phylum Arthropoda; class Insecta; order Coleoptera; family Lucanidae; genus Dorcus; species Dorcus parallelipipedus. The sequence goes on from OY284475.1 coordinate 36,085,763, forward strand.
ATGTTGCCCCACCAAACAGACAACTCGCAGTGCAGGTTCATAAAGCCCCCCATACACCTGCGAACAAATTGCGCAAACTGACGTTGCACCAGTGGCATAACTATCGTAGGGTAAAGTGGTGCCATGCACCGGAGCCCCCAGGCTCAAGGAGGCCCTCGAGCAACCCTGAAGTTCCGAAGCGAAGTGTGTTACTGTTCAACCATTTTAAATGATAAAATTATGTAATATTATAAAATTATACATTCTGTTCACACTTAAGTCGGCACTATTACTAACTTTGTTATTATAGAAGCTACAGATTCGGTTAAATTAACAAACTAGCAGTACTTTTCACACTGATTACACTGAGGCAGTCAAAAAAACCATTGAAAGTCGCGTTTATGAGGTAAAGTCAAAAAGACACTTTTTTAGATGGAACAGCGTTTACATTACTTTACCAATCGATAGAGAATAAAATTCTTAATTAAAATTGTCCTTTGTAATTTTTTCGTAAACTAATAAATAAAGAAGCTATTTTGATTTTTACAAAATCATCAAAGGTGCTTGTGCTTTGGAAACAAAATATTTGTAAATCGCCGTAATTAAATTATTCTGTTAGCAGAGTATTGTTTTAGAAGTTAATGGTTTATTTCTAGCTGAAAAAATGGTTTTCACGCATCTAGAAAAATTAACAAAAATTATAACAATTTTTGTAAATTTTTCTAGATGCGTGTAAAAACCACAAAAAGTGTACAAAAATAGTCATAATTTTTGTTCCTTGTTTTTTGTTACATGTAAATCTCTATTTAAGTAAAAGCTCTAAGGTTTTCCAACTCGCGGAGCGTACGCATAGGTCAAAGGTAACTAAAACGCCGATGGTCGGCGGGCGATGCGCACATTTTCTTTTTGGTTTTTGCCCCGAGATAGAAGCATGTGTGCACGTGGTTTGTTAACGCAGTGAAATTTTCCTTTTCGGAAAGAAATTGGTTGGGTGGCGATTTTCGATTGTTCGATTGAAGAAGCGAACACACCCTATTATTCCCGTTCTGGGATTTCGTCTGACGCTTTTACGCTTCATCTAGGGTATGTACTTTTTCCTTTTTTTTGCGGGCGTTCGAGCGTAATCTATTGTCGTATTGTGTCTCATCAGGGCAAAGATTCTGGGGCCATATAATTTGAGGATAGTCGCAAGGTGGTGAATTGGACTCGGAGAAGGTTCCTCCCCGTGGAAGTTGGTTTGGGGTGCCGAAGTTTACACGAACAACGTTTCGACCACCATGTGGTAGGCAAATACCCCGTCTCCGGCTAAGTCGATGATTGGCATGTCTTTCAAAAGCCCTTCGACAACCCGCCATTTGGAGAGGACACCGCGAGCAGACTTAAAGTAAGGCGACTTTTACTCTTCAATTTGATCTCGGAATCGGCCTTTTCTATCTGCGTCCGTCCGTCCATATGTTGGGAGACAATTTCACGCAACGTTTCAACGCGCTAGCTACTTTGTTTGAATTGTTTCCATCTTCTACGGATTTGATTTGGCGGATTTCTTTTGCACGAATTAACTTGTTCGCTGAATTTTTTTGTTATATTGTACATGCGTACTTCTCTTATTATACGAATTAAACATATAGATTCGTTTGCTATTTTTATCGTGGCCCTTTGTGTAACGTGACCCTTTGTGTCGCTTCGCTTTGCTCGCTCGTGCAGCTCATAGCTGCGGGCTGCTAATGCTCACTTTCTGCCCTTGTGACACAATATACTATAACAGCCTGTTAATAAGTTACAGAATAGGCCGGTTAAATTTTAACGGCCGTCTGTTTGCTCTGTATCTCATACGTTGCTATAGTTACAACTAAATCACACTCATAATTCTGCCTACTTATCGAAGTTTATTATTATTATTATTATTATCCATTCACGTTCTTTTTCCATTCAGAGTAGGCCATGTTAGGGTGACATTTTTGTTGGTACCTCCAAGTGAATATGTTCCATTTTAATTTGATGGTTATATTTTTGAAAACTGACGCCGAAAAACATTGATGATTTCTATCATTTTGACTTAGTATTACAAAGTCACAGTAATTATTGTTTTAATGCTATTATTTTACTTTCTTCATGCCATCGTAGAGTATAAGAAGCAATATAGTCGATGGGTTTGACATTGAAGTGTCAGAATTTTACATTTGTCACATTTTGAGTTCTATCAAAATTCATGTATGTAACTTAACGAAAAAAAAAACATGGCCTACTAGAATGCAAAAAGAACGTGAATGGATAATATGAATGTTTTTGCCAAAATAAATATTTATTTCATCATTTAGTATTACGAAAAGTATAAAACAACATACGGCCGATATGCATATAACAAACTCGGATAATTTATAGCCTCGGCTGGCACCTCGGCCATATAACTTATCCTCGTTCGTTATATCAAGCATATCGGCCTAATACCGTTATATACTATAGTTGCCTTATTTTTGTTTATCTTTTACTTACTTTTTTCACATTCAACAAAGAAAAAGAAATTGCCTTTTCGCAAAGAAAGAAAATCGAAAGTTTTCTTTTAATACGATCGGTAGTACTTTATTACATTTTCTTTATCTTTCGATGAAGAAATAATGAAACAAAGTAGTCACAAATGTCACCGAATATAATCGTTTCTTCTTATTTTTTAAAGGGAAATTTGTAATAGAAACTATTAAATTCTAATAAACTTAACGAGCTGACATTTACTTGAAACATTAGAAAAAACATAAACCATATCATAAAGTTTCCCAAAATATCATATTTTGCCTAATATAATATACTCTGTGGAACAAAAATATGGAAACCTCTAACTATCTCAAGAACGGCTAGGGCTATCGAAGCTAAATTTAGAACAGTTAATTTAGGTGATAGCACGGATGTCAAGATGATGTCGGCGGTGCTGTCAATATTTCAGATTTTTCGCCAGTGCTGCCAACTTTGTAATTGTAAATGAGACACCCAGCATTCTTTTATTTGTTTAAGTTGTTTAAATAATTATTAACATAAATTTGTAACATGTCCTATACCTAATGCTCACTGTTTTCGAAATATTTCAACATTTGTAAGTTCGTAACATTGAAACGCGCAGGTTTTTTTTTTTAAAAAAGCAAAGTTGGCTTTTGCTAAGAAACGTCAATTTTAAGTTAGTGTGAAAGCCCTAGCCGTTGTTGAGATATTTAGAGATTTCCATACTTTTGTTCCACAGTGTATATGTATATAACTATACATATGTGTGTGTATTATATGTATAAACGGTGAGCAAATAAAAATCAGATTAGAGTAGGCGGTGTAAAGAAAATGTATGTCTATGATTAAATAAAAAGTCAATAAATTTGACAATCCATGAATGCATTACATTAATTAATTTAGTTAATCACAGACATTGCACCGCCTACTTTAATCTGATTTATTGTTGCTCACTTTTTATATAATATAGGTATAATACTATATCAAAATTAGGAACTTTACTCATGTGAATTATTTATTTGCTGTCACCTAAGGCTGGGGATCATATTCAAATACATGTGCGCTCTCTATTCGAATTATTCGAATAATTTGAATTATTTGAATTAATTAATGTAATGCATTCATGGACTGTCAACTTTATTGACTTTTTATTTAATCATAGACATACATTTTCAAGATATTCGAATAATTCAAATAATTCGAATTTTCAAGATATTCGAATAATTCAAATAATTCGAATTTTCAAATTATTCAGTGAATTGAAAAATTCAAACATTTGAATACTAACTTAACCCATCTGATCTGAATTGGAATGTCAAATTTATAATCCGATTATTCGAATATGTTTTGTAACTATTTTCCTAGTTATCTTCATTATCGACAAACAGTTAATAGAATCGTATTGCGCCACTCAGGGTGCATTCGACATAACCTCCGAGCACTCGGAGTATTCCTTTTTCTCACTTTTATATGCACTGAAACGCATTCGTTCTCTCTCACACTTCTGCTCAGAGCGTGCCCCGAGCGTTATGCAATCTTTGACACAACAATGTAGACCCTTTTTTATGAAGTCTATCTATTTTGGTCGGCTGCTAAGCGTTATAGTATTTCTCCCATCATTTATTCGCAAAATATTGTCCAAAAGTGATGTTTCGAAATACTTTAAAATGAATGTGACAAAGCACAGTGTAAACTTTGCTCGTACAGTGCAATTTCGATTTCATTATTCAAGTACAGTGAAAGCTCCCACAGCGGACAGCTCTCTTAAGTGGACACCTCTCTTAGCTGGACAGTTTTTAATCTCCCATTTATGTAATTTACATGCATTTGCATCTCTCTTAGGCGGACACCTCTAATGGACGGACAGTTTGCTGGTCACGGTCGGTGTCCGCCTAAGAGAGCTTTCACTGTATTCGATTTATTTGAATTATTCAAGTATTCGATTTATTCGAATTCAAATTATTCGATTCATTCGAATTATTTGAATAAATTTTCAATTGAATATTCGAATAGCAAATCTGAGAAAAATCCCAGCCTTACTGTCACTAGATCCTATCTTTTGAGACATTATTCGTCTAGTATTCAACAACAATCTTTTAGGATAATGATACACGAAGATGATAATGATGTCGTACTTTTTAGTCATGGAAAATTCGGGAATATTTGTGTTGGTAATAGACATTGTAGATCACGTCGTATCGCACTGAGTTCTAGACCGTGCCGGGTCAATTTGCCTAGATATTCGATTCAGGACGCGCGCTTGTGTCCTGTTAAATCGTGAGAATGAGGCCCTGTCCATGCGATTTCAATGACCCCAGCAGCAAGAACACCGAGGTCGGATCAGAATTAGTCGTTTCTGGCTCATTTTTATGGCAAGAATAGCTCTTGGGAGCAGTCCTCAGGAATGCAAATGTTTCCACGTCGAGATGGCTAACTGCGGCTATTGTAAAATATCAGCGGTTATTAATAAACGTGACGACCTCGGGAGTTGACCTTCACAAGGCTACAAAAATTTTCAACCGAAACAAAACTGTTTGCATTTTATGAGTATGAGGTTTTTAATGGTTTTAATCGAGGATTTTTACGAGAAATCGAAAATGTTTAATGTCTGCCAATTCCCTATTCTACTAAAGCTTAATCCTGTTTTTATATTTTTTAGTAAACTTTCATGGACATCTCATGTATACATATACTTAAGATAGTAGTTCTTTAGTGCGCAATTAGGTCCGATTTATAGCGAGTTCTTCTTAATGAGAGAGTTGACGGCATTGAAATTCGGTTGGCGGATGACTCGCAAGCTTTTAATCGAGCCATAAGGTCATGACAACTTGTTACAAGACGTAAACACAAGTTAAGGAGTGCCGCGATGATGTACTTCCTTGAGATTATTCACGTTCGCAAAGGTGTGAAACTGATAATGAACTGCTAACATAAGCGTGACCGAATTAAGCGAGAATCTCTTCCTTCTTTTGCTTCTAATTCATTACTTTATGAATTTCACCGGAATTTTTTTATATTACACGGTTTTCCAGTTTTGGAAAAGTTACTTCGAAATTCTGAGCATTTCAGGAATTTCGACAAATTCCTACATGCAATGTCAAGTAACAAAGACTTGCGTGCGATGCAACCGGTTTCGACATTATTCTGAAACGCTTATAAATATTAATGACGCTAACTTGAATTTGGACAACGACTCAAGGCCTTCGGTAATTATGTTAGCAAACAACAGCGTACACTACCGTCGGAAGATTTAAATTAGTCTACGAGACGAATACAAAAATTTTTGGAATTTTAGAGGATTTGCAATAGATAAGAAACCACATAAACAAAAACAATTCAACCATATTTTGATAAACGGCTACCAATTAATCAATCAATATGGCATCAAACCAGATTACAAAAATGTAGCCAGCTGCAAAAATGTTTTTCCAGCAATTTATTAGATTGCTGAGAGAAGAATTACCAAAGAATCATAAGATTGATAATGGATATGCTTTAACTGAATGAACATAAGGTTGTTAAAATAAGAAAATTATCCTAAATATTCTATTAAAGAATGACCACCACAAAACTCGGATTGAAACACAAAAGAGTTGAGGAATAACTTATACAATCAATGAAACACAAGTGCAGTACTCTCTCAACAGAGAAAGAATTGTGAAAAGTTTGTTACCAGTGTTGGTTTCGAAACTGCTTCCTTCGAATACTTAATCAAACTCTCTATTCGTAATATCACGCAGGAAACGCATTTAAATAATCGTCGACAACAGGAAGCGGTGACTGGACTGCGGATAACGTAATAATAATACGCGAAGCAAAATGGAATGAATATTAGGACAACATCCGGAATCGATTTTCAGGTCATTGGCTGCGCGGTTTCCAAGATCTGAATATTTGATTTTAATAAATCGTTAACGAAAGAAGCCATCACCTAGTCAAAAAACAATGAACTAATGTTGTATACAACGAAATGTCTACTAACCAATTAAAAAAGGACGTGTACAGAAACACGAAGTTGCATTCTTTAACAAATAAAATGATTCAATTACAGAAATACATTTTATAGGTAGGTATGCAAAGTTGATGTTGTAAATGGTAATTAAAAGAAAATTAAATTTGTTTGTTTCCAGAGAAGAATGTCAATGTGGAAAGAATATAATTGACTGTTCACGGTAAGCGCGAATTTCTTGGGCGTTAATAACTTTCTTGTGAAAAACGCGATGATTATTCATAAATGTTCTTTAATAAATGCAAAATCGCGACTCGAACTGCTTCAAACCACAAATGAACGGAGACTTCAACACTCGGCCAGCACACAAGCCTCCGATTACTAAAAATGTTTAAACAAGTGATTCACGTTAAAGGAATCCGATAACATTTCACAGAAGTCTCGAATTTTCTGTCCAAGTAAAAAAATTATATTAAAGTAAATTTAATAAGTTATAAAAATATGTAGGTACATACAGGGTGAGTTTTTTTTCGATGTTTAGCATTGGGATCTCGGAAACTAGCGGAGCTAGAGAGACGGTTAAATGGGGAAAGATTTGTAGTTTTAGGAGCCCAGTTTAATGCAGCTTTTGTTTTTTTTCTTAAAGTTAAATTCGTTAAATGCATATAGCTCGGTTATTCTGGATTTTAGACAAAAGTTGCAAGACAAAAGTTGTACAGGATTATCTTCTTAATTAAACAGTCGAATTAAATTTTCCATATAAGCTCTTATTTTTCAGTTATGACATAAACATCAGTTTTTTTTAATGGAAACCATAGTAGGCCATGAGTGAAAAAGAAACGCCTTTTTTTACCTTTTCAACGATGTAACATTCGATATGGTTATTTAAAAAAATGACGGAGATACGGCAGTTTTTCTTTTTCAAAATTGTTAATATGGTTGGCCATGGAAACAAAAGTTTATTGACAAATGCAAGTTATAAATGGTGAGAAAATAAAAATCAGATTAGAGTAGGCGCTGCAAAAAAAATGTATGTCTGTGATTAAATAAAAGGTCAAAACATTTGACAGTCCGTGAATGTATTACATTAATTAATTCAGTTAATCACAAACATTGCACAGCCCACTCTAATCTGATTTTTATTTGCTCACTTATATTACTTTGACGTTTTGTTCGCCGTTTCTTTTTACATACGTTTCAGAATCAAAACTCTAATACCAACAATGGTTCAATATTTCAATAGCCTCCTAGGAGAACCTTTAACCTTTTAACAAATCTAAACTACCGAGAACAAAAATAAACTAAAAATATTTCTAAAGATGTTCGAAAAGACCACCATTATTTGCAATACATAAATTACACCTCTTTAAAATCGAATTTACTGCTTTCCTAGTAGAACGTCCGTCCGAGCCCCCGAGCATATTCTGTATAGCTATTTCGGCCCTAATTGGGGCCTCATCAGCAGAAGTTGTGCTGCGGCGCAATTATTTCACATGTTTGCATTCACGCGCTAACCGTGCGTATATCTTGTTGGTCGTCGGGGTTGCAGTGAAGTTCTCGAGCTACTGTTCTGCTGATGAGGCCCCAAATAGGGCCGAAATAGCTATACAGAATATGCTCGGGGGCCCCATTGCGATCCGGACGACTCGTAACCAACATTTACATGTTAATTATTAATTTCATTTCATTCATTAATTTTGAATTAATTTTTCGCATCTACTTCACTTATAATTTCTTCTTTTGCTTAACAGAATTTGGTTTTTAGTTAAGAATCATCGATTAGTTTTTATTTTCTAGCACTTTATTTATCTAATTTCCGTAATAAATTGGTGCTTCTTGCAATTTTTCTTTCTTTTTTGTTCGTTAATTTTGAAACAATTATACGCCGAAGAATTGTTAATTTTCTTTTATTTCTTGTCCAACTTATTCTTCTCATATTTTTATTTGCGTATCTCAGTACTCTTTTGTACACTTTTATCGATTTATCTTTTTTATCTACAATTATTTTTTCCCCTACACTATTAGAAAATTCAATTTTACCGCCTCATCAGAGAAGAGAAAGCAAACGTTACCACGGCTAGCCCGGCAAAATGAACATAAATGCCTAGCCGAGAAAATAATTCACGAAGCTTTACTACTAGGTGGCGCAATAATAATTTCTGGAATGCATTCTCATCGACATCAAATTAACAAACATAAGTTTTTTATTTAATTCCACTGGTATTTGGTTTTAAAAAGGATTAAAATTATGAAGAAAAAAAAAGTCAACTTGGCAGCGTTGGGATTCGAACCCATGCGTCCGGAGAGACTGATGCCTTAAACCAGCGCAGCGCCTTAAACCGCTCGGCCACGCTAGCACATACAATACTGCTTTTTAAGCAGTCTAATTTTAAAAGTAAATCAATTTTAATATTTTTACTTCAAGAAAAAGAACGTTTGTGTGATATTAACCAAATTAATTATAATGTTGTGTAGGAAAAAAAACAATGTGTAAACCATGGCGGTAAAGTGGTTTTCCAGGCCTCAAAAAGTGGCCAGGCTCGGCTGCGCTTCGCCTGTCCATATCTTCTCTCGACCTGGAAAACAAGCACTTTACCGCCGAGGTCTACAATATACTATTGTTTTCGGCTATTCTTTTGATTCTCCTTCGGACCGAAAATATTCTTCATATTATTGTTGGTGATTACTGAAGTCCTCTTTATGTATTTATTGGATTTAATGTCACATTACCTTTGTGTTCGTTCGTTTTTTTACTGAAAAGATCCAACATTTTCTAAATAAGAAATGGTATAATTAATTTCGTGTTTTTCACTGCTATTTATTTGTTCTTTCTTAAGTTATTGTTCAAATTTTACATTGGGGTTCCGTTTAATTAATATTTTTTGCCTGAATTTTGTACCTATTGTCTGCAACTAGAATTGTACCATTTTTTAATTTAACTATGGAGGTTCGATGTCAAGCAATTGCAGTGTTTTCCTTATGACGATATCTTTGACTATATACATCTGGACTGCTAGCGGTTTTGAAAATGTGTCTCCAACATGAGCGTTGATGAAGTTGCCAAGTGGCGACTTTGGTAACTACACCAGAGATGCAAAACTACTGTAAATTCGGTTCCTTGGACCGGTTCTCTTGTGCTTTAAATAGAGCTAGATTTGTTTGATTCAGGGATAAATAAATTTACAATACAAGTACAGCAAACCTTGCGTTAAATAACAGCAATTAACACGAACAAGGACAAAGGTAATAGAAAATTAATAAAAATCACTAAAATAATTTAAAACAAAAACCAAGAAAAGATTATGCGATACCAACGTTTCAGGCACCGCCACATGTAACATAGAATCAATTATGCCAGATGCTCTTAGTCACTTTCCCCAAAATATCCCAAAAGCAGCAATTAATTTTAAAATGTCCCCAATGCTAATACTTTATCTTTAAAGTTAAGTTTTTGTTAAAATATAGTGATAAGGATTCTAAATTAGATTACTTGGTAGTATTTAACTCGTCCTTAAATGTTCTATAATTATGCTCAACGAAATGCATAAATTGCCATGTATTTCACTATCAGTGTGAGATATAAATGCGACATCCTAATTATTTTCTAATCGTGGAGAATTATTACTTTTACTGATGGTCGTGGAGAAAATACAGTCTGTTACTCGGTTAGAATGAAAATTCGATCTACTCGTGGTTCCTCACGCTCGCTAACGCTCGCGTTCGAATCTTCAACTCGTATCGAATTTTCATTCTAACCTTTTTACAGAATATACTATTATGTACCTGCATATACTCAGAATTTCTATGATAAAGTTACAACATGTATAATAAAGCTTCTTTTTTTTCTCGAGCACAAAAGTTGAAAGTAAATTTTTCAAAACGCCCAGGCCAGTTAGAAATCGCTTTTCATTTAGAAGGCCACGAGAGGATTAATTAAAATAAATGTACTGTTCTTTACATTGCGTTGCTATATTTAAAAAACTGATCGGCTATATTTTGGAAACTATACTTATATTATATTTGTCGATACAGTTTTTAACAGAGAATCGCTTGGTGTGAATATTTGTGGCACGTTATGATACAGGCTGTATAAATAAGTATTCACAATTACAATAGCACAATGAAATTCGATACAAAAGAAGTAAAAATGATTAAATTACCGTCATTTGAGCTACGGTTTTTGTGTTTTTTTTTTACAATCAAAAAAGTTAAAAGGTATAATGTTGACGAAGAATTGGAAAAGAACCAACATAGAACAAATCTATTTATTAAATTTTGTATACTAAACAAATTTTCTATTTCACAATTCCAAAACAATTCAAGAACGTTATTTTGGCGTTTCAATACTGTGTGCTGAATTTAGAAATTGAATTTAGTTTTAAAAACATACAGTTGTTTTAGTTTTCAAACAACTGAATCGTCTAATAAAAAATGCTCATTCTATAATGTTCCGTTTTCATTTATGTACCGAGTCGTATTTCATGCAACTTGCCCTCTCAAGAGACTAAATTTCCAATTAGCGTTTTATTATCATAAATACCGTTTATACAAATCGAGCGCAAACCTTGAAATGAAAAAATCCTCCTCGAGAAACTGAAACCGAGGAGAGATAGTCATCGAAGTCGAAGCAGCAGGCTTACCGTTATGTGCTTATAAAATAATTCCGAGCTAAAATTGTAAATCCATTGCACTGGTTCACAATCACTCACTCACCAACTCGCGAAAGAAGCGTACCTTAGGGAAACCCCCCGCGGGCTGATTTTCATCGTAGATTTCCCGCAAACCCACGGCGACACGTGTGTGCACTCGATATACAGTTTCGAGAGGAAACGTACTACCCATAAGCTGGTTCTTCGGCAACTGTTGAGAGCGCGAGCTCCGCGGTTCGGTCCGTTGTGCTTGACCTCGATCACCGCTCGGCACCAGCACCACAGATATACGGCGAAATTGTTCACCCTACATATTAACTTTCTTTTATCTTTCATTGTTAATAAATTGTCAACAATTAAAGACTCACATTAAAATTATTATTTAGATTGTTAAACATTATTTCTTAATTCGGAAAATGGATTAATACATCTATGTATGTATATGTATACAATCAAAAAATTTTTGTTATGATTCCGCATTTAGTTAAGTTTCAATAGTATTCTTTTATAGATACCTATTAAAAAGACTAATGAGTTAAAAGAGCTAATCATTTTTAGTATTCATAAAAAAATTGTAATATCACTACGACGGATATTATTTAATCTGATCTCGGGTCACTTCTTGTATCCAGAAAGTAAAACATACCACGCGAACCAGCGTAACTTGTATATGTATTAAAATGAAGCGTGTTGGAATTTCGAAAACAACATATCGCTGTGGTGCATGGAGATTCGTTGAAAATGATCTTCGTGTGGAGATACAGGGTGAATTTTCCTGGACCTTCCCCTAGCGTCGGTCCATGACTTTGGGGAACGCTACTTTTAAGCTAGGTGGCGCCCTTTACGGTTCTCAACATCTGGGAAGTCCCCCCCATATTTTTGGCGGACACTTGTACGTATTTATCGCGACCACTGAGCTACTGGGACAGGAGACGTTTCCTTCGGCTAAGAACTTCACAGGTAGGTCCGACCGACTCTGCCAAATTTTCCCAAAATTGTTTACCCCACGCGTACAGGTGGTTGTTGCGTGTGATCACTAGGCACGCAAGCACTAGCAAGAGTTTTGTTTTGCTAAAAAAGAGAAACAAATGCCGATCGGATACCTAACAAATGAGTACCAACTTTGTTGTTTTAAATGGAACACTCAGTATATTTTCTCGAATTATGAAAGCTGCTTTCTTGCTAATTCCGAAAATATGTAGTTAGTCTATATTTGGTTTCATATTTTTTGCTATATTTAAGTTTGAAATTAAAAAAAATTAATTTACCTACTTTGATTAATAAAAATGTTAGTATGTAACAAGTGTTAATTATAATTTTAAAACTTTATTATTATTATTAATTGAAAGACTGCTCATCTGGGACATTTTATAAGAAAAACACTAACAACTAAAACAAATAAACGTACTATACAGCCTGTTCTTTGGTGTATACTGTATGCAAATATTTAAACCTGTACTACATCACCATAAATGGCAACGATTTAACTCATATGTCTTTAACAAAAGTTTTACACATTTCGAGAAAATCGCGTTGAAAATCGGGTAAGAATCAATCGCACGTCTTTGTCTTTGAGGTAGGTCAAGAAAAGAAAATTTTATTGCGACCGCAGAAAGCATCTGTTGGAACAAAAAACAGAATTGCAATCGAGCAGTGACCTTTGCCGAAGTCGGGCGGCCAATAAAAGCATTTTTTTCACGTCGCAGTAAGTCGTATCGTGGCCAAGGAATTTGCTTAATTTTTTTTATGTTTATGACACACAATTTATTGCTCTGTATCCTTTAGGATCAACAGTTTAGTTTGTGAAAAGTGGTTGAACGAGTTAAAGCTAAATACGATTACTATTTTTTGTGCTACCGTTTCTTATCCAAATACCTTTTGATTTTGAATGTTTTGAAAGTGTACGGAACGAAAACTCCAATTTGTTCTTTTCTTACAAATAAATGCTGAAATACTTAAGCATAATGTCAAAACAAGGTCAAAACTAAATTGTCAAATTATACAAAATCATATACTCCTTGAAATTGGTTCCAACCAATTAAAACGTGCATCATACATGGCCTAACTATTATCTAACTTACATACAGGAATTCTATTGCCCGGTTTCTGGAAGGTTAGATAAAGTTAACTATCCTATAGTTCCTAACATGGGTAACCATAGCAACGTTTACATTTATCGGAACGTTCCAGAATCCGGGCAAATATGTGTCTAAAGTCACTAGATATATAAAGTACCGCTATTCATTAAGCCAATGTAAATCTAAATTTGACTCACAATGGCGGATAAACAGGCTAAATTTTTACGCCGTGCTTCGTTTCCAAGGTTTCGCGCGTTTTTTTTTTTACTCAAAATGGCATTTTTTATACCTGCATCTGTTTTCTCTGTCATCTCTGTTTTGAAAACTAAAAAGCGTGCGAAAAAGGGCGATTAAAGCCGTATTTTAAAGTTGCCTAGGAACAACTTTCGCGGCTTTCGTCCCCAAAATTAAAAAGGACGTGATGAAACGTTAAGAGAAAAAAGGATAGATATAACAAGTTACGGTTGCTAGGGAGTTTATGAATGAATTTGATTAACCCGAAATTAAAAGAGATAGAAAGTTGGAGCTACCTTCTCAATACAGTAACCTTATATCGTCGCCCTAATTTGCAAGCTGCCTAACTCCATGTTCTCAAATTTTACAGGGGAAACAAAAAACTCTCTACGATAACGTATAAAAACGTATAAAAAATTAATTTATTCACTCAAATCTTAGGAATTAGGAAATATTAGGAATATTTCCATTAAAATTGTGAGAAATTCTATATAAGATGGCCTAAAAACCTTAATTTGGCCCAATAGTGGAGTTAGGCAATTTGCACATTAGGCCGACGATATGTATCTGTAAATTTTCTGGAACAATTTCAACAATGAAAAATGCCAATTGAAACGGCTATATAAGCCTTAGCTTATTAATGTAGTCGGCTATGATAATTCATCGTGAGTTTTTGATATCTCTGAACATATGTATTGGTGGCGGTGTCCTCACATATGCATGGTGCCTATTGTATTTTCAAAGTTTAAAAGAACTCATGATATGGGTGCCCATTTTAAATCGTAATTCCCCTGAAGACTTTAGAAAAGGCAACCCATCAATCAAATCAGAAATGATTTCGTGTTTTCATCATAACTAAAAGCACGGATATTATTAAATGTATTGTTTTATTAGGATTAAAAATATCATTTTTCGTCGAGCAAATTTTGCATTTGCAATGGAATTCTCGAGCCCCAAATAGGGACGGAACAGGTGTACAGAGGATGCTCGCGGAATCACCTGTAATCAAAAGCGATTTGCAACACATTTTTTAAATCATATCTTTAAAGATTTTTGAAATATTTAGGTAATTTCAAACATCCAGTCTAACGGAGCGTATCCATTCAGGCAGCAACCATTACGATACACAAGAAAGAGGACTTCTTGGAATCAAAAGTAACATGCTTTAGGTACATTGTTTGATAATGTGAATCAACCTTTAAGTGTCAATTCGTTTAATGTTGTTTAGTGCAGAATTTCAAATTAAGTTTCACTCAAGACGGATAAAACTTTTGCATGAAGGTATTTCATCGAGCTCATAAAGAAAGCGCTAGCTAACTGGATCAGATTTGATTTTACGATTTAATTAGCGGCGCAAGTGATTTCTTTTCATTAATTGCTCGTAAAAGTAGCGATCGAAAATGAATATCCTCCCGATCTAAACTTGACCGCCACATCACTTCACGCCAGATGCTGTGGTTATTGGCCAAAGACTAGTTTCAGGCCGGTTTTGCTGGCTGGGATTTTATAGAAAAATTCTCTCCCAGTAGTTGTTAATGTTATATATAAAGTGTACGGTTATTAATTTTGCACTTAACCCAGAGTCAAGTCTCGTTTGATGTCTTCTCGCTCTGCGGGATATAATACATATAACAAGACAGCAACATTCGCAACAACGACTGTTTCTAAGGTTGTTTATAATCGAAGATGCATGTGGAATTAAAATTCAGTTTACGTTCAGTCTTTTGTTAAACATAGTTACACAAAAGTCAAAATTTTCACGTGTAAATCTTGAGTGAGAAACTATTTTGCAAAATGTTTCCAAATTCCAATAATATGCAAGGAACTGGCACTGCCCAATTTGGTTGCATGCCAAATCAGATGCAGGCTCAAAATCAGCCGAATATGATTCGTTGTCAGGGCCAGACGCAGACGCCAGGATTTTGCCAACCCCATATCCCCAGTTGTGACTGTAGAGCCATGCCCGGCTCAAATTATATACAGCCTAATGGGATGAACCCTGCAATGATGAATGGCTGTCAAGGAATAATGTCGCCCAATTTTACTAGGCCGACGCCGAATCAACCTTGTCAACAGAATCAAAATCAACAACAGCAACAACAGAGGATGATGCAGCAGATGTTCGGAATGCAACAGCAACCCCAACAAGGAGGCAATGGTCAGTTCGGACAAAATGTGTGCCCCAACATGCAGAGGAACATGAATCACAATGCAATGCCGCAACAACAACAACCTTTCAACATGGGTTTCAATTCGTATTAATTTATGTGTGTGTGTAGTACCTAAACGTCTCGCTAATTAGAACAGTCAAATGTTTGTTTAAATCAATAAAACTGTCTCCAAATGCAAAAGTATATTTTCTGAGCTTTTTAATGCAATAGTTTGGTTTCCCAATTGAAACAGAGATTTAATGACTGACAGATATAACATTGCGAATTAATACGCTGTCGAAAGCGTTATGTTGCATTTAGACTAAGCGAACGAATACTCATTCTTTCCCCTTTGTCGAATTTATACATAAAATTTGATGAAGGGATAGAATGAGCATTCGCTCGCTTGGTCTAAATCCTAGATGAAAGAGTATTGTACATAGATGTTTATGAGAGATACCATGGACACCATGGTTTCAAACGTATTTATAATTCCTCCTAGGCCGATAGATGACACTATATTTAGAAACAATGTAATATTTGCACGTACTGTTACCTTGGTTACCATTTTATTTAAATTTTGATTTAAAACGCCTGTCAGAAGTGAAAGTGTTAATTCAGTTTCTCCTTTAATTTATTATTAATTAACTTATTGCGAATTTCTGTTCATGTATTCTATTTATTTTTTCTGTTTGTAGTGTTTTATTTTTCTGGATTACAAGGTAAGATTTCTATGTAAAAAATATAGTCCGCTTAGAAGGTTCCCGGAATTTTGAAGTTTCTGTCAATATATTGCTTATCATATTCTGGATATCTTAAGACGATTTCGTTAATTCGATCGGAGCGCTATTTTTGTCACTCTTACGTGCACTAAGTCTCTAAGGCCCAGTTTTACAATCGTGGAATAAGAACGGAATAACTGTTCGCCAAATATCCTTTAATGTTCCTCCATATCTACGTCACACCTACGTCACGTTATACCAATAATAATGCTTATCCGACGATTGTAAAATCGGGCCTAAACGTTCTCTCTCACATTTCTACTCGGAGCGAATTATCAAAAACGTCTTGAAAGAGAGCTTTATTTTTGTCAAAATCAGATTGTAAGTTTCAGTTGAGACGACGGCAAGTACCTCCGCAACTTATGTTGTTCTAATTGAAAGAAATGTTTCTTAAATGTGTATACTTTTTCTGGATCTTGTAATTTTGTCTCGTACTTGTAAATAATGAAATAAAGATAATTTTAACCATGTCTTTGATTTTTATTGTTGCAGATATTAAATATTTCTGATTATATCAAAATGTTCACATGTAAAATATATGTACTTATTTCAGAGAACTAACTATTTAGTATCTTGGACACATAAGAATGTTGCTCAACGTACTAAATTCTTTAGTTTCTTGGACAAAACCATTCAGTTTACGTTCAAATACTATTAAATTGCGCGCCTTTTTTGATTTTAATTCCTCCCAGGCCGTGTGAGGGCGCAGTTTATTGCTCTGCGTATATAACGTTGGCTTTGACATCTAATTTTCTTTCATCTGAGGTCTAAATGCGGCATTAGCAACATGCAAGAGCGATAACCAATATAAGGAAATGTGAAGTGAAAGAAAGATATCACTATATTCTGCGTTAACTTAGGCACCAGAATTAAATACTGTACACGTAATTTAGACATGTTGACTTTTATAAAAAGTGAGCAAATAATAATCAGATTAGAGTAGGCGATGCAATGTCTGTGATTAACTGAATTAGGGTGGGTTTACAGAAAGGAAATCAAATATTTAATTACGATTAACTATTTGATTGAGATTAAAATTAACTTGCCTTAATTTAACAATTTGATTTCTATGGCAACACGAATTTTAAGCTCAATCAAATAGTTAATCATAATTAAATATTTTATTTCTTTTCTGTAAACCCATCCCTAATAATTGGAATAACCTGTGAGCAACTAAAAATCAGATTAGAGTCGGCGGTGCAAAAAAAATGTATGTCTGTGATTAACTGAATTAATGAATCGAATACATTCAGAACTGTCAGATCAGCCTAACCCCGCGTTAGTAATAGACATACTTTTTTTTTGCATCACCGACTCTAATCTGATTTTTAGTTGCTCACAGGTTACATTCACGGACTGTCAAATTTATTGTTTTTTATTTTTATCACAGACATATATATACTGTCCATTCACAAAACTCCCGGTGACGTTTACATTTTCATATTGAAAATTTGGAGTGTATTTGATAAGTAGTAATGTATTTAAGAGTCAATATCGACGCTATTTAATAATAGCAATAATTACATTTTCAATATGAAAATGTAAACGTCACCGGGAGTTTTGTGAATGGACTATATGAGGCGTGTTTTTTAAGTATGTACCGTTTTGAAATTCCGCCGCTGCAGCGCTGTGTCCGGTGTTCCGCGCATGGGCACTCTGTACCTGCAGTGTTGCCATTCGTAGCGACTTGTCGCGAAAATAGCGACTTCTTGCGTTATGTGAGACGTAGCGGCAAAATGAATAATTTCACGAATTTGTAGCGACTTTTACAGTCAATTTAATTTAATTTTAGATGAATGGAAAATAAATAGATAAAATATTTTTTTGTAAACAGGAGTTTCCAATTCGGTGAATTCCTCAGCAGACAAATGCATGGTGAAATGGCGTATGCGTGTGACACTGGCAGTCATACTTGTATTTATAGTAGCATGCACCTTATCAAGAAGCTGCTTCTAAAGTCGACTTCCTAAAAGAAGCCGAAAGTCAATAAATAATTTTTTCTACTTTGCGTTCACAATGGATTCATTGTGACACCAAAAACAGTTTCACAATGAAGCTCATTGTGACACTGTTTTTGGGGAAATTTTAGTCATTTTTAATTGAAAATATTTAATAGATTTTACAAAATAGCTCAGTATTTATTTGTTACTTAACAATATACTCACAATGAAGCTGGATAAGAAAAATTAATAACTTGTTAATGTGACTTTTGATTAAAACGAAAGGTTTTCAGTGTTGCCACGCATTACAACTAAAATTCCCCATATACTAAGAAGATCCAATATTTTTCATATTTTTGTTCAATAAGTGACGCAAAGTAGATAAAATAGTATATTATACACGTTTCACAAGAGGCATTGTAACACTCGTTCCGTTGGGGCACTCCTAGCTCGCTACGCTTCGCTAGTCGTACCCCAACCCCACTCGTGTTACAATAAGCCTTCTTGTGAAACTTGTATAATAATATACTATTATGACATCTTTGTGGACGTAACCGCTAAATAATAACAATGCTTTGCGGTGCTTTGCATTCAGTCCATCTCAATAAAAGAAAAGAATAAGCTACTTACGGTTCTAAATATGGTAGAAGAAGATAGATCAAATATGAATACTATTGGGTATAATTTCTCGATTTTGCAATGTAATTGGCTAATAATATAAACGGAACTTTTGTTTCAATGTACATATTTTTCTATTATACGCGAGAGGGTGTAAATTACTCAACGTGGACTAGAAAATCCGTAAAAAGAGTTGATAAGAGGCGTTTCTATGATCCATTTTCATGATCTCTTTGTAAAAATACCGCTATACCTTCTACACCGCAATTTACATGCATTTTTTTTATACTGCTCCTGCACGTCCTCGACGTGCAAGAAAGGTAATTTTAGGGTGCGTTTCGTTTGCGCACTCACACGCTTTAATCGCTCACGCTTACAAGCGCTATTTTCTATGGTTCCATTTGGCGTTCAGTCGCTTAAGTTGTTACAAGCAAACAGGGGGGTATCATTGGTCGCGTTCAGACGACCACAGCAGCTGAGTTGCTAACTCAGCAATCGTTTGTGATTGGCTCACATTAAGATAATAGCCAATCACAAACGATTGCTGAGTTAGCAACTCAGCTGCTGTGGTCGTCTGAACGCGACCAATTATATGCAACGGTTTTAAACATTAACATGTTAACAAACTCCATTCATAGATTACGCTTTTGGCCTAAAAGTTGCAGAGAACTACTTAGATAGTAAATTTTGTAACGGCAGGAGAATATTGCTTCAAGTGCGCTCACGTGAATAGTGGAATTAATATTTTACCGTTGGTATTTCACAGATATAAGTTAAAAAGTGTGAAACCATATAGTTATGATCTGTGGGTGAAACCCAGGTGTTTGAAGTTGTATGTATGTGTTGGTTCTTTGTGTGTTTGGATTTCAATAGTATTTTGTTCAACTACGCTGCAATCAAATATGCTATAAGTAAGTGTTTTTGTTTTGTTTGTATATCGGTAAGTCCAGTACGTATATTACAAATTAAGTACATATTTTTGTTTTAATTTAAGGCCGATTTATAACTCGATCTTAATCGCAATCGCAATTTTAGTCGTAATCGCAACAAAGTTGAAAGATACAGTATCCTGTGTTTAATTTATAACCCAATCGCAACCGCAATCGGAATCGTAAGGATCGTAAGAAGTTCGTCAACTTTCATCTCTTACAATCCGATCCTTATGATCGAGCAATGGAAATGCATCGATAATCGAATGAATCCGATTGTTTCCGATGTAATAGTAATTTAGGCGGGCAATCTGGCCGGGATCTCAGCTGATCATATTTTGGTGTGGTATACGGTTTGGTATACGTGTAATAAATTAATAATAGCTCCTAAATTCAGAACACCAATGTCATATTACACTGTCAGATGTCAAAATTAACTTCTTAACGGCCAGATGACAGCAGTTTTACGACGCCGCTTGCGATCAGTTATAAAATAGCCCAAACAAAATCCGTAAGATTCTTACGGTTACGATTACGACTAAAATTGCGATTGCGATTAAAATCGAGTTATAAATCGGCCTTTAGGTACAATAAAAGTTTTCTTATGTGATAAAAAATACACGTTTGTTACTAGGAATCCAAGTTTCTGATTTCTTGTGTTACCTTTTACAAAAATATATTGCAAATGTGAATTAACAAAAATATTTAATTTGCAGTATTTTGAATATGTGTATGTGTATATTTTTACTTTATTATTTTAAATGTAATATCACTTACAGTACAAAACAATGCAAAGACAACAATGTGTACCTGGATGTGTAAACCATACAAGGGAAGAAAATGTAATTTTGCATGCTTTCCCAAGGAATCCAAAATTACGTTTAAAATGGATCAATCATATTGGTTGTAAAGATTTATTAGAAAAGTCAGATGAAGCTATTCGAAATTATAGAGTTTGTAACGAACACTTTGAGGACTCTCAGTTTCAAACATCTGCAAAGCTCAAATTAAACAGAGGTGCAGTTCCTACTCTAAAACTACCTATACGAAACTTTGAAACACAACAATTGCCATCCAATAGTTCAATATTGCAGGAGGTACTGGAACATGGTAAATAAACAAAACTATGAAAAAGTTATTGTTTTTAATGTCATGTTTAATGATTATTGAAGCCTCCTCACCGATACCGGGATGTGTATCTACTACAAAATCGTTAAAGGTATCCACATCAGTTGCTCTGCCAGTTTTTAGAACACAATCTCCTGTAGCATCAACATCAACTGCTCTGTCAGTCTATAGAACACCATCTCCTGTGCCATCAGCATCAACTCCAGCAATTCCTTACGGTAAACATATACATATTTATTACATCTCTGGTGTGTAAAAGTTCAAATTAGCAGCATGTAATTATGAAAACAAGCTAAGAGGTAAGCAATATTTGTTAAATTCTCTCTATTTTTGTTTTTAGATAACAGCAAATCGCAGAAGATCCTACAACATATTCGGGCTACTTCATCGACACTAACACCGAAAAAGAAATTTTTATATAAAGAAGTTTTACGATGTAAGAGAGCATTGAATTATTTTAGAAAACAAGCAAAGGCCAAGAAAAAGTTACTGGATGACAGTTCACTTGATCCCTTAATTAATAGCATAAAAAGGTTAAATAGTAAGATGAGTGATTCTGCTTTAATATTTATACAGTCACAGCTAAAATTATTTCATAAGAAAACTACATGGACAGTTAAAGAAATAGCTCTGTTCTTAGCATTGTATAAAAAAAGTCCTAAAGCATATAAGTTTTTATAGAATATTCTAGTGTTACCTTCCCGAAGTACGTTAATGCGGTCTTTATCACATATTAATATTAAAGCTGGTATAAACTCAAAAATAATAAAACATTTAGGTATAATTTCAAAAACTATGCAACCATTGAATCAGTATGCAGTGCTTGTTTGATGAAATGAAATTACAACCACATTTAGAATTAAATAAGTGTGCAATTTCTGGATTAGTAGAATACAACAAAGGTAAGGAAAACAAAATTGCTGATCATGTGTTAGTATTTATGCTACGTATTATTAACAAAAAGTGGCAACAGCCATTAGCTTATTTTTTTCTACAAACTTCAGTACCAGCCATCATTCTGAAAAATTTAATTATTGAAATAAAACAAATTATATAACTTAACACGTTGAGCCCCGGTGTGACTAACTCAACTTAGGTCCATTTGGTCCGATAATTTTTTTTATGTTATTTGTTTTATATATAACGTGTGTCTAAATAAAAATCTGGTCAAGTAGGTTGTGGTCGAAATTTTTTTCGTTGCATGCATGTCGTTTCTAAGTTCAACGGCTAAGCTTTCAAGTGTAACGTCAAAGTGATTTTGCATTAAAAATAGTTTTTCTTTTCACAAACTACTAAAAAATGCCCTTTTCAATTGAAGAAAATACATTTATGATTGAAAGTTACTTTCGAAACGGTCGCAAAATTAACGGTGTCTGGTCCTATTCAATTCAAGACTGTTTGGAGGAATTCCTTGGCCAGTTCCCAGAAATTGTTTTTGATTATAAACAATTTCTAGAGTGTCTAAATCGAAGTGTGGCATTATTTCGACAAACTGAACGATCTTAGAGAATGTATATTTGATAAGTGTCAAGCAATTAACAACTCTCCGGATTTACTGCAAAATGTTGTTAATGGAATTAAAAACAGAATTATTAAATGTTACCAAGAAGGGGGTGGGCATATTCAGCATATTTTGTAATAAACGTTTTTAAATTTCACGTTTTCACGTCTTTTACGGCAAAATCACTTTTAACAAGGAAATGATAATTCAGTATCAATTTTGACGTTACACTTGAAAGGTTAGCCGTTGAACTTAGAAGCGACATACATGCAGTGGATAAATTTTCGACCACAACCTACTTGACCAGATTTTCATTTAGACACTCGTTACAACTCATGATCAGCAAAGTTGTTTTTCTATTCAATATGGTTTCTCAAGTATATTTTTTACATTTTTTTTTTTGAGGTATCACATATATGCCTCGCCGTCGGTGGAACGTTTACTCTTGTTAACCGCATGGTATCAGTGTTATTGTGTACCTTGTTTTTTGTTGCTCACACAACTAAAATTACATAAATTTTTTATTTTGTTTTAATATTAATAATAAATAAAGTTACATGTTTATAATATGTAGTGCATAATGTTTATTTTTGATTAAAAATTTCTAAAAATCAAACCGATTAAAAAATTATCGGACCACGAGCATAGATTGGTTCTCCGGACCGGTGTTTATCAATTTCTATTCAAACAGCTCGAAAACGTGTCATCAGACCATGTACTCGCCGTTTAAGTAAACGAAGGTTATGAGGCATCGCACGAGTACCTCGCCGTCCTATAGTTGCCCGAAAATGTGGCATCAGGGCGATGCCTCACGGGGCTCAACGTGTTAAATACAAACTTTAAGGTACTTGCTACTATTAGTGATCAGGGCACTACAAATGTAAGAGCAATACGAGAGTTGTCAAATTCAGATGTCTATCGTTACAAGATCGATGAGCATGAAATAATACATATCTTTGATTCACCACACTTACTAAAAGGTATACGCAATGCTTTTCTAACAAAAAACATTGTCTTCGATGGTAATTTGGCAAGA
This sequence comes from Dorcus parallelipipedus, assembly GCA_958336345.1. Taxonomy (NCBI): domain Eukaryota; kingdom Metazoa; phylum Arthropoda; class Insecta; order Coleoptera; family Lucanidae; genus Dorcus; species Dorcus parallelipipedus. Next base: position 36,109,226 of record OY284475.1, read on the forward strand.
TTTTCGGATATTGAAACACTTTATAAAATTGATGCCATTACCCCAGATGGAAAGATTTGCCCCAACTTAACAGAAGACCATATAAATCCGAAAGGTAGGAAAAAAATGAAGGTAAGGTTAGCAGCTCAATTATTTAGTCATAGCGTATATGCTGGATTATCGTTTGCTGCAAATTGTGGTGTTTTAGAAAATTCAAACACAGCCAAATTAGTATTTTTTATGGACCGTCTGTTCAATTCCGTAAATTCTGTATTAAAATCTAATAAACCTTTGAATGGGCATTAAACAACAAATCAAATAAAAAATTTTCATGTTACACTTGAAAATATTGAAGTACTATGGAAAAAGATGCATAAATTTGGATTTAAATACTTGGCCACTAGATGTCTTAATCAAGACCCTCTAGAAAATTTCTTTGGGTACATTAGAGGATTATGCGGACAAAATTCCAATTCAGTTTTGTTCTGCATTTAAAACAGCTGTCATAAATAATGTGATTATACATTCCTCTTCAGGTAACTGTGAAAATGATAACACAGAAGTACTATTTTCTCTTGAAGTTCTTATGCAACAGGCACCACAAATACCTGCAAGTCCTCTTCCTTCATCTGCAAATGTTCAGGCCTCAATTTCCACCAAAGAATTTTTTCCACAACATGCAGTAAGACCAGTACAACCCTATTTATTAGAAATGTCTCATTCCATATATGCTGATGTCTCTAAATTGTCTATTCATTTTCGATTTCAAACCAGTGCATATATTGCAGGTTTTATTGCAAATAAATTTTTTAAAAATAACTACTGCCAATCATGTGCTGATTTTATGGTAACCGATAAACAAGCAAGTGAAGACTACACATTGATTGTTCTGAAAGAGTATAGCAAACAGTTATTAAAATATCCAAATGAAGCTTTTGTTAATATTATCAATTTATTAAAGAAACAAATAATGCAATTATTTCCTACAGCAATAACTTCCAAAAATGTAATCCTCAGAATTGCTAGTGAGACCACTGTTTCCATTCCAGATTTTTGTAACCAACATGCTATAAAAGATGACATAAAATACACTATTACATATATTATGGTGAAACATATTGTAACTTTAATCAATAGGAAAGTACAAAATAAAGATACCCGACCAAATCAAATGATAGATGATTATGTTAAATTATTTGGGCCGAAATAATTGGTAGATAGTTTTTGATTTTATTACTTCTGTTATTGTATCCAAGCGCACACTTTTATCTTAGTATATTTTTTAGCATAATTACAAAGAATACATTTATTTTATTGGTTTCTAAAACTTAGTACTGTTAAATGGTGTTTAAAATAAATAAGTTAAGTGTAATCTGAAACTTTAGTTATAAGATTCTTATTTGTACATATATGTATTTTAGTTGTTTAGTTGTTAGATTCTTCTGTGACCATTATTATATTTTAGGAAATTTTAAAAACAATTACAAATGTATTCAAGTATCCTGATACTACAAAAATCAATATATAAAGTTAATTTTTTATTTATATGCCGATCGTATATTTACATCTGGGTAAGAAAATATACGACGACATGACAAAAAGTCACAAAGCAGGAAATGGCTGCAGTTCTTCGATCAATTGGCATATAGTAAAAAAATGAATTCTTCTTAACTCAGATTGTTCGATCAGCACATAATAAAAAAAATGACATACAAATAGTTATTTTAGAAAATAAAAACCATTATATTTATAGCCAGTTGCATCAACTTAATCTGGAATTTTTGAAAATTTAAGGTGTTTGAATTTCACTGTTCTCTATGCCGTACATACATATGCCTTTCTGTGCAAACATCGTATTCTAAACGTCGTTTAAATTTAATATGGATTAATTGTTGATAATAGTTTTGGCTTAACACATTTTGAGGAATTTCATATTTCCAGTTGTACTTGTAAATATCTAAATATTTTCAATTTCATTATAATAATTTAGATAATTTATTGATATATTTTAAAGGTTATATAATGTATTATAGATTTAGTACAATATATATCGGATTTTCCTAGTAAAGCGACTTTTTTATTTAATTTGAAAAAATACGTGAAAGTTATTTACCAAGTAGCTTATTTTTATTCATAATAAACATAAATTGATATTTACCACTTACAAATGTGTATTTATTATAGAAAAAGTTTGACTCGGTAAATAATTTTTATTTTATAAATTCTAATTGATTCAAATTGCCGCTACTTAAATTACTGTAATATCTCACTCCGTTTGTAGATGGCGTCTTCCTTCTGTATACGTTTTTATACAGGAATCGACACTTCTTCTGCAAGCAAAGGTGTTTCTTTTGACTGCTGTTTGCAGTGTTTGCACAACGAATTCATAACCTTAAAATTATAACTTCAGTGATGAAATTAATCCATTCACAGCTTCCGCAGCTGTTTCCAAAGTGTAACGTTTGTTTATAACATGTTTTTATAACCTGACTATGATCAGCTGATCTCCTCATACGTTCCGTTTGGAAAATAAGCACTTATGATTATGCTGCCCTACCTCGATGGAATAAGCGATCGTGAGCAGGGTTGCCACAAGCTTGTGGTTAAATCCGCTCGGGACACGCTCTGAGCAGAAGTGTGAGGGAGAGCGAATGAGCTTCAGTGTATGTAAGAGTGAGACAAAGGAAGACCCCGAGCGCTCGGAGCGTGATGTCGAATGCACCTACGTTCTCAGCGCTGGAGTGAAGCCTGAAGGTCGCCCCGGCAACCATTTGTCGGTCGGGTTAAGTTTGAATTTAACGCTCAGATAAAACTATTAATTTTAGGACTTAAAAAAATATATAAAATGAATTAATAGTATTGCATGGTCCATTCTAATATCTTCTCGAATATCTTTTACGTAGTAACTTTAATTTTTTTAGCCAAGAAGAAGTGTATTGAGCGAAATTCGTGCTGACGCGCACATTTCAATTCTTATATTTTTGTATAAAATTTCGGTTTTTCGAATGTAATTTATTTATTTTGTTTGGCATATACGAAAACTATGTTTGCTCGTTGTATCCTGCTAAAAATTACTTTTTAAACAGCACATTTCTTGACTTTATCACTCTTTTCCGCTGGTCCAAAATATAAGGCATGCAAACATTTTAGTACCAGGTATTTTTAGTTATATTTAAAAATAATTTATTAAATAATACACACGTGGAGTCTCTCAATTAATTTATTTTAATCCTTTACAGAAGTTTATTTATAGGAAAATAAGTTATTTTGTTTTATTGTTCCCTCCATGGAATATGGAACGTTGAATTCGTGTGTTATTGATACGTTTTAACAACGCTCGAATCAAGTTCTTTTAAACGTCTTTGTCCACGGTATTTCAACGTTAAATCCCAGTGCACACATACGTATAAAAAACGTTGTAGAATAACATGTAACAAACGTTGAATTCGTGTGTTATGGTTACGTTGAAACAACGAAAAAAATGTCGCGGCAATGTCCACGTGTAATGTTGAATCAGTTAATTACGACGTGTATTAAAGCTGAGTCTAAATTCTAAATCATTAGACTGAACAAACATACATGGCTAATGGTGGAATTCGAACCCACGCCGCCGAGTAACACGACTTTCCAAATCGGCTAGGCTAGACCGCTAAGCTAATTGGTGACCCCCACTTCCGTATCACTTCGGTGACTGATTCGTAAAGCGGACGGAGGCTGTGGTATAAAGCCGAACCGGGGACTTTAACTTACAATAGCTACGCGCCGCCCTCACTCGTTCAATTTCCGAACTCCTTACTACCTACAGTTTCCTTCTAACATCCATATTATCATAACATCATTAAATCAATTTTTCTAATTATTACAATCCTAAGCTTATTTTCTTTGTATATACATTTCAAAAATTCTAAATAATTTATTTATAATAAACATGTAATTCTAAATCGCCTATTTCTAAAAATATTTACACTAACTTAAAATATTGGACAAAACACATTTAATGCAGTACTCTCAATTTACCTTATTATTTACAAAATTATTTCTTTATGAAAATTTTAAAAAAATTACATGCTGCTCATAAACATCGCAATATTGTCACGCTCTCTTCGCGCTTGCAATTAATTCAGCTGTTGGGGTAGCTCTCGGTAGACGGTTTCGTCCAGGTATGGGCTAAATACACTTGGAGGTGGTTTACCCGAATAACAAAGACTTGCTTACTTTGTCCCGGTTCTAAAAAGGAAGTTCCTCTTCAGAAAAACCACCGCACCACTTTTAGGCTTTATTGAGCACCCTTCGCTATTGGGCCACCTTCCCGCTCGGTCCCCAACCGACTGTCCCGCGCAATTAATCCATTATCCGTAGTTCAGCAAAGTGACCCCGTTAACAATTATACAGAGTGGAAAGTATAACTGGAATAAATTCTGTAACTTAGAAAATTGCCATTTGTAGCAAAATTCTTGGAACATGTCAATTTTTATTTTTATGGCGCATATTATAAATGGATTTCTTTAACTTTTTTAATTATTTGGAGGGATGAAACAACCCCTAACTATTTTTTTTAATGGAAGGATATGTTGAGTAATTTTTTTTCTTAAAGCTTGTTCATTTGGGAATACAGCTACGTTCTTATTTTTTAATTTTTCTTAAACAGTAAAAGGCGAAAAAATAAAAAATAAATTTTTGACTAGAACGATTTTAACGCATCAGATGTTCAAAATGCTCGCCACCTCTCACTTGACAGTATTCTAATCGATTATAAATTCCATCCCTAACAGTTTATAACATTTCCGACGTTACTCTCCTAATTTCATGTCGAATTTGAAGTTCTGAAGTTCTGCTATGTCGTTTGGTTTAGTCACACACTTTACATTTTACCCCCATAAAAAAGTCTAAAGGGGAGATCTTGTTGGCCACTCAATTGGTCATCGGTCCTCTTCTTCCTATCCACCTATTGGGAAAAACTTCATAGAGGTAATTCGTACAATTAAAAAAAAATAAAAAATTTAGCGCATTGGCAGCGCCATTTATTGGCTGTACGCAACAATACGATACCATATGGAATGCTTATTTCTTCTTATGAAATAATAAAAAAATGGAGTTCCTGAACTTTTGGCATTAAAAACGGTTTTAGTAAAAAATTCTTTTTTTTTATATTTTCCCTTTTACTGCTAAAGAAAAATAAAAAATAAAACATAGCTTTATAACGAATTTTTTTAGCATATCCTTCCATTAAAAAAACCTTGTTAGGGGTTGTTTCACCCCTCCAAATAATTGAAAAGTTAAAAAAGTCTATTTGTAATATGCGCCATTAAAAATAAAAATTGACCTGTTCAAGGAATTTTTTTACAAATCGTAATTTTCCAAGTTACAGAATTTATTCCAGTTAAACTTTCCACTCTGTATACAGCTGTCCCCAATGAGTATTCGTGACAATATGTATGTATAATTGATTGACTATTGCGTTCTTTAGTATTTTTAATCACAGATTTTGGGCATCAAATTCAAACTAACTTAAAATTTGACAGATTACGTCAACTTAAAAAGAGGTTATGGTTGACTCGTATGTGCAAATCAGCAGTACTTTTCATTCGTTTCATTTCAAAGCTGCCAAGCATGGAGCTCCATCATGGAGAAGAACCTCATATTTCAGAGATTTTTAGTAAAATTAGAATTCAAAGGTGTGAAACATGATAGAAAATCACTGTAAAATTAAGTGTTTTCTAACGTCAACATCACGTTTTGTAACGCATATTTATTCGGTAGGTATACGTTAAAATAACGTTATAAAACGTGGGTTAAAAATTTAATTGTAAATTATGATTTATCTAACGTATTAGTTTCGGTAATTTTTTTCTCATTTATTACGTAGAATAGTAGATGTTGAATTAACGTTGAAAAGATATGGTAATCAACGTACGAGAGATACATCGCATTTACTCATAGTATAATCACGTCGTAAAAAGACAAAATTATTACATATTTATTTCACGTTATAATTACGTCCATATTAAACTGATCGTTAAAAAACACGTTATACAAACGTGGTATAATTATGGTTGCTAATTCAACCAAAAAACAACGTTGCATTTTTCAACGAATAACGTTATTTCCACCGTAACAACGTGAAATTAACGTTGAATAAACGTACATGTTTTCGCTGGGTAGGTACTTACCTAAAACCTAAATAATTATTTTACGGCATATTCGAACTTAAACACTTATTGGAATTAAGTAGTATTACACTATAAAAGATGTTTGACAAAAATCTTTTGTAAAAGATATTTTATAAAAAATATGGCAGTGTAATAGGCGTGTAATAATTTGAACTTCCAGTTTGATATTTATTTTTGCATCCAAATGCACAACATGAATTTGGCATTGTGGATTAAACGGAACGAAAAATTTATGCGAAGCAGCTAGTGTTTACACTTGTTTACCTAGGTACTCCAAATTTTTTCCTTGCGCAGCTGCATGTTGTGTTAATCTGGAGAGATAAGAAATTTTCTTGTGTTTTAAAGTATCGTGAACTTGATTGAAATAGTTCAACAGAAAATTTCTGGGATGGCCAGAGAGAGGGCCATGAAATATGCAAACTCATGTCCTAGATAAGATTACTTTTAAAACAAACGTCAATATAATTTTACCTATGTGTATTAATGTCAAAAAATCACAATAAATATTCGAAATGCACTTGCAAAACATAATTGCATCCGCTTTATTAAATTTAAACTTTCTGATGTAAACGATTTTTGTTCATTGGAAAGCATTCTGGTCACAATTAAAAAAAAATTTTTCCTTGATTTATTTGGATATTAATTTTGAAAAGTAAATTTATTTAAGACATAACGGACATAACTAAAAATACCTGGTAACAAATGTTTTATATTTCAGATTACCAAAAATGAGTGATAAAGTCATAGAAACATGCTTCTTAAAAACACAATAAATAAAATAGTCCGAGAAATCAGAAATCGGAATTTTATTCAAAAATATAAAAAATGAAACGCGCGCGACCGCAGGAATTTCACTCAATATACTTACCTATATTCCCAGATAAAAATTAAAAAATAAACACTTCAGCAATTGTTAGATAATTTATTTTTATAAAACATTGATAACCTTCTTTATCAATTTTTATCTGGGAAAATCAATAATCTACAAGTGTGCATAATTTTTTGCTATTTAATCACAATTTCAATGAACATTTTGCTCTCCACAACAGTTTGAACGTATTTTGTTCTCAGTCCAAATCATTATTTTTTATTTTCCCTGTATTCCAGCCAATTTTTTAAAAATTTTGTACCTGATTATGGATCTACAAGTCATGCAGAGCTTTTTATAAAGAATAGTTTTTTTTTGTGAAATGTAAGATAAACTTTTTCTCCATTTGTATAAAACTTTTTGGGACACACTGTATATTAAAATCTCTGGTTGGCCAACTGTGTAAAAAAATTGGAACCCTCCCAGTTCATTTTTTAAATAGAAAAATCTAGTTTTTTTACATGCTTAAAATCAGGCAAATTTTTTTTTAGAAATAATTATATTTTGATATTAAATCACTGCTTTAGAAAATTTATTTAAAAGTACATAATTTTCTTATTTTCACCATTTTGAAAACTTAGATGTAAAAAAATAATTTTGTCGCGCTAGAATTTCATTTTGGACCATTGTGCGCCATCATATTCCAAACAGCTCTATTTTGATTGGTTAAAATCCGATGATAGAACCAGCAACGGCGTAAAAGCATCGTAAAAGTTCTCGCATTAACTTCATATCACATTCCCATGCACGTACGTTCAAGAATAGCAAATTGACAAACAAGAGAAACGAAAGTGAACTTCCAGGGAAGTGATTTCATATTTTCTCCTAAGAAGCGTAAAGTTCTCTCGATGTCAAGAATAGGCGTCCTGAACAGAGTGTTGACTTAATACCTTAGTCAAAAATAGAGTTCCTATATAATGTTTAGATAATAAAATAACATACAAAATCCCACAACTATTGTATTTAAAGTTTTTCTCTATCTCTTAAAATAATACTTCTAGGTAAACTGAAAAGTATTTAAAAAACGACAATCAAGTTTTCAATAAATTGATGAATAACACAAAAACTAGTAAACCAATTACACGATATTTATATATGCTTGTTAACAGGGTGACTCAAGGATTAAAAATTTGTAAAAATATACAGGGCAAAAATTATATTTTTTTTGTCCACCCGGTATAAATAAAACGCTATCGCAAAACTGATAGTATAAGTGAAATCTACATAAAAATTCATACAATATCACAATCACTTGAGAGCAGAAACTCTCTAAAATCATTAAAGTGCAAGGTCAGAGAGCGAACATTCAAATGTAGTAACTTCATATACATTTGAAATCAGTAAAAAGTACTAGTAAAAAATATAGAATCTAGTCAGCAAAGGTGTGTGCAAATAAACAAACGGCATAAGCACACAGGTAGCCGCAGCGGCAAGAATTGCGCTCCACATAACCAAATTAAATCAACATTTTATGCAACATCGGAGCTAGTTTCGTGTGGCAAAATGTACAAAATTCTAGGAATGAAGTATAATCAATTAATATCCTAAACCTAACGTAATTTAAAATAAAGAAAATTCGAAACGCTTATTTTTAAAGCGCTCATTCATGCGAGCAAGAGGACGAGGCAGGTAAGTCGGTGCGTTTGTTAGAAAACGAAGTTGCCTGGTGATTCTTGGCTCATTCAGTAAAGGAATCATTAATCAAAATGCGAAAATAAAATATTATCTAATCCACACAAACAATTTGAAATCAACATTTTATACAACATCGGAGCCAGCTTCGTGTGGCAAAATGTACAATATTAGAATATTCCTAGAGCTAGAGGAATGATACACAATCAATTAAATTTAACATAATTGAGGAGAAGTAACAAAGGGGTTAAGTGCCAAAACTTTCAACTCGGGAAATCGACTAAAAACTTCATCATTCTCAAATAACATGTTTGTAATATAGCAACTTTCAGCCTACTTTTCTTGTAGAATTTTCTGTCTCAGCACTTAGCCCGTTTTATAGGATGTAGTATTATTTAAAATAAAAGAAAATTCGAATAAGAGGAGAAACTAACTACAATTAACATAACATGTGTGCGGAGTTTATTATTATTATTTATTAGTTATATTATAGTCGACGACTTTTATACAGAATACTTTTCTTTATAATCAATGACAGCTGTAGTTCTTGCCAAATGCAATTGTAATTAAATTGATTTGTTTAATTGGCAGTATTAGAGAATTAGAATATCTTATTAATCACGTCAATTATTTCAGCCTGATTGGGCCTCATCAGAGATATGTACTAAAAAATTACATTTTGAAGGATAATAATTAAATTATACACTTACATATTTTTTGAATTTCCAATAACCCAAAAACAAACCCTGAAAGAAAACTTTTTGAAAAACCGTCTAGTATTTTGCAAAAATTGAAAGGAACAGTTATGTTTCATCATTCAAAAGGCAAAATGTGACAGTAAAATAAATAACGTAAGTAACTATGGAAACATTGAGTGAAATTAATGACAGCTGTAGTTCTTGCCAAATGAAATTGTAATTAAATTGATTTGTTTAATTGGCAGTATTAGAGAATTAGAATATCTTATAAATCACGTGAATTATTTCAGCCTGATTGGGCCTCATCAGACATATGTACTAAAAAATTACATTTTGAAGGATAATAATTAAATTATACACTTACATATTTTTTGAATTTCCAATAACCCAAAAACAAACCCTGAAAGAAAACTTTTTGAAAAACCGTCTAGTATTTTGCAAAAATTGAAAGGAACAGTTATGTTTCATCATTCAAAAGGCAAAATGTGACAGTAAAATAAATAACGTAAGTAACTATGGAAACATTGAGTGAAATTAATGACAGCTGTAGTTCTTGCCAAATGAAATTGTAATTAAATTGATTTGTTTAATTGGCAGTATTAGAGAATTAGAATATCTTATAAATCACGTGAATTATTTCAGCCTGATTGGGCCTCATCAGAGATATGTACTAAAAAATTACATTTTGAAGGATAATAATTAAATTATACACTTACATATTTTTTGAATTTCCAATAACCCAAAAACAAACCCTGAAAGAAAACTTTATGAAAAACCGTCTAGTATTTTGCAAAAATTGAAAGGAACAGTTATGTTTCATCATTCAAAAGGCAAAATGTGACAGTAAAATAAATAACGTAAGTAACTATGGAAACATTGAGTGAAATTAATGACAGCTGTAGTTCTTGCCAAATGAAATTGTAATTAAATTGATTTGTTTAATTGGCAGTATTAGAGAATTAGAATATCTTATAAATCACGTGAATTATTTCAGCCTGATTGGGCCTCATCAGAGATATGTACTAAAAAATTACATTTTGAAGGATAATAATTAAATTATACACTTACATAATTTTTGAATTTCCAATAACCCAAAAACAAACCCTGAAAGAAAACTTTTTGAAAAACCGTCTAGTATTTTGCAATCAGGCTGAAATAATTCACGTGATTTATAAGATATTCTAATTCTCTAATACTGCCAATTAAACAAATCAATTTAATTACAATTTCATTTGGCAAGAACTACAGCTGTCATTAATTTCACTCAATGTTTCCATAGTTACTTACGTTATTTATTTTACTGTCACATTTTGCCTTTTGAATGATGAAACATAACTGTTCCTTTCAATTTTTGCAAAATACTAGACGGTTTTTCAAAAAGTTTTCTTTCAGGGTTTGTTTTTGGGTTATTGGAAATTCAAAAAATATGTAAGTGTATAATTTAATTATTATCCTTCAAAATGTAATTTTTTAGTACATATCTCTGATGAGGCCCAATCAGGCTGAAATAATTCACGTGATTTATAAGATATTCTAATTCTCTAATACTGCCAATTAAACAAATCAATTTAATTATAATTTATAATCAATAGTTAAATTATCCCAATTTATTCAGCATTGGCCCGCTGATATAAAATAAACATTCGCATTAAAAATACTTGCAAGAAAAACAACGGATACAAATGGCAAGCAGCCTAGCACGACCAGTTTGATCAAGGAGCAATGTGTGCCAGATCACGTGCAGAGTGCACTATGAATTTTTGGTTTTCGCGAAATACCATGATTTGACCATCAAACAAAGTCACATTTTTTCTACCGAATGTCTGGACCGCTTCCTGAAACACTTTAAGCCTGAATTTCGTGAGATCCTCCTTGATAGATATGGGCAACCCTTTTAGGAATTTCTTAGCATTGTAGACAAGTGATTTACTTCAATGGGACACAAACTTAATAATAATAGGTTGAGCTTGATCACAGAGCTCGATTACTTTTGTAAATGCCGACACGATGACTCCAGTCTAAATCCTCTAGTTTGATATCGAGCTCCATGGTACCATTAAAAATATCCGAAACAGCCTGATTGGTGTTCATTAGTATGCTCAGCTACTCCGAATATCCTTAGACTGTTTCGCCGAGTATATTGTTCTAAGCTATCTAGCTTTTTATCAATTATGTCAAACTTCACATCATTAGCAGATACAGTTTTCTTGAGTTCCTCAACAGAAGTTAATGTTGCATCTAATTTTGGATCTAGCTTCTGATGTATTTTATCTAATATACAGGGTGAGTTTTTTTCGATGTTTAGCATTGGGATCTCGGAAACTAGCGGAGCTAGAGAGACGGTTAAATGGGGAGAGATTTGTAGTTTTAGGAGCCCAGTTTAATGCAGCTTTTGTTTTTTTCTTAAAGTTCATGGCTGGCTAGATATTTTGAAAAAACTGATTTTTTATAAATTCGTTAAATGCATATAGCTCAGTTATTCTTGATTTTAGAGAAAAGTTGCAAGATAAAAGTTGTACAGAATTATGTTCTTAATTAAACAGTCGAACTAACTTTTCCATATAAGCTCTTATTTTTCAGTTATGACATAAACGTCAGTTTTTTTAAATGGAAACCATAGTAGGTCATGAGTGAAAAAGAAAGGCCTTTTTTTTACCTTTTCAACGATGTAACATTCGATATGGTTATTTAAAAAAACGACGGAGATACGGCAGTTTTTCTCTTTCAAAATTGTTAATATGGTTGGCCATGGAAACAAAAGTTTATTGACAAATGCAAATTATAAACGATGAGCAAATAAAAATTAGATTAGAGTAGGCGGTGCAAAGAAAATGTATATCTGTGATTAAATAAAAAGTACAGTTATCGTAGTAACAGCGAATCACAAGACTCTATTTTGAATTTTAACGTACCCTTAAATTTTAACAGCCTGTTAATAAGTTACAGAATAGCCCCTAATGACGGACGTTCTACTAGGAAAGCAGTAAATTCGATTTTAAAGAGGTGTAATTTATGTATTGCAAATAATGGTGGTCTTTTCGAACATCTTTAGAAATATTTTTAGTTTATTTTTGTTCTCGATAGTTTAGATTTGTTAAAAGGTTGAAGGTTCTCCTAGGAGGCTATTGAAATATTGAACCATTGTTGGTATTAGAGTTTTGATTCTGAAACGTATGTAAAAAGAAACGGCGAACAAAACGTCAAAGTAATATAAGTGAGCAAATAAAAATCAGATTAGAGTGGGCTGTGCAATGTTTGTGATTAACTGAATTAATTAATGTAATACATTCATGGACTGTCAAATGTATTGACCTTTTATTTAATCAAAGACATACATTTTTTTGCAGCGCCTACTCTAATCTGATTTTTATTTGCTCATCATTTATAACTTGCATTTGTCAATAAACTTTTGTTTCCATGGCCAACCATATTAACAATTTTGAAAAAGAAAAACTGCCGTACCTCCGTCGTTATTTTAAATAACCATATCGAATGTTACATCGTTGAAAAGGTAAAAAAAGTGGCCTTTCTTTTTCATTCAAGGCCTACTATGGTTTCCATTTAAAAAAACTGATGTTTATGTCACAACTGAAAAATAAGAGCTTATATGGAAAATTTAGTTCGACTGTTTAATTAAGAATGTAATTCTGTACAACTTTTGTCTTGCAACTTTTCTCTAAAATCAAAAATAACCGAGCTATATGCATTTAACGAATTTATAAAAAATCAGTTTTTTCAAAATATCTAGCCAGCCATGAACTTTAAGAAAAAAACAAAAGCTGCATTAAACTGGGCTCCTAAAACTACAAATCTTTCCCCATTTAATCGTCTCTCTAGCTCTGCTAGTTTCCGAGATCCCAATGCTAAACATCGAAAAAAACTCACCCTGTATTGTCGTTAATCTTTCTAACAATACTATTTACCAAGGCAGAGTCGACATCACTAACTTAGTGTGTCAATATCATCTGTAGTCTCATCCTCCGTACACAATCGCTTAGCTTTTCGTTGCTTATTTTTGCCCACCATTTTACATCCCAATTCTTTAATAATTGACTTGTACGACTAACTACGTCAATAGTCGATAAAAAAGAGAAGCAGGAACAAATTTTTATTCATCCACTGCTAGGCTGCATGGACTAACTTCAAATCACTGCACAGGGAATTATGTTGCGCGACAGAGTTGGTGTTAGAAATAACTATAGGACAGGTTGGTTTGATGCAGTGGAGTTCTCCAGCTTCTCTTCTGAAGCGGCCCCAAACAGCGCCGAAACAGCTGTACAGAGGATTCTCAATTAATCCACTGCAATCAAAACCGATTTGCAATAAATTTTTGAATAAAGTTACTGTTGAAAAAATAAGTACAGGTATCTTTTTAGCATAAAATTTATGTGGAGGAAACAGTAACATTAAATTGACATTAAACTATTTCATTCCAAAAAACAAAATTAAAACAAAAGTAAAACTCTGAATCTCTCCTTTAACTTTTTACTTTAATTTTATTAATTCAATTTCAAATTTAAGTACTTTTTACATTAATATGTTTAGTTTGATGTTCTCTTGATGATTTCTTAATTATTGGCAATATTTGTTTACGAGAAAGTTGCACATTATCCTGTCTGAAATATTTAATCTGGCTCTCATTCACATTGACTTTCACTAACTGTAGATCCACACAGTTTAATAGATTCTTTTGAATGATAGCTAATAAGTCATTGTTTCCTGGAGAATACAGAGCTAGATCTCTGTAAACAACACGATTCTCTATTTCTAACCCAATCAAAACTATAGTTGATGAATTTCTCTCAGCACAAAACAACTGCAAAGATTCCATTACGTTTGGTGTTTTTAAAAATTTAGTTGTCAGCATGGGTAAGCCAGGTATTAATATTTTATCAACAACTTTCAAGTCTTTGGCTAGCAATTGCTGAGGTGTTAAATGACTTACATCATTATGGGCAAGCCAAAGTTCATCAAACAAATGCTCATGCTCTGGCTTAATCTGAAATTTCTCCTCCAAAATTTGGCACATTCTTAAGTCCAAGTCCTTTGCCTTCTTCGCAATTGGGCTAAAACCAATTGTATCAAATATAATCGCATCTGAAATATAACTTGCTTCTACATATGAAAAATCTACATTGCTGTGAGCTTACTGTAAAGAAGTTTGGCTGAAATTTCACAGAAAGTGTGTTCATTCCTGTGATAGATCTGATCAGCAATCAGAGTTGCACAAGAACCTACTTCTTTCAAATTAACTTTAACTTTCTCATTGTTCCAATTTGCAGAAGGATCAATGGGCCTGTGATCGAAAATCTCAGTGATCGATGATACAAGATATTCATTTTCCTTTGAAAGTATATGATGGTCAACTAAGGTAATTTTTAAGTTCGTTTCATTCTGAAATTTTCTCAGGTTAACCATATCCCTGCAACCAAGTTGTTTTTGCACGTTTATAAAAGATATGGTAACTTACTTGAAGATGAGTTTCTCCCAATCTATGCCAAATTTCTTTAAAACATAGCAGTTTTCAGTTCGTAGAGGGAATTCAGACGAGGGAACGTTTAGCACAGGAAAAATTTGAGGAATAGTTTTGTGGCTATCACCTTCGTGTTTACTTAAGGAGTATGCCCAGACTAAGGAACTGATTGTGGAGTCGAGGTCGCAGGATTCGTTTCCTATGACGACATGAACCGTAGCTTTTGGTATAATATTCTGTAAAAGAACCACTTTAAATTTAATTGTTTTAATTAAATAAACAAGTACCTTGCATTTTGATAAACGGTTAACATAATTTAAAAATTCGCTCATTTTTAGTTATGAATTTTTAAGGTTAAAATCACGTTAAGATTGGTCACGTTCACCGGATGTTGAAGACAAAAAATGTGTGAAGTTTTACCGCGAAACTTTAAAATTTGTTACAGGGGAGAAACCACATGAATAGAATAATATTCATAAATAAGTAAGTGTTTTGAAGTTTTATACGTATTTGTTATCATTATCAACGAGAGTTATTTTTTATACAAGCGGAAATATTAATTCACGAGCAATGAAATCCATTATATTTAAATAATTAAATGATTTAAATAATTAAGGGCCAGTTGTATAATGACATTTAAAGGAGACTTTAAAATGAAAGTCACATTCTGATCTGTAAACAAATGTCTGTTTTGACATCTGAAAGTGACTTTGAATTTAAAGTCTCCTTTAAATTCCATTATAAAACTGGCCCTAAATGATTGAAGTAATTAAACTTTATAAATATGAAATTATTTTTTATAGCAGGTAATAAGAAAAACCAATTACAAATTACATAAAGCTCAATATAGACGTTGCGATTTTTCTTACAAATAATGTTTTCATTTTACAATAGGTGCTTTCCTTTTGCCAACTTATGTGAGCTGAGCGAAGCTGAAGTGCGCAAACAAACTCACTGTCATAATGGAACGCTCTAGAAAAGTTCGTTACGTATAATCACTGCATTTTGTGTAATTGTGTCGATATAAACGACATTTTAAAAATTATATGGGTAAATGATTACCAAAATTGTCAGTTAAATACGCGTTTGCAAATTTTTATGCAATCACATGTATCAAAATTACCCCTTCCTAAGTGAGCGCCAAATCTCAATACTGATAGCGTTTTCATTTCACTTGCACCAGAAGAGTTCAGGTCACACTGATATTACGTCACGCACTCAGTCAGTTTTGCCAGAAAACGAAACCAGTGCGTGTTTCAATCGAATACAAACGTGATCTGGGAGTATAATTATTGAGCGGGAAATATACTGAACCGTAACCTCAAAATTATCATTTGTTGCCAGAAATATAAAAATGCAATATTTATTTGATATAATAAATTAAAAATCCTAAATACACTAATTATTCATATTCGCTTCTTAAGGAATTCACCCCGGACGAAGATTTTATGCACTAGACAAACTGTGTTTAGCAAATAACTTAATTATTAACAATTTCTTGATACGATAAATTGTTTTTTCTACTTTGCGTTCACAATGAACTCATTGTGACACCAAAAACAGTTTCACAATGAAGCTCATTGTGACACTGTTTTTGGGGAAATTTTAGTCATTTTTAATTGAAAATATTTAATAGATTTTACAAAATAACTCAGTATTTATTTGTTACTTAACAATATACTCACAATGAAGCTGGATAAGAAAAATTAATAACTTGTTAATGTGACTTTTGATTAAAACGAAAGGTTTTCAGTGTTGCCACGCATTACAACTAAAATTCCCCATATACTAAGAAGATCCAATATTTTTCATATTTTTGTTCAATATAAGTGACGCAAAGTAGAAAAAATAGTATATTATACACGTTTCACAAGAGGCATTGTAACACTCGTTCCGTTGGGGCACTCCTAGCTTGCTACGCTTCGCTAGTCGTACCCCAACCCCACTCGTGTTACAATAAGCCTTCTTGTGAAACTTGTATAATAATATACTATTTGTTATCTGTCAATAAATCATCTGTAACATGCTTCTCCTGAAATGACAGAAAAGTTGCACTGAAACGCTTGCACTACCTTCGAAATCAGTTCCAAAATTCTTGCACTGAGTGCAAAACTGGTGCGCACTAACATTTCAATCGAACATAAAAAACGAAAAAAGTTTGAACTGAAATCACCAATCGAACACGAAATCTAAACTCAGTGAGCACTGAGTGCAATCAGTGCAGCTCAATCGAAAACGCTGAGTTGACGGTATGTAAACTGACTTATTACTTTCAATGGTGCTTTCAATACATATTTCAAATATCAATAAAAACCAAATACATCTACAGAGTTAAACAATTAAACATAACCTCAACGTTGTCAGATTTTTGTTTACGTTACTGGAACCGGAGTATTTTCGCGACATATCACATTAGAAAAAGATGAAATGCAAATAGAAAAGGTAAGAGTATGTACCGCCAAGTACCGCTTCGGTCTAACCGTTGATGAATCGGTACCTCGTGACAAAAAGCCTTTTGTTCGTTATTCGTATAAAGCTGGATTTACATGGAGCGTTGAGCGCGTTAAAACGCCGGGCGTACTGTCCTCCCATTGGTTAATGGTCGTTACGTAAAGAGCAGTAGCCAATGAGAGTACAATACGCCCGGCGTTTTGACTCGCTCAACGCTCCATGTAAAGCTGGATTTACATGCAGCGTTAAGCGCGTAAAAACGCCGGGCGTACTCGTATTGGCTACTGCTCTTTACGTAACGAGCACTAACCAATGGGAGTAAAGCTGGATTTACATGGAGCGTTGAGCGTACTGTACTCTCATTGGTTACTGCTCTTTACGTAACGAGCACTAACCAATGAGAGTACAATACGCCCGGCGTTTTGACGCGCTTAAGACTGCGCTCACACTGATGAAGCAAAAACGTTTTTGGACAAAACGTTTTCCAACAAAATTAGTCAAAAACGTTTTGTTTGAAAACATTTTTGCTTCATCAGTGTGAGCGCAGCCTTAAGCGTTTTTTCAATGCTTTAAATAGGATCAGGCTCACACTGATACATCAAAACAAGAAACAGTTTAAAGCACGCTAAAACATTTTTAGTCAAAACGTTTTTACTCAAAACGTTTTGATCTAATGACTGTGGTTTCAACATGAAACGAAATAGTTACATCACGCCAAAAAAACGATTTATGCTAAAGTAGAGGTTTTTTCCTCGTAAACTACGAAGAGTTTCTTTGACAGAGAGAGAATACCTACCTACTTTTGATCAAACAAAATGGGAGAGAAAGAGATACGAAAAATCGCAACGTGCAGGTTCCACAAGGCGATTATTTCGTTGCATTAAAATGCATCGTAAAAAAACGCAGCGAAGCTTATGCTAGGCTTTACTTTCTTATCAATATAATTAAGCGAACCAAACATTTCCAAGTGTTTCTTCTTGTCAGATGTGCAAACAAGAGCGGATTTAGACACGGTTTTTAAGGGCTGCAGCCCAAGGCCCCGTTCACTCAAAGGCCCCCCCTCGTTATCAAAAAATAAAACTAGAAACAATCTAAATTTAAAATTTCAGAAAAAAGAAAATATTCAAAATTTTTTCGTAACTAGATAAAGTTTAAATCGTTGGTTTGCAACAATATTGCATTTGAATAAAATATTAAAAATCAATGTTTTAATGACAATAAATAGAAAACACGGCGATTTTTGTTTTTATTTTCTTAGTCTTTACTCTTGACCTGAGAATTTGTTCGTTCGTTTTTTTATTTGTTATTAAAAGTAATACCTAAACATTTTATTTTTGATGTTTGATGTTATGTATATAAAACCTTTTTTCATTGTTAACTGTTTACATATAAAAGTTTGTATATCCAAGTGCATCAAATAAAATAAATAAGAAAAATAAATAAATAAATAAATAGAGTTTTTCGACAAAATGGCGAATGAATCGCTACAACAAATTTGAGTTTATTAGGTAAGCCCCCAAACAATGTTAATGCGGCCCCCAAAGTTAACAGTCCGTTGTTTTATTCGAAGGCATTTTTAATTATTTATTTTTGCTGTTAGTAATTAAGGAAGTTAACAAACAGGGTTTTAAAATCCCCAATATAGATAAAAAAAGACTTGCGGTTACGCAAGTAGACGCCGAGAAGTAAATATATCAATAGAAGGACGTTTTTTGTCTTTTTAATATACGTCACACTGTTTTATAATAATGCAGCAAAACATTTTGTCCGAAAACGTTTTTGATTTATCAGTGTGAGCCTAGCCGAAACGTTTTACAATACAGCAAAACGTTTTGTCCGAAAACGTTTTTGCTTCATCAGTGTGAGCGCAGCCTAACGCTCCATGTAAATCCAGCTTTATGAGTCGATGAATGGTGTCGTTCGTATAAATTTGCTTGGTAGTAATGCATCTGCTATTATCACTCTCCGCCCATTACCAGCTTTATTGCACTACCTACCGGAGTAAGCATCGCAACCGACCTCGATAATAACATTTTCAGATACCCGAATAAATAGAAATAATTTCAAATGCTTATAGCATTGTTTCCTATATTCTTATTGTAATTAAGTTTTAGTTTACTTTCGTTAAAAGTCGGGTAAAGTCGTTTCTGCTCCCCTGAATTTGGGTGCGTTTTTAAATCACACCTACTGTTCAAACCAAATATGTTCGAACAGTTGCCAAATTGTTCAAACACTTGCTCGATCGCTAGAATATAAAAACGCTAATAGGTCATTTATGTGTATGTACATAACCTTAAATTTTTGTTTTTTGTTGCTTATGTAGTTATATATCTACATAAATAGGTAACGAATTTAAATGTTCATTTCTATGACATGTAAACTTTCTTATAATGTTCTGACGATGAAGGCGAAGTATCCATCGTGTTGTGTGATCGACGTACTTGAGAATTTTTAGGTTATGTTTATTCAATTCCCGCCACTGTACTTCGTGCACTTCCTGCCGAGTAGGTGCAAGAGAATACAACTCGAACACTATGTTCGAACAACTCGAGAAATTTTAAAACGCTATCTAGGTTGTTCGATTTGTATTTAAAAACGCCTTTTTACATGTTCGAGTACACGAACACTTGTTCGTACATTTTAAAAACGCACCCTTTGACGGCTAGACACTTGTAAAATCTGGTTTAAGAGGAATCCTACAAAGTTACCCCTCAGAAGTTCGCATTTTACTATCCCTACTTTGCTACGTTAAGGGGAAATATTTGTGATATTATGATTGGTTGGTTGGCAGTCGCCTTCCGACCACGCGGCTATTGAAAACCACCAACATTAGTTGCTTAGAGCTATCTCTGTTCAATACATATTGAGAAAGAACGATAATAACTTTCGCGTGTCCGTGGTTCCGTCATCATGAGCAACTTACTAGGCTGCGTTCGGTCATAATGTTCAATATTCAACGGGTTCAGAAATACACATGCATGTACATAATTATATTCAAATACTTACACATTTTTTACGGTAAATTGTAATAAGACGCAATTATCGTTTAAAGTAGACTTTATTTTTAATTGCACGTATGCGTCGTATAATAGAAAAGGAACAAGTAGTTATCTATGTTTGTAAAATATTGAAGAGGATTGGAGCTGCAACACCAAAAATTTTAGGTATAATCCTATTTCATGCCCATGCGCAATTTTAATATTACCTGCAGCTCAACAGTGTAATGAAATTCATTATTTTATTTATTTAAATTGTAAACATGGGTAAATTAAACTCCATTAACAAGAAGGTCATATATAGGAAAAGAAAAATCGGCGGTAAATATATAAATGTAAATATGTATCTACATATATTTTTTCGAAAATTGTTAAAAAATGTTGATAATTAAGTACACGACAAACATCATGACGCGAAGTGACTGTTTTTTGTTTGCAGAACGTAAAAGTCTTTTGCACTGGCGTCACATCTTTTGGTGTCATCGAAACGCCAGTGTCGTTTATAATGTACCTACTATAAGGTAAATGAAATAAATTTTTCAAAAATTTACGAAGATATAAACATAGATATAAATCTGCAAGGTTTGGATATTACAAAATAAATGGTTGAGTATATAGTAGTCGAAAAAATATTTTTCGCAGTAACTCATATTAACCCTAAAAATGTGACGGAAAGTAATGTTTATCTGCCCTAGGGCTGCTAAACTCATAACAACACGATTTATAGTTCGTAACCTAGCAACACATTGACTTTCATTTGCGCAGGTAGACGCAATTTTCATCGATTTTACAAAAACCTTTGATAAAGTTCCTCATGATTTTATTATAAGAAAATTACAAAATTTGGGGTGTGATATGCGAGCTGTAAAATGGATAAACGAATATCTTAAGGACAGGAAACAGAGAGTTACAATAGATAATATCTATTCATCTGAGCTGACTGTCATTTCTGGAGTACCTCAGGGTAGTGTGATCGGACCAATATTATTCATTATATTTATAAATGATATTTCACAAAATTTAAGTTGCGAAACGAAATTATTTGCTGATGACTGCGTTATTTATAATAAAAGAAAAAATACATAAGATTAGATTTTACTCCAGAAAGATTTAGACAAAATTCATATGTGGTGTGACGAAAATAAAATGGAAATTAATACAAAGAAATGTGTTGCAGTATCGTTTGGTATTACAAAATTATTTCAGACCCATTCATACAAATTAGAAAATGAATTACTAACATATAATGATACGTGTAAATATCTAGGAGTGACCTTTAGAAATTATTTAAATTGGAGTAGTCATATTCAGAATATCTTCAAAAAAAGCTTATAAATCACTATATTGCATTAGAAGAAATCTTAAAGACTCTGGAAAACCTGTACTTAAAAAAGCTTATATGACATATATCCGTCCCAAAGTTGAGTACGCACACGAAGTTTGGGATCCGCACCAACAATATTTAATTGAAGATCTAGAAATGTTGCAGCATAAAGCAGCTCGGTATGTTATGAATGACCATAGAACAACTTCATCTGTTTCACGCATACTATGGGAATTAAATTGGGAAACTTTATCTTCTAGAAGACAAGAAGCAAGATTAAAATTATTTTGTTATATTCATTTCAAAGTTGATTCGATGCACAATTTTCTAACTAAATTACAAATAAATGATTCGAGCACTAGAAAAAATCATAAATTCATCTATAAAATTCCATTTTCGAAAACTAACATTCATAAATTTTCTTTTTTTCCGAAAACAATTCAAGATTGGAATAATTTAAGTGGAACAAATTTGAAAAAATTAATTGAAAATTGTGCAAAGAAAATAAAAGTTAGGACGTAATTTTTAAAATGCAAATTTTAAGTATTATTAATGTTATAAAACGTATTAGTTGTTTATTTAATGTTTAAGTTTGTATATTAGACCACTATATACGATGTACTGTACGTCTAATTATATATATAAATAAAATAAAAATAAAATTGACCTATCAAGTAATGTTGCGCAAGGCGTACTCAACTTTTTCAAAAATGACAGCGTTGTCTTATTTTTAAATCAAATATTTTTAGACGAAAATAATCTATCAATAAGGGGCTTTTGATAGTGTAAAAACAAAAAGGGACATATTTTTTGTTCGGCCACAATTAAATCTTAAACTTTAGTTCCGCAGGACGCGCGTTTCGTTTTCTCAAAAATGACAGCGTTGTCTTATTTTTAAATCAAATAAAGAGACGTTTAGTACTGTAAAAAAAGCATTGTGTATCTTTTTATTTTCAATTATATAGGTACTTATTTTGAACAAGTTTTCAAATCACCTTAGATTTTCGATGTCCTGGAGTATGCGGAATGAAAGTTTAAGATTTTATTGTGGCCGAACAAAAATATATCCCTTTTTGTTTTTAAATTATCGAAAGCCTAGTTATTAATAGATTACTTTCGTCTATAAACATTTGATTTAAAAATAAGACAACGCTGTCATTTTTGAGAAAAATGAAGCGAGAGTCCTACTATACGCGGAGCTAAAGTTTAAGATTTAATTGTGTCCAAACACACTATTTTACACTATCGAAAGCCCGTTATTAATAGATTATTTTCGTCTAAAAATATTTGATTTAAAAATAAGACAACGCTGTCATTTTTGAAGAAGTTGAGTACGCCTAACGCAAAATTACTTGATAGGTCAATTTCGAATCAATTTCTAAAAATATTCATTTTAAGTTATTGAATATTACTTAATTATTAGATTTTTATACTAATATATAAATACTGAAACTGTTTTGGTATAGTTTTAGAATTTTCTTTATTTTTGAAAGTTATTGCTACCTTCATTTGAACTTCTTTTCTAATTCTATTTAAATGTACATTTTTATGTTTTTACTATTTCGCTTCTAATACACATAAGTTGAGTCAAACACAAAATTACAAAAAAAAGAAAAAAACGTAAGTGTCCCACTTCAAATTTTTAAGGAGTGTATTTAAATAAATAACGAGAAAAAGGAGTTGATGCAAAAGTTAGTTACACAAAATAATGTTTTACACAAAAAAGTTGTACGTCAGAATAGGCAAAACGATGATTCTATAAAAATATAATTTTCCTACCCAGGCTGCAGACTGTCGCTAATTTCACGTCATTTTTCAGTCATTTTAGCGTAAATTTGACGGCTATTTTGACGTTAAATAGACGGCCTAATGTCACACTCCAAAGACGTCATTCTGAAACGTTATATTAACGTCGAATAATAACGTCATTTGTACCGCTCCTACATGACGAAAATGGGATACGAAATAGTATATTGTAGTTGCGTTCGAAAATTATACATCGGATACATCTGGAGCGTATGATCTCAACTTTCTCAATCACGATTTTTAACCTATTTTGTATCTCGCTCATCCGTTTAAAAAATCTTGTATTTATAGTATTTCCATGACAACAGGCGATCCATCACATCCCACATTTAGGTAGAGTGTGAAAAGATCGCCTATTGTCATGGAAATAATATAAACACAAGATCTTTTAAACGGATGAGCGAGATACAAAATAAATTAAAAATCGTGAGTGAGAAAGATGAGATCATAAGCTCCAGATACATCCGACGTACAATTTTCGAACGCAGCAATTGTCATAAGTGCGTGAAGCTACGTTTTTTACACGAGTGTGGAGTTTACGCCTACGAGTCAAGTCGCGGCCACACAGGTGTAAAAAAAAGGCTTCACGCATGTGTTGCACAGTATACATTTTGTACGACCTTAAATTTAAAAAATAAGCAAAAATTAATACTTTTGACAATTTTTACAAAACAAAACAATTCGTTACTCAAGTAAAAGACAGCAGTCTATTAAAATTTTTACCCATGCCAAAAAGTGTATAGATTCTTACGGAAGAAATGCGCAAATTAAACTCCATGAGAAATGCATTACACTTCACGCATACTATTAAAAGTAAGACTTCATGCATTGTGATTTGTAAAAAATTACAACCTCATGCACGGGAGTAGAAAAAGATTTTATTAAAAAAATAAACCTTTACAACGAGATGTGATATACAGAAATAATGTTACCATAAATCATTAACTAAAAGTACTCTTGAATTTTTTTAATGAACATATTTAAGTACTACTTTCGTGATGCAAATGAACAACAAAATGTTAAATAAACAAATATAAATATTAAATAAATATAACATTAAACAAATATAAACATGTTAAATAAATATAAATATTAAACAAACATATATATATTAAATAAATATAAATATTAAATAAATACATACTACTATAAATAATAAACAAAAGTAATTAAAAAAAAAACATATTGCAGTAGTAATTTATATATACAGGTAGGTACTTCACATTAACAAGAATGAAGTAGAGGAAAAGACGCCCAAGAACTACCGTGTGGAAAAACAATGCATTTTGACATAATGTCGTCAATATGCCAAAACTCATATTCATTTGATAAATTGGAAATATCAAAAATATTAATTTTCGATGACTCAAACGGATAAATAAACAAGGAATTACTTTTACAATATTGCTTACCTACAATAAAAACTCTTTTTGTTTGTGTTTCCATTACAATATTATGAATTTGAACCACAGTACTTTCGCGTAAAAGACAATATGAATCACAATCAGAATACCGGTTAATTGAAAGTATGAACGTCTCTAAAGCTACTTTCGTAAACTGCTGGACATCTGAGTGCCTTAAAGGTTGGGGCAGAGGCCCCCTATTATGAGGTATCATTGTTCCTTTAACAACTGACGTATCGCTGGTAGAATGAAAAGTATTATTAATTTCTATTAAGCGCCGACATAATTGTTGTAATGGTTTTGTCGGAGACCTAATTAGGTTTTTCAACTGACCTAAGTAATTCTCAAATGGAAAGCTGGATATGTTATCAAGGGGGCCATAAAAACTTGCATCATCGGATAAATGAGTCAACATATGTACATTATATATTAAAAATTCGCGACCGTAGAGAACTTCACAATGCTTAATAAACATATCCAACAATTGCTTAGCAAGCTGGGAACCCAAAGATTTAAGATGTTTTTCGGATAACAAAATAGTAAAGCCACAATGTAATAACAGAAAATGTTCATAAAGAGCCAGGTCTACTATGTTTTTAAAGATAACTGGTCCTGTATAAAGTAAGGTAGTTCGGAATTCAGTAGCTTTCCATCTATTTAATTCAGTTAAAGTTCGTGTTTTTCTATTGAATTCTACAGGAATACATGATTTTAAGTCCTCTAAACGTTTTGATATCTCTCGCAATTTAGAACCAGAAAATCTCGTTTTTAATGGTCCCCCCATCCAAAAGTTCAATAGTTTACGCATAATTCCTAAGCAACTATTATGCATGTAATCAATTGGAAAATTACTTATAAGATTAATAGGTAATTTAACTAGTGGTGACACTCCGGTGTGGTGATCCTCATCAGACTGACTTCGAAAACTAGCATTAGTGCGCCTAGGTGCGTTAATACCTTTTAAAATCATTCGTCCATTAAGATACTCACCAGGTTCCAAACATCTATCACAGCATGAATAATCATTGTGAGATTTTACACATTTTATGTAGGCTCTCGCTGGTGAGTCGCAAATAAAGCTATGTATTTTCACCAAATATAATTTGTTTCCAAATTTAAATCCATTTTGCAACAACACATTTAACTCGATAATAAAATCATGTAAATAGCTATTTACAGGTAATGGTTTAGACTCGCCACAAAAAATACCAATCACAAATGGCTCACATTTATAATTCACAACTCTTCCTAATATTGGCCATAACTGTGTTCCCTTACTGTGAAATAACGGAAGTCCATCAATGTTAAAACTCAAATTTAACACATCACCAAGATATTTAGCTTTTGTCAGAAAATTCCATAGGCAATATTCAAAACCAAAGTAAACAAATTCACTGCCTAATGTCACAATATTTATCTGAGAAGGAGTCTTTAACAATGTACGACTGTCTAGTGGCAATTCTGGATGGAATGGATGAAGAATTTGCAACAGACTGCTTACATTAACATGTGAAACATTACCTTGAATAGCCCAGGTTTTTAGTTTTTGCAAAATGCTCACAGTTTGATCAGCATCTGAATTAATAATATCATACTTTATCAAACTTTCTGTATTGTCAGGTTTAACAGTTAATATACTTTCATTCATTGTACTTTCATTTGTTTCTTCAGATTGTGATGCATATTGTTCATCTTCACTGTAAATGTTACTTAAACTGTTTTCCACACAATAACTTACATGAGACTCACTTGAAAAAAATATTTGTTTTACAGATTCAGCTACTCTTCTGCGAATTTGTCTGGGTCCAACAAATTCTTTACGTTTTCTTTTAATTATCTTGTTCATTGTTGAAGTCTGCCTTTTGCAACATCTGCTTTAAATCGTTGTGGGGAGTGCTTCAACCATATTTTCATACCATCTTCTATTTCTTTTTCAGTTATTCCAGGAAACTTTTTCTTTACAGCACCTATGTTAAAAGCAATATGATAAATATATTATTCTTTTAAATATATTAACTTTTTCCAATATCTTACCAATAATCGCAGTTTTTAGGGCCAAATCGCAAAAAGCCTTTTTGGTAGTTTTCCCCCTGAAACTGTAGGAACATGCAACCTCATTTGTTAGGCATCTTTTCAATATATTATTTGTAAGGGAAGCACCATCTTTACCACCAATAGTGGACAAGTAATCACTCTAAAATAGTAATATTTAAATCTCACTCACAATTAAGTATCAACAAATTTACCAGAGCAAATAAATCTTTTCTAATTAATAAGTGATTTTCAAGTAACTCAATATCTGCCACAGTTTTCAAAGGAAGTTCAACTGGAATTTCTGGTAGAGCACTACAAGATGCTGCATTACTTTTTGTAATATGATTTAAAATCTGCTGATTTTGCTCTTTTAGTTGGTATAAAACATTGATGATAACTTTAAGTGTCGAATCTACAAATATTAATACACATTAACAGTTATTTATTATACAAGACGGTAAAATTATTCTTTATCGACGAGTGAAGTAATTTTCACGAGTCGATATTAATTAAATTTTACCGTCGTGTGTAACATTCTTTTTTTTTTCTATAGCGAACGTTAAAGACAAAATAAATAAAGAGAGCCGTCACGTCTTAAAATTGCGTTGTATGATCATGATTCCAATAACTAGTGTGGGTAGTTGCTATGGTTAATACGAAAATTGTTATTACTTTATGTACCCTTGCTATTAAAATTCCGCTTTATCGACTGTTTTGAGTTGAACAAAGCACATTTAAAGTTCACTATAGAAAAAAGAAACATGAAAGTATTGTTCAATTTACCATCTCGTCCTGTATCTACAGATGAACTTGATAATACAGAAGAAGCAAATGAAGTCGAAGGTGAAGGTGCATGAACAAGTGCAGCCTTGGGTATACCTAAATTTGGTGCATCAATTTTCTCTTGAGAACTACAATTTCTTTTATCTGATTCTAAAAAATATAGAGTAAGTAATTAATCAGTTTATTATCAAATAAATTACCAATTTCAAATGCTTTCGTTCTTTTTAATATTGGGGGCCGAGGGAGTAAAGTACCCTCCTCATCATCATCATCGTCACTATCGAGTTCATACAATTTCCTGCTTACCTTACGACGTCGCTTTTTTGTTCCATTTACTTCATCCAGCTCTGACTGTAAGTCAGAAGTTTCCTCTGCTTGTTTGATCTTTTTCAACGCTTTATCAAAATCATCTGTGGAATTAATGAAATTAGTAAGTCGTTTAGTTGGTATTAACAGTATTATGTAAAACGTAAAAGTTACTGACAGCGTGATAGGAATATTTATATTAACAAACTGAATATCGGGAGTTTCCTGAACGGATTATATATGTATATAGGTCAAAACACCTAAAATTTAAGTTACCCAGTTGTAAGGGGACAATATAATAAATTAATTAGCTTTTTATTTATACAAACGGCAGCAAACAGCATGGAATATACTAGTGCTTACAAGTATCCAAACGAAAAGCAATAAAATTGTTCGAAATTGACCTTTATAGTAACCTTCCACAGTGCCATGCAGTTACGCCTGCCATTTAGATACTTTTTGGCACCCGTATGCTACATCGATTTAATAATAAATAATTTAAACTGTGAGTATATGTATATACACTTAAGTCAATAACTAAGTCTGCTTCGTAAAGAAGGTATACTAACCAATTTGGAAAAAGCTGTGTGTTATAGAATGCAAACCCCAGCTATCATTTGGTAATTCATGAGATTTTAAACTCTTGTAATAATCTGCCCGATGTTTAGATCGTGGCCAGAAAGTTTCCTTTTTTCGAGGAGTTAACCATTCTGTGGAAATTAATCCAATTGAAGAGTCTTCGAATTGTACTCCTACAAACGCCATATTTCACTGGAATACGAACTTATTTTAAAGATATTGTTCATCAAATCTTAAAGTTTACAACTATTAATAAATTAACAACCTTGAATGCTAAGTGGAGAAGTCGAACAATTACTTGGTACTGCTAGCGTTTAAAAGCGAAACTGAAAAAATTAAACAAAACAATGCGAATGTCTCATAACCTTACTTTAAGAACAGGTGATGTTGATCTCACAGGTTGATCTTACATACAAATTTATGGGTGAGCAGGAGTGGGTAGGTAACAATATAGGTAAATTATAGTTACTTACTGATCAGGTAAACACTACACTTGCACCATAGATAAAAGAGCGCACTTTGCATCAATTGTACAAACGAATGCACTTTGGTTCTCTGCAAATCTACGCCATTACTTGTTACGTATAGCGGGATATCGATGCGCGGGAATCACGGGATGAAGTCGCATGCGCCGACGGTGCACGACAACACACGAGCACATGCTATTTTAGTGGCAAGTTCGATCTGTGATTGCAGTGCGATTAAAAAAACAATTAATTAGTGGTAAAAGAAGCTTCAAAGATGTAATAATACATTTAAAATAATTGTTTGTATGAAATGCACTAAAAATAATTTTTCGTCCCAAAATGGTCAAATTTTCACGGCATAACGACGTCTGCTATTAGTTCTATAAAATGTCGTTTAAAATTACCAAAAATATGACGTCTTTTTTTGGTGTCGCGACGTCGCCGACCTCCTGGTACCAAAAAATGACGTGAATATAACGACACTTTGCTGCCTGGGTAGTGATGTAATTTAGTAAAAAAGCCGTACCTTTGAATACTATTTACAGATAGTGAAGTTGATCTTTTCTTGACTAACAAGAAATGTACTTGTTGCTAGACCTCAGTGTATGTATAAATAAATATTAAAATACCAAAAACGTACTGGAAAAAGCAGTGCACAAACTTAAATATGTTTAAATTACCCGCCTTAATCCTATCTGAGATCATGCGCAATAACCCCTAAAAAATCGGAACGCAAAATATATTCTCAGGCCGTGAAAAAAGATCACGTGATTGTCTATTTTGTTACCGCCCCCAGCTCTTAAGGTGGGGAGAATATATTCACGCCTTACAGAAATAATTCACTAAAAACATACAAATCGGGCGACTTCATAACTTAATTATGGTTACATATTTTTAAAAGCTGTTTTCACTAGTTTGTTAAGAAAACTTCAATCTACAAAGTGACCAACGCGTTTTTCAAAATTCGATCTGGAAGTATTTTTACTATCGCTGTAAAGTTCAACTACAATTTTTCAATGTTAATTATTTTTTTCTTAATTACCAGATAATGATAGAGAAATTTCCTATGGTCACTTTGTAGTGCTAGTTGTCAGGTATATAGGAAAAAAAAATGAATTAATTATATTCAGAAATAAAGTCTCTATGAATTCGCCCGTTTTAATGGTTTTCGTATATGGAGTTATTTCGTAAGATTGCTCTTAACTCTAAATTGTGAATAAGCTCCGCCTTCTATGGCGTTCCCGATTTGGAGACTTAATACTTCCAACAGAGGGCCGCATGTTGCTAATAATAATTAAACAGCTTAGTAGTTTTTGTTTTATTTAAATCTAATAGCCTCCATTAAGTTGTGTTTGTTACGAATCTTTATAAAATTAGTTGTTCTATCTCGGAAAGTTAATTTTAAGTTAAAAGTCTACGTATATTAATAATAAAAATTATAAAAATCATTATTAAATATTAAAAATAACTTTCCGATATTCCTTATTTAAAAACAAAAAGAAAATATTAAAACTATTTGTTAGTCACATTAGCTGCATTCGATTCACACGTCGAATCAATTCGTTTAGATCAGTTTGGATCAGTTCACAATCGTGAAATTAATGTGATCCTTGATAGCGAAACGAACAAGTTTATCTGAACTGTTTTGTTTATCTGTTGTCGCCACATAACCGACACATAAACTGAGTTTATCGATCTAATGATCTAAATGATTCTTTAAATAAGCAGGATCACTTTGAAGTGATTTGGATCACTTGAAATTAAGGTGGGGGTTAACTGATCTGGCAGGAAACGAACGCAGAAAAGCTGTTTGGATCGACTTAGATCGATCCAAATCGGCGAATCGAATGCAGCTATTAGTTATTTTAGCGTAATTCGTGATTTTGAAAATAACAACATGGCGGCGACTGTAACGCACCCTAAGGCCCGGTTTTTCAATATCAAGTTAAACTGTAACTTTCGGTTTACTTCCATAGCGATAATTGTATTCTTATGGGAGTAAACTGAAGGTTAAAGTTAACATGCGATTGAAAAACCGGGCCTTAACGTGTGTTGAGTTTCGTGCAACATGCCTAAAAATTTATGTAAACAGACGAAGGAAGTTGTCAGTCATCTCATCAACTACTTCGAAAGAGAACGTGACAATGGTGGTCCATTGCTACCATTAGGCGCTGTTAGAGAGGTACTACAGTTGTGTACTTATTATGAATTACATAAAAACAGGATTTTATTTTAGCGTGCTGCTGAAGCATGTGGCTTAAGTATTGCTACTATTAGTAGAATTTCAACGGCAACGAAAGAAAATCAACCCTTGCCTTCACCTAAAAGGAAACGAACCAGAGCTGAGCCTAATGTTGATGTGGATGATGCAACTCAAGTTGCAATACGCAATGTTATTTATGAAATGTATCGCAACCGTAAGCATTTACGAATAATTTTTTTGTATATTATGTAAATTATTGCTTGTCATAGGTCAGCATGTTACACGTAAAAGTTTGCTGAGTTTGTTAAA
Source organism: Dorcus parallelipipedus (assembly GCA_958336345.1). Taxonomy (NCBI): domain Eukaryota; kingdom Metazoa; phylum Arthropoda; class Insecta; order Coleoptera; family Lucanidae; genus Dorcus; species Dorcus parallelipipedus. The sequence continues at coordinate 36,140,707 of OY284475.1, forward strand.
AGAAAGAGACTGTCACGTTCTTTTTTCCCTCTTTCCTTTGTTAAGAAGAAAATGGCACATGAACAACACTACCGGGGCTGAGCTCTGCGTTTTATGCCAGTCGATGAGTTAGGCCAGGATTCTGATCGGTGACAAAAAAGAAAGTACCATTCATGAAATTTAATAAAGTCAGTTCAGATCAGCAAAATAGCAAGAATATGAATCACCTGACTATTTTTTCTTAACTAAATTAACCTAGGGGTGAATGAAATGATTCTTATGTGCTAAATTTCTGCGCTGACTAAAACTAAGTGTTCAGAAGGACTGATTATTTATCTGGCGAAGATAAGAGAATGGACTCACGGCAGTGTCCTTCTGGCTCCCAGGTGGTCGCTTGTGATCTGGCTTGCGAACGAAGAAAACTCTCGAAGAAATAAGGAACCAAGTTCAATCACTCTTGATTAAGGATTCAAGAGGAGTATGAGGTGGCCAAAAAGGAAATTCTTTCTTCGCCAAACACGTGGTGCTTTCAAGGTCGCGGCGGTGATGCAAAATGAATTGGATGGCCTTCCAAAATCTCTTGTGCCTTTTAAATGCCTATTCTTTTAAAATATCTTGGTTCTGCATAGATGGATGAAATGTAAAAACATTAGAGAATAAAATTGAAAAGAAAATTACTTACATTTTTAAACCACGAGATTAATTAATTAACGATGCTGTACGCGCGTGGCTCGTCCGGAGCGATACGGCCCGGTTCCAGTTTTTCTTTGGAGATGTTTTTAAATAGTGCTTAAGAAGTGGCCTATAGCGAAAGGGGTACAAAATCCCATCATGTTTGAGAGTAGTATTGGGAAGAAAATTACAACCGCGAAAATATGGGAATGAAAGAATTATTAAGATAAGAAGAAAACTTTCTCAATCTGAACACATACCTAAATTAACTTAATTCTACAACTAGTTAGTAATAATAACAGAACACGTGACGGAACCGTCACATTACCCCCCTCCACACGAGGTTACATAGAAAGATAATTTAATAACTAAATTACAATTTATCAAAAATGATACAAAACATAACAAACTTCCACATCATGTTAATCTTCTATTTCAGACATTGAGTCATTAACAAAAGGTTTCATGTCCTTGACATGGTAAATACCTACAGAATGACCACTTAAGTCTTCCAATTCGTAGACAAGTTCACTTATTTTATTCCTAACACGACAGTGCACGAATCGAGCTACTAATTTTGCTGTGAAATGTTTAGAGGCATCGGAAAGCACATGATTACGTTTCCATACTTCATCACCTACATTGTATGTGACATGTCTTTTTCTCAAGTTATAGTTTGATTTATTCCGTTCATAGGCTTTTCTTAAAGAAATTTCAACTTTTTTGTATAGGGGAGGAAGATTGTTCAAGTTGGTTATCCAGGAATTTCTGTCCGAAATATCTAAGGAAGGAGGATAGGATCCATAAAAATCACCAGATATTGGAACAATTCTGCCAAAGTTCAGGAAGGCTGGACTGAAGCCTGTAACTTCGTGAACTGCTGTTCGCAAGGCACTACCAATCTTCTGAATATTTTTGTCCCATTCGCGATGTTCTTTCGTAATGTAGGAACGTATAGCAGTGCCAACAACACGGTTTACTCGTTCAGTGGGGTTGCACTGTGGATGGTATTTAGGATTGTAGCGTACTTCAGGAATCTGATATTGTGAGATCAGTTCTTTAAATTTTCTGCTCGTGAATTGCACGCCATTGTCACATAAAATAACTTGGGGTACTCCAAACAATAGAAAAACCTGGTTTTCTAGAAACTTAGTGACAGCAGAAGCAGTGGCTTTTCTCAACGGATGTAACAAGGTGAATTTAGTAAACCAGTCACATATCACGAGAAGATATGAATTACCAGACTTAGACAAAGGAAATGGTCCCATGATATCTAATGATATCATTTGCCAAGGAAAGGAGACCTTTTTTTCATGTCCCATTAAACCAGGTCTGGCCTGTTGAGAAGCTTTCTGGCTTGCACAAACAGTACATTTTCGAACATAATTTGCTACCTCTGTTTTCATTTTGGGCCAATAATAAAGTTCGTTGATTCTGGCTAGAGTTTTGAAAACACCTAAATGAGCAGAAATTGGATCGTCATGACATGACCTCATAATTTCTGGCCTTTGTTTAGTGGGAATGACATACTTCCATTCTCTTACATTGGAATGATCACCAAAACGATTTGGGACATGTTTCAATAAGAGAGTGCCTTCTGTTCTCCAGAGAGGATACTTTTCAGGGGTAGAAGAAACTTTGTTCAACATTGAGAGATACCATTTATCCAAATGAGTAACAGTAAATGTTTATGTAACCATAATAGACTATAATGGTCGGAAATTACTGTGAATTTAGAACCTTCAACGTAAGGTCGAAATTTTTCTACAGAGAAAAGGACTGCCAGACATTCTCTTTCCGTGACAGAATAATTTGCCTCGCTGGTGGATAAGGTGCGACTTGTGTAAGCGATTACCTTCTCATCAGTCTCACCTTGCAGGAGAACGCCTGCAATTCCTCGATCTGAGGCATCAGTTTGAATTGTAAACGGCTTAGAGAAATCCGGACTGGCTAAAATAGGAGTTGATGTAAGCGCAGTTTTTATCTTTTGAAATGATTCTAAGGCCAGATCATCCCAAGTGATGACATTTTTTTTTGTTTTTCCTTTTATCAAGTTGGTAAGAGGAGCAGTTAAGCTAGAAAAATTTGGCAGGAACCTGCGGTACCAACCTACTAATCCTATAAAACGCTTCATTTCAGTTACAGTATTCGGTTTTGGAAACTCAAGCATGGCTTTCACTTTGTCTGGATCGGTACGTAAACCTTGGTAATCAACAATGTACCCTAAAAATATTAGTTCAGGTCTACAAAATTTGCATTTTTCTAGGTTAATGGAGAGATTAGCTTTCTTTAAACGATAATGGACTTCTCTCAAGATTTGAAGGTGTTTTTCATAAGAGGGAGTGGCAATGATGATATCGTCAAGATATACAAAAAGATAAGGTTCGAATTCTGGTCCAAATATGATATCCATCAGTCTTTGCTGAGTTTGCGAAGCATTTCGCAGTCCAAAGGGCATTCTTACAAATTCAAAGAGACCTCAGCCTGGAATACTGAAAGCAGTTTTCTCCTGAGATGACGGTGTAAGAGGTATTTGCCAAAACGCCTTCTTTAAATCAATAGAAGAAAGATACTTCGCATCTCTTAGGCTGTCTAAAATGCTAGAAATATAAGGAATAGGATAACTATCTGGCTTCGTGACTTGGTTCAATCTCCTGCCGTCAAAACAAAAGCGATACTCACCAGATGCTTTTTTAACAAGTAATACTGGGCTTGACCACGGACTGTTGCTACGTTGTATGACACCCAAGGATAACATTTCTTGAATCTCTTTGTCAAGATGGTTTTGCATTACTGGGGACAATTGGAAAGGACGTTGCCTCACCGGAGGAGCATCATTAGTGTTGATCTCATGTGCAATTATGGTCGTACAACCTAGTTGTTCAGTATCAAGTTGCTTAAAAAGAAGTTTTACTTCTTCCAGCTGGTTAACTTTTTCCGGGGTGAGTGTGGTTAGATTTTGAATGGAATTTACTGAAGGCAGCTTGGCATCACCAGTTATATTCCAACTTTTGGACAAACAGTTGATATTGAAATTAAATAAATAACAAAAATCCATTCCAAAAATGAAATTGTGTTTGATAGTGGGAACAATAAAAAGTTCTAGATCATGTGTTACATTATTCAAAGTTATGGGACATACCACAGAACCCAAAATTTTTTGTGCTATTCCATCAGCAGTGAATGCTTGACTAACAACATTTTGTTTTATTTTCAATCCTAGATCAGAAATGAGTTGAATTCCATTTCTACCAACAATGAAAATGTTTGCGCCAGTGTCAACTAAGGCTAATAAATTTACATCATTAATTTTGAAATCCAAATACAAACGGTTATCATCATCAGTTGTTCTAAAAAGAGGTAAGACTTGTTTAGTTTTATAAAATGTCCTAACTTGGTTGAGCCATGAAGACCATTCACAATTGACCGATTGAGATGAATGGATAGGATTTCGACGGCCATTCAGAAATTCTTCTTGAAGTTTTCCGAACAATTTGTGCAATTGGCTTTAGTAACTCCTTGTTTACCACATCGGAAACATTTTTTATGAAGCGGTTTTGAACAATTGGAATAAAGATGATCTGCGCTTCCGCAGTTGAAACAATTTGGGCCTCGCGCAGTGTTCGAGTAGGTGCGGGTCTTGGAAGAACTAGACTCTTTTTTAAGAGTTGAATTATCCAAGGTAGAAACATTATTTCTTGGCAGTTTTTTGTAAACAAGATCAGGTGCGAGAGGAAGAGTAGAGGTTGAAGAATTTAGATGAGTGGTGCGCAATCTGGTATCCTCAAGTGTTCTGGATAGTGAACGCAATTGTTCCATACTATTTATATTTTGTAAAGCTAAATTAGTCTGGAAGAAAGGAAGCATGTTTCTAATGATTAGACTGATTTTGTTCTGTGTATTGGGAGGGACAGCTAAACGTGAAAAATAATTTTCCATAACTGATATGAAAATAGCAGTCTTTTCTTGTGGTCCTTGCTTACGATTGCGTAGCTCATCCCAAAGGTGAATCTGAAAATCTGCAGGAAGAAAATCTAATTTCAAACGAGTAATCAAATCTTCCCAAGAGTTCACAGTGTTTTTAATAGAACGGTACCAAATAAGAGCTGAATCTTTAAATAAGTCAGACGCAGAATTAAAAAGAGCTGCATGAGGGACGTTACGAGCTTTGGAAATCTCTTCCACTCGTTCTATGAATGAATTAACATCGTTGGTTTGACCATCATAAGTAACACCAAGTTTGCTTATATTATTGAGCCAGTAGTTAGATTGAAATGTTTGAAAGGGTAATTTGCTTAAGTCAATTAAATTTTTTGACGAAGGACCTGAGTCATTTGTCGGATTTGTTGTCTGATTGACATAGGCCCCCGCCTCTCTGGATGAATCACGAAAAGAGACGCGTCTGCACGGAAAAACAGAGGGTAGCTCTTGAATGGGCATGTCAATCAGATTATCAATCATCGACACATTATGTAAATTAGAAGTATTCAAGGGAAGAGTTACATCAACAGCGACATCTACTGGGGAGTTAAAAGGACTAGAAGCACGCGCATTGGTGGTATCGGCAATAGTAGTATGGCTGCCAAGAGGATTAGACAGTAAGTCATTGAAAGAAATTAAGTTGTGAGTCTGATCAAGTAAGTGGGAGTTTTCAATTCTTGTGAGAAGCAAATTAGCTTGTGTGCTAAGCAGAATTTTTTCTTCTTTCAAACATATTTCTCGAGGTTCAACATTATTGAGACGTGACGTCACGTGAAGTAATTTTGATTTTATTAACTTTTCATTAGAACTGAGTAATGAATTCGTCTTCATCAGACTCTTGATGTATTTTAGTTTATCAGAAATGACATTAATCTCATCATTTATATTTAAGGTAATACCAGAAGGTAATTTAAAAGGTGTGCTTCCTTCAGCGAGTAAAAATCCCATCAGCATATGCTTATTAACTAAGCTATCATATGCTAGTGAATTAACATTTCGAACATGTAGTTCATAACTGATTTCATCATCTGCTAAATAATCTACATCCATTTTTAATTTCTTTGCTTAAATGTTACAACACAATTAGAAATTTCTATCAATATTAGGGAATTCCGTGATAAAAGTAAAAGTTAATTTAGGTATCAGTGTTCAGATTGAGAAAGTTTTCTTCTTATCTTAATAATTCTTTCATTCCCATATTTTCGCGGTTGTAATTTTCTTCCCAATACTACTCTCAAACATGACGGGATTTTGAACCCCTTTCGCTATAGGCCACTTCTTATGCACTATTTAAAAACATCTCCAAAGAAAAACTGGAACCGGGCCGTATCACTCCGGACGAGCCACGCGCTTGTTTTGGCATTTTTCGCTGCCCATGTACAGCATCGTTAATTAATTAATCTCGTGGTTTAAAAATGTAAGTAATTTTCTTTTCAATTTTATTCTATAATGTTTTTACATTTCATCGATCTATGCAGAACCAAGGTATCTTAAAAGAATAGGCATTTAAAAGGCACAAGAGATTTTGGAAGGCCATCCAATTCATTTTGCATCACCGCCGCGACCTTGAAAGCACCACGTGTTTGGCGAAGAAAGAATTTCCTTTTTGGCCACCTCATACTCCTCTTGAATCCTTAATCAAGAGTGATTGAACTTGGTTCCTTATTTCTTCAAGAGTTTTCTTCGTTCGCAAGCCAGATCACAAGCGACCACCTGGGAGCCAGAAGGACACTGCCGTGAGTCCATTCTCTTATCTTCGCCAGATAAATAATCAGTAATTCTGAACACTTAGTTTTAGTCAGCGCAGAAATTTAGCACATAAGAATCATTTCATTCACCCCTAGGTTAATTTAGTTAAGAAAAAATAGTCAGGTGATTCATATTCTTGCTATTTTGCTGATCTGAACTGACTTTATTAAATTTCATAAGTGGTACTTTCTTTTTTTGTCACCGATCGGAATCCTGGCCTAACTCATCGACTGGCATAAAACGCAGAGCTCAGCCCCGGTAGTGTTGTTCATGTGCCATTTTCTTCTTAACAAAGGAAAGAGGAAAAAAAGAACGTGACAAATGGCGCCCGAGCAGGGACCTGAAAGATGAGTCCAAATTTTAATTTTACTTTTATCACGGAATTCCCTAATATTGATAGAAATTTCTAATTGTGTTGTAACATTTAAGCAAAGAAATTAAAAATGGATGTAGATTATTTAGCAGATGATGAAATCAGTTATGAACTATATGTTCGAAATGTTAATTCACTAGCATATGATAGCTTAGTTAATAAGCATATGCTGATGGGATTTTTACTCGCTGAAGGAAGCACACCTTTTAAATTACCTTCTGGTATTACCTTAAATATAAATGATGAGATTAATGTCATTTCTGATAAACTAAAATACATCAAGAGTCTGATGAAGACGAATTCATTACTCAGTTCTAATGAAAAGTTAATAAAATCAAAATTACTTCACGTGACGTCACGTCTCAATAATGTTGAACCTCGAGAAATATGTTTGAAAGAAGAAAAAATTCTGCTTAGCACACAAGCTAATTTGCTTCTCACAAAAATTGAAAACTACATGGTCATAAAATTCTACGATTGCCCCCATATCACTGCATATTTAATCCGATCTAGAATATTTGGGGTCTCACCAAAAGTATTATAATACGCATATTGGACGAGATGGCTATGGTGTAGCAAATTGTTTGAAAATGTGGGAAGAAGCTTTGCAAACGATTACTACTCAAACTTGGGTTAACACTATTGAGCGTACAGAGGCAGAAATAATCAGATGGTGGGAACGTGAAGTGGGTATGGATCATGATGATGGGTGTCCCTTGATTATAAATTTGGAGGAAGACTCAAGCTCCTGCTGTGAATCAGACAGTGACGCTGATTAAAGCTATTAAATTTATTTAGTATTTATACATGAGAAGAAAGAACGGAATTACGTTAAAAATTTGGTGGCAATATTGTGCAGAATTACGATAAAATATTTATGTAATGACTGTATGCCTTATTCATAGAAGATAATAGTGACTACTAAGATTCTATTAACGCTTTTCTGCACCGTTAATAGAATCCTAGTAGTCACTATTATCTTTTATGAATAAGGCAGTGTATTACTTACCCAAATTTATGTAATAAAGATTATAATAAATTAAACTAGATTCTTATTTGATGAACATTTGTATAATAAATTCATAATTACTTTTCACAAACACCTTCAAAAGTACAAATGTTTATTACAGATTCACTGTATTAGTGCCCGAAGAAGCATTGCGAAGTTGATGAATTTGACTGTCGAGGAGAAGTGATTATGAATTTATAATCTAAAAGTAGATTACAAAACATCTTTTATGGTTTTAATTTGCATTTCTCTTCACTACACTGAATATTGTAGTGTATTCCCAAAACTGTTTTTGTTTACAAAATATGAATGATATTACCGACCAACTTTATTATTTAAAGCATTAAAAGTTTCCACTCTGCAAAGTAACAGAATTATACTTTTCTCATTACCATTAACAACACGTCCAGAAGAAATAAAAATTGACAAAATATAACCTTAAATTATATATGTCAGCTGATTTGAAATTCAGCCATCCGGCAGCAACGCATGATGTGACGTCATGAAATTGTAGATGACGTGCAAATTATCTTGCCTCTCCATATCAGACAACCTACGAGTAAGGCCTAGCGATGACGTTGTTTGTAGCTATATGTTGGTTCGCGGATGAGGCAACCGTAATGAGCGCACACAACACCGTATTTTAAAGCATCTATAATAATTTTAATAGTAAATCAATTTTAATATTTTTACTTCAACAAAAAGAACGCTTGTGTGATATTAACCAAATTAATTATAATGTTGTGTAGGAAAAAAAATAATGTGTAAACCATGGCGGTAAAGTGATTTTCCAGGCCTCAAGAAGTGGCCAGGCTCGGCTGCGCCTTGCCTGTCCATAACTTCTCTCGACCTGGAAAGCTATCCTTTATGATTTAATAAATTCAAACTTATTCGAACAGCACAATGTTGTGAAACATACGAAAAACCAATGGTTAATTTTTCTTCCAAGTTGTCATTTTTGAATTCGCGCGGCCAGTCACCACTCTCCCACCATAATTCAAAGCTAAACAGCGGACACAAACATCAAAGGTGCCGACAGCCAGTTGTACTTCTGGTCGCTTATTATTCTGTGCCTCGGCGGTAAAGTGCTTCTTTTCCAGGTCGACGAGAGTAGATATGGACAGGCGAGGCGCAGCCGAGCCTGGCCACTTCTTAAGGCCTGAGTTCTATCTTTTTAGAGTAAAATTGAAAAATCTTGGTGCTTCCAATAAATTGTTATAGGATCTTAAATATGAAATCGTGACTGTATACGATAATTTTAAAAAATCACGTATTTTTCATTTTTCTCGTATCAATGTAGATATGTACTGTCAAAAATTGAATACTCTGGGATTTGTTTTGCTCATTTGCCAATTAGAAATTATGCTCAATAACAGTAATAAAAATTAAATTTTTTTAGGTCCAAAAATTTTTCTTCATTGTAGTCGGCCATGATTTCATATTTGAGGTCTCATAGCAATTCTGAATATCTTTTCTAAATAATATTTCCACGTATCTTGAAAAATAAAGGTACTTTACTCTTACGTCGATTTCAAATAACGTGTGTCCAACAATTATTGTAGTCCTGAGTGGCTGTAGAGTCAAACATTTTTAACTAATTATTGTTTCAAACGGCTTAAAACATTAAATACGTAAAGAAACATTTATTTGTTGTCTAACAGTCAATATTTGAGACTTCAATTCAACGATACGATGTAAAAATCGGCATTTATGTGTGATACCACAGCCACCCAAGACTACAATAATTGTTGGACGCATGATATTTTGATCTTCTCGGTAATATAACTAAAGGTATTCAAATTTTGATGTTTGCATTTTGAGTCTGGGAAACTTTCATAAAGAATAAATTTTTCTGAGAAATCAATAATAAAAGAGTTTCTCATGTGTCCAATTTTCTGCTGGTCACTGTATATCAAAAATGCTTATCCAAAAAACGTGACGTGATAGAATGTTGAAATATTCGTTTATGTATTTAATAATAGGAATAATAAAAAATTATCATATCTGAGTCAGAAAAATCATGTCGGGTAGAGTAATTACAGATATTCACAAGAGAGTTTAGTTTTAAAAATCAGCATTATGAAGTTACATTGAAAATAAATTACTTTTTTAAATCACATAACAATTTTTTTCCTTGTTTCTAAGTTTAAATATTTAAAAAGCTTACCAAGTGTACGTACCCATACTTACAAAATACAACTAAATATGTAACTTTAATGAAGGTGTTTTGAATCGTTCCATTAAAAACCAAAAAAATATTGCATATCTTTCTAATTTTTCAAACTTTTGCATACTGCTACTCTAAATCAAACGAATTCATATTTGCATTGCAACTTAACGAACAAAGATAATTACAAAATCAGATTAGTATGGTCCATGGAGATGTCAGTGGTGAGACGAGCCCTGCGCCTACCTCTCTTTGATAAAGAAAGAGACAGTTAATAAGTTACTCAGTGGTAGATTATTTCTCTAGAATAATAATACAGTTTTTTTCTTTTGGTTTTCCCCTTTTGTTAATTATGTTTCAGAATTTGTCAAATGACTTTCCAATCCGCAGGCCTACTATATTTTGAACGGATTGGAAAGTCATTTGACAAATTCTGAAACATAATTAACAAAAGGGGAAAACCAATAATAAATAAATATAAATTATGTATTTTTAAATAAAAGCTATTTAAAAGATATTTTAATTCCAATATTCCAATAATGATTTTATTTTTAAAAACAGCTATACTATTAGCTATACACGGTGCTGATAAAGTCCCGCAACAAGCTCATAATTTGTTTATTTAATGTTTTTTCGCAAAATCCTGAAAACAGGTAAATTTTTAATTTTAAAAAGACACCTTTTAGTGCAAAAATCTTTTCTCGATCGGTATTTGTTTTTCCGCTGTGACGTCATCATTAATTTTTTTAAATGGCAACCCTAACTTTTTAATGCAGATTTTGATAGTCCTTCTTGTCAGTAAAATGGCGATGTAAAAAAGTTAGTACTTTCCGCAACAAATGTTTTGAAAAAAATAGACATGATCCAGACCATCGCCTGGAATTTTTTTGAAAAATTTATGTTTTGCTGCAATGAAAATCTCAACAATTGGTTCCTGGAGAACAGCTTCAATATGTTCGTTAATTTCTACTTGTTTTTGTTTTCAATTTGAAGATTATTATTAAAATAAAATAAAATAACATTGTATTTTTGAATTGTAATGTCTTTTGACGCAGGGCTCGTATATCAATGTCCATTTTGTAGGGAATTTCAATTCCACTTATGAGCTGATTTTATCCCACATCCCACAAAATCTGACAGAGTAACCGAATCTTCTTACTGCGCTGATAAAGTTAATTACAAGGTTAAATGATATGGTGCTGGCGTAGGCACACTCATCAATGGAGAGTTTATATCAATGTCCATTTCTGGAGGAATTTCAGGTTCTTGTTGAGCGCTAATTTTATCCTGCAGAGCCTGATAGAGTATGTGAACCTTTTCGCTATGCTGATGCGTAGGCTGGAGGGCTTTCATCAAAGTGTGTAGACGATTCTGCGGAAGTTTGGGATACACGTACCACAATAGTTTCAGTAAATGCCTGGCAACGTTGTCACGTGTTAAACCAGCAAAAAAGAACTCATCAAACAGCCCCGTGCAAAAATCTGCTGCTGTGAACTCGTCAGGCACATGAATTAGCAGAGAGACCTAAATGGCAAAAAAAGTAAATAAGGAAAATGCATTTCTAAGGGAAATCTTGAATATTAATTGAGTGATATGAAAATGATTAGGTTTAGCCAGTGGCGTAGATAGAAACTTGTTTGGGGGGGGGGGCGAAAAAACTAAAAAATCTAACGAGTATGGACTCTACTTAACATTTATGAAATGAAAAACAGCAAATAAAAAATAATGCCATACGAAATAATTCTTTTGTATGAATTACGCAGAACATTATATTTTAGAAAAATTGGGGGACCCCCCTTATCTACGCCCCACTGGGTTTAGCCATGATATATAGAAGACTGGTACGCTAACTCTCCTATAACTTTCCTTTAGGCGCACTTGTACAATTCCACTTTAACTTTAAGCCAAGCCTTGGCAACAATTGTTAAAATAATCGTTGTTATGGGTTTAAGCTTCAGCTTGAACTTGTACCAATGGGCCTTAATCAAATAAGCCAAAAATGTATGCTAGATAGTGGGTTCCAGTAATTATCGCTAGATGGTGTTATATGTATGAACGGTTGTCATTACGATACATTCCCATTAGCAAAGTGACAATTCGAAAGCAGATAAATAGCAAATTAAATAGTATCTTATAATACAAGTGCATAAGAAAGCCTTTAAAGTACGCGCGATGGAGTTTTAAGCAATGGCGGACGAGTGTAGTCAACCTGATAAAGTTATCTGCTTTGTTTGTAATGGGCCCGCAGTACGAAGGCGAGTTTTTTGCCCAGATTGTAATATGTGGTCGCATACTAGTTGTGCTGATAAAAAAAAGTGCTGTGATGTGTTTAACTTCACCCCAACGTCAGATGAAGGGTCAATTAAAAGTTTAATCGCATCAATCAATGTGCTTACTTCGACCGTGGCCGATATGCAGAAGGTCATAAACGAGCTAATTACTGAGAACAAGAAATTGCAGCAAGAAGTTGAGCAGCTGAAGTTTGCGAAAACACAAACGAACACCTCGGATTTTAACTTAAATTCGAATACCGAAGAAATTATTATTCAGGAGGCAATTGAGCGTATTAAAAGAGAGAATAATTATCCGTGGCTTAGCCGAGTCCAAAGGTAGTGATGTCACCCAACAAAAAAAGGGATGATTATTTAATGATAATAAATTTTATCACAAACTCTTTTAAACGGACACTAAATGGCGCACAAACACTTAACGTTTCGCAGTCGTTCGTCGAACGACTGCGAAACGTGCGCCATTTAGTGTCCGTTTAAAAGAGTTTGTGATACAATTTTCATCGGACAAGAACCAGCTTTAATGATAATAAATTTGTTAAAACCCTTGTTACCGGAAGACGATACTTCAGTAATATTGTCCATCAATCGTATTGGTAATCCAGCTAAAGTACGTCTTATTAAGGTCATCTGTAACACCCCTTCTATACAGTACGCACAATTTTGCGGAATAAATTGAACAACGGCGCACAGTGGTCCAGAATGAAATTCTACCGCGACAAAATTATTTTTTTACATCTAAGTTTCTAAAACGATGAAAATAACAAAATTGTGTACTTTTAAATATATTTTCTAAACCAATGACAATATCAGAATATAATTATTTTATTTCTATAAAAATTTTTGCCTGATTTTGGATTGTTACCTTATAAAAACAATATATTTTTCTATTTAAAAAATGAACTGGGATAGGTTTCACCACATTTTTTTTATATGTTGCGTAAAAATGATTATATATTGATATTCTACTGGTTATTTTTAAAAATTTTCACGTTAAGTATCCAGCAAATGCTTATCTTATCTACAAGTATTTACTCATGTAGAGAGAGAGAGAATTTTGAAAAAATCTTAAAAAGTAGCACTTCATTGGGCAAAATTATTTTAAAATAAATTACTAGCTACTATTATATAACTCGTAAAAACATCTTATTTGATCTTATTTTAACTTCTTGTCTTTTGAAACTTTAAAATGTAGATATTTAATACAACAATTTGAAATAAAAAATTATGTAAATAAACCATTAGGTCCGATTGATTTTAAATGAAATTGTTTAAAGAAATGTAAAGTAACAAGATTTCACCAAATTTACCCAACAAAACTTTCTAAAATATTTTCAAACTTGTGTTTAACTTATTAGTTTTTCAGTCACGTTTGATATTTGTAAAATTTATGGTGATTTGACAGCGCCACACAAGCGTAAATCAAATCATATGTTTGCTAAAAATTCATTCTGGACCACTGTGCGGCGTCTTTATGTTTCAGGACCTGACTCCAAACCAACAAAAGACAGCATATGCCGTTAGAAAAGAATACAAAGGCAGAATTGCCGAAGGTGAAAAAACATATGTCTGAAGTATTTCAAGGGTATGCCAAAATAATTGTAGATGCAAAAAACGCGTAGAATTCCAACAGACCCTACAACTTACAATTACATGATATTCTGTACCAAAATGTGCGTGGACTTAATACGAAAACAACTGAATTTTATATTAATTGTTGTGCAACCGGAGCGGATATAATTTTACTATCAGAAACATGGTTGCAAACTCATCTTGCTTCCAATGAACTGTTTCCTGAATTTTATGTTGTCTATAGATGCGACAGAAGTTTAGGTAGAGGAGGTGGAGTGTTAGCTGCTATAAAAAATAATTTTAGTTCTTATAATCTCAATTTACAATCTCCAATATTCTGGCCATAAAAGTTGCCTCTATCACTATTGTTGTGGTATATATTCCGCCATCTACTCAATTGCAAGACTGTATCATTTTTCTGGATTTTCTTGATGTCTCAATTGATTTTTCCACTCCAGTTTTTATAGTTGGAGAGTTTAATATACCGGAGTATCTTGAATGCCTGTCTGGTTTAAGAACGACAACTTTGTTTAACACATTCTTACAGTTTTTGTCACTAAATAATATTTCGCAGCACAACAATGTTACGAATTCAAATGACAGAATTCTAGATTTGATTCTAGTGACTGAAGAAATGTCCATTGAAGTATGTAAATGTGAATCTCCTTTAGTTTTTGTTTTTGTTTTTTGTTTAGTTTTTATTAATTTGCTGTGCACATTTAAATTAATTAAATCGTTCAACGGAATAGGTGACATCTGCAGATACAATTTCCGAAGAGCAAATTTTAGAGATTTGTATTCAGCTTTAATAACTATAGATTGGACTGCAGTTCTGAATGCTGCAGATGTTGAATCAGTTGTACTCAGTTCTATAATATTCTTCTTGGACTTTTGAACAGCTACGTTCCAAAACACTGCCCTGCTTCAAAATTTAACCAGTACCCTATGTGGTTTACATATTCAATCATTACAAAAATCAAGGAAAAAAATAGGCTTTGGAATCGCTACAGAAAAACCAACAGTGCATATTATTTAGACTCTGTGAAACAACTACGTCGTGAAATTAGACGTGAGACTCGCCAAGAATACAGACATTTCATTAGTGCTGCTGAGAACTCTTTACAAAGTGATCCCAAGAAGTTCTGGATGTTTGTTAATCAACAAAAGAAGATGACCAGTATTCCAGGCTCAATGATGTTTCAAGACAATTTGATAAACAACCAACAAGAGATTGTAAATGCGTTTGCCGACCACTTCTCAAGTGTTTTCAACTGTGATCAAACCCATGTCTGTGATAACTCATGCTATATCAATAATGCCAACAGAAATAATTCGTGTGAGTTTTGCGCCAAAAGATGTTGTAGAAATACATGTGATGCGGATATATGTGATAATAATCTAGTTCTCAATACGTTTGCAATTAATGATTGCGACATAATTAAAGCTGCGAAAAAGCTTAAATATAATAACGTCTGTGGCCCTGACAATGTACCTGCGTTTTTTGTTTTGGATTGTATTAGTTGTCTATTAAATCCATTATGTCATTTGTTTAATTTAATGTTACAAACATCTATGTACCCCACTATGTGGAAAATGATTCGTATTATCCCTGTATTTAAGTCTGGTGATAAAACTCACATAAATAATTATAGGTCCATCTCGCTATTATGTAATTTCGCCAAAATATTTGAAAGTATTATATCATTATTATGTTATCAGAAATTGTTTCTGTTTTGATTGTGAATTGTTATAATACAGAGTGATAATTTACATTTATTATTTACTAAGTGAACCATCCAACAAAGAAATTCTCACAGTCGTTATTTTGAGGTTCATTAATGTTATTTTTATTGAGCCAGCACCCACTAGGGTATGCAATTTAAACAATCGCTTTATGGAATAGATATTTAAGAATGATTACTTAAAAATATGAATGTATTTGTTAGGTAGAGGATTGTAAATTGTACTAGTATTTAATTGTTATTGCAAATTGAATTTGTAATTGTAATTTAAATTTAAATAATTGTAATTTAGATGTATCATCAAAATTAAATTATGTAATTTTTCTATATTGTGCACAATAAAAGTAAAAAAAAAGAAGTCATTTATTCTCATGTTATTAATAAAATTGTACCCGAGCAGCATGGGTTTATTAAGGGTCGGTCGACAATGACCAATTTATGTGAGTTTACGCAATTCATCTCAGAAGCTTTGGATAATCGTCTATAAGTGGACGTTATACAGGGTTAGTTAAAAGTATGGCAACGGCCATTTATTGCCGTTAATATTCATTTTAAGAAATATGTGCTTTATGAAAGTTTTTTAGGAAATTTTTATCTACAATTGAGAATACTTGAATTTTTTTCTTCTTCAATTGTTTTTGAGTTACGCCTATCTGCGTAATTTTTTAAAATGGAAACATTCTAATTTTAATCTACTGTTCGGTAGAGTATTTGTTTCTCTTTACAATAGTATTCTTGTTTCTTTTTAGAATTGAGGGGTTTCTGAAAAAAAAACATTTTTCACTTTTTTGTGAAATTGAAAACACTGGTTCAAATATTTATTTTAGGGCCAGTTTCATAATGGAATTTAAAGGAGGCTATAAATCTAAGGTCACTTTTAGATGTCAAAACAAATATGAAAACACATTTGTTTACACATCAGATTGTGACTTTATTTTAAAGGTTCCTTTAAATTCTATTAAGAAACTGACCCTTAGTTAAGTAGTTCTAAGACAAAAGTGAAGTTATGGGTCACAATATTATCATTAAAAACAAAAAACAAAAAAAACAAACTAATAAATAGGTAACTAAGTAAATTAAATTAAGTGTTCAAATTGTCCTCCATTTGTAATTTGACAATGACTCAATCGATTTACAAAACCCCGAAGAGAATTCTCTAAAAATTCACGGGGAATTTCTTGTATCGTCCTGGTAATTCGAATTTTTAAATCTTCGATGTCATCGGGCTTATCTTTATAAACTTTGTTTTTTACATATCCCCAGAGGAAAAAATCTAAAGGGCTTAAATCAGGGGAACGGGCTGGCCACTCAATTTCACCTCGTCTCCCAATCGATCTATTTGGAAAAACGTTATCAAGGTACTGACGAATATTTAAACCATAATGTGGTGGGGCGCCATCTTGCTGAAACCAGATATTGTTATTGGGAAGGTTTTCGTTGTTTTCATGAGGATAGAGCGTAGCACAAGCAGGTATAATTTGATTTTGCAATAACTGCAAATACAGAGCCGAATTTAAATTGCCATCGATGAAAAAGGGACCTATAATATGACCACCTAGAATGCCAACCCAAACATTAACTTCTTGGGGATACTGCGTATATGGTGCTCCAAAAACCAAAACGGATTGACAGATGACCAATATCTGCAGTTATGTCTGTTTACTTCACCGGTAAGGCAAAAAGTAGCTTCGTCAGAGAAAAGAATATTATTGACAAAATTTTCGTTATTATTGCAAATATTTAACAGTCTCCTATCAAAATCATCTTCCGTCAATTCCTGTACAAGTTGTACCTATAAGGTTTATACTTTTCACTTTTTAACATTTTAACGACTGATGACTGTGAAATATTGAGATTGACCGCTAATTGGTTGGTTGATAAATGGGGATCTTCAGATACAGGCAATAAAATATCCAGCTTTTTATCATCACTGGTCGATGTTCTCGGTCTACCACTCTTTGGTAAATTTAACGCTGCCGGTTTGTTCGTCGAAACGTTTCAAAGTTTTACTAACAACGGATTTAGAAATTGGATTTCTATCAGGATGAGTATCATTAAATAAATAACAAACGTCTTGTAAACTTCTACGTCTATCTCCATAACCCAGCATCATAAGTATTTCAATTCTTTCATGTTCATTTAAATTCGCCATTGCTAATATTAACAGCAGTAAATTACACGCAATTGAATTTGACGTAAACAATAACCACTGATAAAGTTACTCGCTCGAGTTTGTTTATCGCTTACTTAGATGTACCTGACCTGGCGCTAATAAGCGCGCACGACGGGAAATGAATACTTGAAATATTTTTTTTTTCAGAAACCTCTCAATTCTAAAAAAAAAAACAAGAATACTATTGTAAAGAGAAAAAAATACTCTACCGAACGGTAGATTAAAATTAGAATGTTTCCATTTAAAAAATTACGCAGATAGTATTCTCAATTGTAGATAAAAATTTCCTAAAAAACTTTCATAAAGCACATATTTCTTAAAATGAATATTAACGCCAATAAATGGCCGTTTCCATACTTTTAACTAACCCTGTATACACTGATCTGTCCAAAGCTTTTGATCGAGTTGATTTCTGTATTCTATTGAACAAATTAAAATCTTTTGGACTTTGTGGAAAAACATTGTCATTGTTGAAGTCAATCTTAGTTGATAGGAAACTATTTGTAGAATATGGTGGCTTTAAATCTAATACTTTCTGTGCTTACACTGGCGTTACTCAAGGTTCCAACTTGGGACCCCTACTTTTCATCATATTCTACAATGATGTTATGCGTAATATGAATTGTTGAACGTTTGTTTATGCCGATGATTTAAACGTTGCGAATGTTATTAGGGCAACAACAGATTGCTGCGATTTGCAAAAAAGCATTGACATGTTGTACTTATGGTGTTCTCAAAATAAGATGTTAATTAATACTGATAAATGTAAAAAAATCACTTTCACCAGACGAAAGGAAAATATTGACTTTCATTATAACTTAAATGGAACCGTACTCACTTCTTGCAACGAAATTTTCGATTTAGGTGTAATTATGGATAAGTCTCTAACCTTTGTGCCGCATATTATGCATATAACAGGTGTAGCATTAAAAACTTTAGGTTTCATTTTTAGAAATACGAAGGATTTTACTAATATTTCGGCTATTAAATCTCTTTTCTATGCACTAGTTCGTTGCAGATTAGAGTACTGTTCAATTATTTGGATGCCACATAATCAAGTTTATGTCACTTTATTGGAGAACATACTGAGGAAATTTGCTAAACTTTTATTTTTTAAAATATATACTTATTATCCACCAAGGCACTGTGATCAAAACGTACTTTTAAATGCCGTACATGAAAACAGTTTATCATCGAGAAGAAACCTTAATTGCTTAATATTCTTACAAAAACTTTTAAATGGAGTCATTGTAAGCTCACCATTGTTAAGTGAAATTAGATTAAATGTACCTCGTATTGCGAGTAGAAATCCTATAACTTTTCATTATGATGTTCCAAATACTTTTCACCATTTAAATTCCCCTTTGATAACCTGTTTCAGATTATATAATGACCTTTGCCTAGATTGTGACATTGATATTTTCCATGATAAATTTCAAATTGTGAGTACTAAACAAAAAATCCTTGCAAGGTATATCTACACCATGATTTTAGATATTATTATTGTTACTTTGTAAACTTTTTGTATTTGTTTAAATATTGTATCTTGTACTTAATGTTCATGATAGACACTTTTGCGTCTGTTGGAAAAAAGATGATTATTATTATTATTATTATTATCAAAAGCGCGACGCGCAGCGGAGCGCTTTTAACGGCGCGAGTGCTTTAAAGGCTCTTATGCACGTGTATTATACGATATTTTTTATTTTACCTGCGCTAAAATGTGAAAATTAAAGAGATTAAAATTTAAATTCATTTAGTAAAGTTGCCTGTGGATCGCATTTTGAATCGTTAACGTGGAAATTGTATGTGTTGTTCCCTAGGCAACTTTAAAACACTACGTGCTTTAATAGCCCATTTTCGCACGCTTTTTAGTTTTAAAAACAGAGATTTTGATGCAGGTATAATAAAAAAATATACAATATGTTCCAGATAACTTTTTCGCATGGGGATCTCTTTTATTATAAGAGATACGAATTCGGTTAAATGGGATGAATTATTCCTAACTATTAGGGTAGTCATAAACTATTTTGAAATTTAAGAAATTCCATGTGGTTCAGGAGTTATAGCCAAAAAACAAAAAAATTCAAATTTGGTTTTTTTTTTGTAATAACTTCTTTATTGTAGTCGCTACGATAAATGAATACGCTCTTTTTTCCTCTTTGCAATAATATAACACATGTAACATTTGTTTTGACAGATAACGAATAAAATTTAAATATATTTTCTCCGCAGATGTAAGCTTCGTTTACTGTAAAAATAAACAAATTTCCTAACAAATGAGTGAAAGAATTATTGAGAAGGTCCTTCACAGGAAAAAAAATTAATTATAACAAACAACAAATACGTAGTTAAATAAAATACTAAACTATTTACGGAAGGTGTTCGAACAATTGACCATTACGTTCTAAACATAATTGTGACTTGCGAATTGTTGCTCTGATTACATTACGAAAATTACGACGTGTAATTTTACGAAATGCTGCACGCACAGATTCACGAAGATCTTTAACATTTACCAATATATACTTCAACACTTTATTTTTGACGTAATCCCAAACAGAAATATTCGAAGAGGATAAATCTGGAAAGCTTGGAGGCCATAACATAGATCCACGAATTAGGGAACCAGTTATTTAAGATTTTCCCTGATTACGTTTGAATTATGGGTGGAGACTTTGAACCGAAGGATGTGGTCGGTTCGAATACCAACCTAGCCAACCTATTTTTTTATAAGTAGATATCTGTACTTTTTAATAATTTTATTCAATTTCCTTCAAACATTCATTTGTTAGAAAATTTGTTTATTTCCTACTGCAAACAAAACATACGTTTGTTAAGAAAACAAATGTTTTAAAATTTCTTCGTTATCTGTCAAAATAAATATTACATGTGTTATATTATTGTAAAAAGAGCGCATTCAATTATTCCAAAGCCTACTTGACAGTCCATAAGAAAAACTAAAGTTGGGAATGAAAACTCGAAAATGGAAAGTGTTTTAAAAGTAATATTTTTTCGTCAGTAGTATAATAACCTATTACAATAATTACGAAACAGAAAGAACGTGTAAAAATTTCAAATTTTTGAAGTTGTCACTTTCAACAATTACATAAATATTTATCACTATCAGTCATAGCAAACTTATAAATATGTAAATTATGTGTATTTTCCTGAAGATTTTTGCCATTTTTAAAGAAAATGGCTGCGAAATTTAAAGTTTTAAATAATGTATTAAGTGTGACTGAATTGAAGTTGGTATTTGAGTTGAATAAATAAATATTTGTCAAGGAAACGAAAGAGTTTTAGATTTTTTGGCAGTTGATAAATGTCAGCTCCCAAAAGGAATTAGAAATACGAAATAAATCATATTAAAAATACCATAATAAATAAGCCAATAAATAATCTAAAGATGTTGAAGGTATAATTATTAAAACAATTTTGCTTAAAATTTTGAATTTTGATAGAAAAAATGGATTATTTTTTGCAGGTAACGGAAATATTGCAGTTTTGAGTTATGACCAAAGGACGGACATTTGTATGACTGTTCACGGTCGCCTCGAGGACTCAACGCGCACGTAAAGTAGCAAGTTCATGAGCGGCGGGCAGAAGCCGGGTCAATATATTAATAGATTACTTTCAAAAAAGTGATTAATATGCTATAATAAACATAAAGTTATAATCCGTAAATTATAATTTCTTATTTTGAAAGGATTACTATATTTATTTAGAATTTAAACTGTAGTGATGGGAACACCAAATTTTACGCTCGGGATATTAAGACGACCAGTTACCACGCAGGGCGTGCCGCTCATGCGAACGACATTGAATTCCATGATTCCGTCCGTTGTCTGGTTATGACACTCTAAAAGTTGATACGTTCCCGTTGCGGAGCTTTATTAGCGTTACCGTATTTACCAGTACATTGTAGACACTTGTACGATTATGAAATGATTTAACTTTTTTAACGTTCCCGTTTCCGTTCTCGTTCCCGAGCAATTGTAGACTAGGCTTAACAGTCATTCATAACAGCAAATCATGCCTTGCCATCTAGCGAAATTCTTATGACCTACACAACTGGGGTCATGGCCAGCTACATTAACATTCACTGACGTGTATATTATGGCCGTTTCAATCCGACTTTTAAAAATTTTGATGGGTACTCCCCTCAGCGTCTCTTGTAAGTTTTTAAGTAATTGCAACTGTTATTACGTTACTGTCAGTAGTTTTGTAGTATCTTTAATAGGGAACGCTGAGGGGAGTACTCCACGGCATGCTTTCTCCGAACCGAATTTTAGGCGAATTGAAACGGCCATACATACACGTCAGTGAATGTTAATGGAGCTGGCCATGCTGGGGTCTAAATTCGAATACCTAAATGGCGGCCAGTGAACATACCAGTCTTCTGTATGTAGTGGGTTTATCTTTTTCAAATGACGAGGTGGAGATTAGATGATAAAAGTGGACATGAATTGAACATTGAAAGAACCAAGATACTATTGACTGCAACCTTCATGGTCTGAAAGAGATGGGCACTCTTTGTAAGAAATGGACGAAGAAGTAAGAGTTAAATTTTGGAGTCAAGTGAAAACATTTGCGCTGCTTTGTGGACGCTCTGACTAAGATTAAGGCTAAAAGAAATAAAGTAATTATGGTAAATTAAATACTTACAAGAGAATGTAAGAAAGGATCTTCAAATGCTCTGTCATCGCTGCAATTGGCAAGAACTGTCAGAATCCTCAGCAATCCAACTCTGTCTTTATGTCTTGCAACGTGCAAAGTGTAATACATGGCTAAAATACTTGCGACAGAGCTTTCTTGAATGTAGGCCTCGACTGCATCTGGTAAAGGCCCGGCGTGCTCTATAATAGTTATGGCCGCCTCCCTTTCATCTGGCGGTAGTTTGTTCGATAGTTGTCGAACCTGGTCATCCACCATTAAAGACATTAAAGCAGGAAGGAACTTCGTTACAACTTGACTATCGAGTTTCGGTTCTTTAAAATCCTGAGAGTCAATCATTACCCAAGCACTTAGTCCAAGTGCCAACATTCGCAAAAGCAAAATCAATATTATATTGTCCTAAAATCACGCAAAAGCATTTATTTAAAATTGACCTCAATGTCTGCAAGTACCCTCGGCATTCCTTCATTGTTGATTAGGACTTGCAGTATTTTGATTGCGGATGTCGCAAGGAAATTAATAGCATAAGGATCACACAGAGTCATAGATAAGTCGCCTAAAACCTGCTCTTGACCTCGCTTGACATTGTCCAGGAATCCTTGAAGCTCCCTCGATCTTTTGATGTCGACGTTTTTCTCTCTTATGCAAGCATCTAAGCACCAGGTGAATTTGTGGCAAGGATCTACGGAAATTATGTCCTGCACTTCAAGATCGTGTAATGCCATCAATAGTTCTGCTCTTAATGTACAGTAGTGAACATTGCGTGTTCTCAGAAATAGAGTTCTTAAAAACTGAAGGACCATGTCGTACAGTTTCACACTGCTTCCAATCATGTGGGCCAGTTTTTGGACCACGTCACCTTGTCTGCGAACCTAAAAAAGTGTTTTTAAAAAGATTCGATCATTAAATTTACAACAAAAAAATTCAAAATACACTTGAAAGTCATTTTTGAAATAAATGACCTGGCATAAATGAACTAGAAAGCGATGTAAAAATACGGTATTTAAAAATATTACAGTCTTACGTGTATTATACCGTATTTTATCATAAAATGCACGAAGGGCTGTACAAAATATTTTAAAATATTTTGTACAGTCACGTGTAGTATTATACCGTATTTTATCATGAAACACACGTAGGGCTGTACAAAATATTTTTAAATACCGTATTCTTACAACACGAAGAACCATCACACGTAACTATTATAAGGCTGCCAACTTTCAAGAAGCCCAATGCGGGACATACTTGGGGTGAGTTCGAGTTGCACGCTCAACGCAGTCAGAGCATAAAAACATCTCACTGTTAAAGGGCATCTTCACGATACGTCCGGACGTCATTGCGTCCGTATAAACTCGCCAGATTTGGTTAAATTCTCTCCGCGAAAAATCTGCTGCTGGACCAACGCCCTCTTCATATAGGCACAGTCTATACAGTTATTTCACTGGCGCCACTATCGCATACAAAATTCTTGGAAACTCGGGGAAGAATGCGCAGTAGTCTCGCTGCTTTTATTCGTAGTTTGATTTACCGGCTTGGTTCGTGCAACTGCAAACACTGCAAGATTTTAAATTTGTTTGCGCCACGTAAGAATCAACTCGCGGAAGAATGCGCAGTGGTTACATTGAAGACACAAAGATCAAAGGTGCCGACGGCAAGTGAAAAGACTATATAGACTGTGGTATAGGCCTAAGTTAGATAGTGGGGAACATCGACACTTTGGGGTACTTCAAGATTTTCGGAGGACTCGGTCAGTACGCGTCTCGCCGTTGAACTATTAGCGCGTTGAACTATTAGCGCGTACATAAATGCGCTTACTGATTTATTGGAAATGGTCACTTCATGTTCAGTACCGCAGTGTGAAAGTAACTCATCTGTTTTAGTTATGTATTATTATTACATCTCGTATTAAATTAGGAGTATTAAGAAAACTTGTTTTTTAACATTATTAAAAATTTACTTTCTTTTTAAGAATCATAATAATCCTGCTAATTCTGCTATATCGTTCATATTTCCAATTTGTTTAAATGATTTATTTCTTTTTTAATTTAAAGATATTGGAAACAACAGAATAATTAAGTTATTATTTTTAAACTCGAGGAATTATCGTGCTCGTGAGTGTACGTAATTATATTCCGTACACGTGCATTGTACATATTTTAACATGCTGGAGTTAGTTTTATGAATACGCATATTTAATTTTACACTAATAAATTTATGGTCAACTATGACTCCGCATTACGCATTCGGCATTACATACATAAATATGTTAGTTAACGGCGCGGCGCGGCTTTATCTCACAATCTCGGGGTACCTTTCCGCCGCTTTGAGTAGGCCTATCTCCAGTGGGCGTTGGCTGGGCCCGATGAGAATGATCGGTTGATATGTAGTAGGCACTTACATACGTGTGCTAGTGCTGTAGAACTGCGTGCGTTCAACCTGGTACGTAGCGCTTCGTGTATGATATGTAGCAGGACGCCATAAATATAGCGCCATAAAAAGTTACGTTTACATAGCTGAATGCTGAATGCAGGCATTCTACAGGGTGTATCGTATTAAAGGGGCCATAGTGATAGGCGTAATTGAGGGTTACATGTACATCCGAAAAAGTGTTGCAAGATGATTTCTGCTGATATAATTTTTTATGAAAATTTTATAAAAAATTCTGCACTGAGTACGGGCCTGTGCTTCTGGAAACGTATCGATATTTCGGTCGTACAATTGGGATGTCATAAAAAAGCGAACCAATTGTGTAAACAAGGCTGTTACACTATCTAATATATTTTAATACTTAAGCGGCCCACTATAACCATAAAAGTTGCTAGAAAAGCATTTACGATATGTACCATAAACGATGTCGTATTTGTGCGAACTACTTAGCATTTATTGGATGAATAAAGGAATAAATAATAGCTTCGTTCCTACACAGTTCTAAATCAGTTCGGAACTGTATACACAGCATTTTTAGTAAGAGCGCATGACCTATAGCAAGAGCGCATGAGCAGTACAGTTCCGAACTGATTTAGAAACTGTGTAGGAACAAAGCTAATATGAACGCTTCCTCATCAAGGCATTTATTTAATACTAACTGAACTAGCGGTGGTTTAATAAGTAACTACCCCCACGGTACATAATTGCACCCTACCCATTCAAAGCGTTTCCATCGTAAAATTACTTTTATTTAGTGATGGAGAATATCGTTACTTTTGAGTAATCGGTATTAATCGTTACTCTTGAACTCAGTAATCGTTACTTGTATTCGTTACTTGATTACCGTGATTACTACCAATGTTAGGCCCGTGTGACACCATGCAAGATTTGATAACATTTATGTTACAAAGTGAGGGAGATAAGCTACCACAGTGAATTCTGATTGGTTGATTTGGCAATTCTCACTCATTTCGTAACAAATTTTGCAAAAGAAATATCATAGTATCACACGGGCCTTAGTTGAAACAAGTTGGATTAATCAAGTACCTATTCGATTATTTTATTTTATGTGTTATAATAATATAGGAGTACAATACAATAAACAATTGTTCATAGTTTTCCTAATACATATTTTGTATTCTGGGGGAAGAGTCGCTAAATTATTTGTTAGAATCAAAAGTACGGATTATTCATTTTCTTGCATTCATGTAAATAAACCAGACTTTCATCTGTGAATATTGAATTATCTGAATAAAAGTTATCGGACCAGTTGTACAAAGTATTTAAACCTACTTTGTACAACTGGCCCGATGACTTTTATCCAGATAATTCAATATTCACAGATGAAAGTCTGGTTTATTTACATGAATGCAAGAAAATGAATAATCCGCTGACGCTCAACTGAACCAGGTTCAAAGTAAACAAATTCGCATAGGATCTTAATGATATATGGCAATTAATGCATTCATAAATAAAATTTGTTGCGATTTTGTTCACTTTGAACCTGGTTCAGTTGAGAGTCAGTTTAAACCTCCTTTGTACAACTGGCCCATCGTCGGTAAAAGTAACAAATATCAAGTTCAACAAGATCTGAATACTTCGGGTCTCTTCGAGTAACGAATACTTTGTAACGAATAGTTACTTTTTTCTCCATCACTACTTTTATTGATATGCCTGTAAAACAACATTTTCGCAAATTCTTAACTGCAGCACATCTGCAAGGTCAGGGTTAAGTATTTTACTGTGCTCTGGTGCCACCAGCGCTAAGCGTAGTTTCGTACATGCGGAGACGCGCCAGGGCCGTATTCACTACTTCATAATTCGATATCTCGAAAACTATGGGACTTTCTCTATTTTGTCAGAGGCAAAGTATTGTTTATAGAGTGTCATAGAGCCACTGGTGACGTATGGCCCCTTATACCCGATACAGCCTGTATGTAAAACTCATAATTGGGGGGTTAGAGCAATCAAAAATGCGGGACAAGCGGGACTCATTTAATATTTTACGGGACATTTTCGGTCATTTTTTCATTGCGGGATTTGGGTTGCTTATGCGGAACAGACCCTCAGAATCCGGGACGGTTGGCATCCTTAAACTATTATAACCAGAGTAAAATTTCTGACTTCTAACTATGACAGTCTACCATTTGAATTCTTTCACTTTAGTCAATAGTGGTTTCAGGAAGAACAATAGAGAGCTTGTGGCTTGCGATTGGCGATACAGCTGAAATGGTACTCGCATTCTTAAATGGTATTACAGTGAAAATTCTATACAAGTGCACATGAGGGCACTCGCTCCTGCGTTGCTCCTAATTTTTTGTTTGAATAGAGTCAATGCATTTTTTGTATTCAAATAAAGAAGAAAATGTTTGAATCAACAAAAAAATACTTGAATCAATGTAAAATATGTTTTCGTTCAAAAAAATTAATGCATTGACTGTATTCAAACAAAAATTTAGGTTGTTGTGACATTTTGTTTTCTCAGTGGAGGTACTTGCGCAGTGCGGAGAAATTTTAATCGTATCTCTGCGATTGAACTAACGATTGAAAATTCGCAACTAGCCCTCTTTTATCGAATTGACAACTAATGAATAAATCGCGATTGAAATTAGTTTCAATCGACTAATCAATTTAACTAACAAGTTAATTGATTACGCCCAACACTGTTCCAATTACTAAGGTTATGTGGCCAACCCTACTAGAATTTAGCCGAATCTAGGGGAATTCCACCCCCACTAGAGATTTTTACCTAATTTACGCACGTTTATAGTTAGATCTGTACAGCCTGTTCAAACTTAAGTCGGCACTGTTATTAACTTTGTTATAATAAAAGATACAAAGTCAGTTAAATTAGCAAAGTAGTACTTTTTACGCTGACTACAATAATAACGAGGTAAGAAAAACAATTGAAAGTCACGTTTATGAGATAAGGTCAAAAATACATTTTCTTTAAATGGAACACCCAGTATGTTACTTTACCAACGGATAGAGAATAAAATTCTTAATTAAAATTGTCCTTTGTTATTTTTTCGTCAATTAATAAAGAAGATATTTTGATTATTACAAAATCATTAAAAGTACCTGTGTACCTAGATGCGTATAAAAACCACAAAAAATGTACAAAAATTGTCACAATTTTTGTCCGTTTTTTTTAGTAGCGTGTAAAAACCATGAAAAATGTTCAAAAATTATCATAATTGTTCATTTTTCGGGATTCGTGTCGAACAATTTTTAGTAAGAAATGAACCACAAACTTCAAAAACAATAGCTTGACAACAGAAAAACTTGATTACGGTGATTTACAAATGTTTTGTTTCCAAAGTACAGGCACCTTTGATGATTTTGTAAAAATGAAAATATCTTCATTTATTAATTTACGAAAAAAATGACAAAGGACAATTTTAACTGAGAATTTTATTCCCTATCGAATGGTAATATAATATACAGGTTGTTCCATTTTGACTTTATCTCAATTGTTTTTTTTAGACTGCAACATTGTAATCTACTGATTTGCTAATTTAACCGAATTTGTAGCTTTTATAATAACAAAGTTAGCAATAGTGCCGACTTAAGTTTGAACAGGCAGTACATACCGGGTATCCACTTTGACTACGAATTTACCGGATTTAACACCAAACGATTTCTTCTTGTGGCCTTATTTAAAATCAAAAATTTATCACACTCCTTGCCGCGATTTGAACGAATTGAGATGTAGAATCGACAACTATTACGTCTGGAATGTTAAGCAATGTTCGTAGAAGCTTTTATATCAGGTTGACCGCAAACGGCAAATTATTAACATTTTCTGTAATTACCTATTAATTTATAAATAAAATTTATCAATACGAACTATGTTTAAAGTATCTATTTTTTATTACAAAATTTTAAAAATTAACAAAATTTGTCAATTAGAAGTTTGCCTGCTTAATGAAAACTGTGGGATAAAGAAGTTCTGCTTATTTACATTTTCTCTTTTTTAATTTTGAAGGCCCATGTATTTAAAAAACATACTAAAAGTAGTCTCAGCTAATGCATAACACAAAGGTACGTCTTATGCCGTTTAGTGTTTTATGATATATTTGATAGGAGAGCAGGAATTTACAATTAAAAAAAATGCATTAAAATCCCTATGGTGCGTAATCAAAGTGGACGTACAGTATACATAGTCGCATCACATTAGATTCACAGTTGTTGAAATTGCATCATTGCTGATGATTTGTTTGCTTTGCGCAGCAATGCTGCAATTAATGTCTTTCGGCCATATAAGCCATTCCAGACAGTCACGAAGATATTTTTAAAGCTGGGTCAAAGTCATTAAACACCACAAACACCCATGGCTAATGGCAGGATTCGAACCTGCGCCGCCAAGCGACACGACTTGCAAAGTCGGCTAGGCTACCGCTAAGCCACCCGGCGACCCATTGCTGATAATTTAAAACTTGAATAATAAGGTAATTTTTGTGGTCGTAGATAAAATATAGTATAAAACTCGAAGTGTAAAGCAATTACGCACTTATTATTATTATTACTTGCACTCGCCGCTGCGCGGTTCGTGCATAATATGCTATTACAACTCTCGTTATATAATATAACATGCGATTTATTGAAAACAGGGGGCTATGAAATGTGCAAACTTACCTCTTTGATAAGGTTACTTTTAAAACAAACTTCAAAATAATTCAACCTATTTTAATGTCAAAACATCACAATAAATGTTCAAAATGTTGTATTTCACTTGCAAAATATAATTGCATCCTTATTTTTAAATTTTAACTTTCTAATAAAAACACTTTTTGTTCATTAGAAAGCATTTTGGTCACAATATAAGAATATTTAAATATTTGTTCGTTGACAAATCTGGATATTAATTGTCATAAATGAATTTATTTAAGACAAACGTTTGGAGATTCCAAAGCCAACTCTGGCCTGTTTTCAAAAAATCGCACGGTACTATTACACACGTGTTGTATGCAATATTTTTTTCTACAACTGAGCAGATTTCTCACTTTTTATCAACTGCTTTGTTTATGCTGTAAATAAATTATTTCAGTTTTTTATTTTCACTCAGATAACTCCGAAACTAAGCAAAATTAGAATTTTTTTTTTATTCTTTAACGTAAAATGAGATTCTGTAGGTATATGAGATCTCATTTTTTTCACCTGTTATGAAACACCTTATATCAGTGCTGGAAAGGGAGTTCTGGCGAGTCCGTCCCCTCAAGCAACAACTGTAATCGACGACAGCCGAACATATCCGCCTCTCGTTGAGATATTAGGTCTGTTCCATTTGACAGAATTTCAAGTTCTGAACCGTTCAAATCATGCGCAGTATGAAATTTATATCTAATTTTGTGCATTGTTCATGCTCAGTATAATTCTCAACGGTTCAGAACTCGAAATCCTGACGAATGGAATGGACCAGAGCTGTGCGAGTATTTACTGTTACAAATACAAGTCAATTACAAGCACAAGCACTTTTGGACTCGTACTTGTGCTTAAGCACAATTAATTACAATTGTGCTTAGTACTTGTACTTGTATTTATACTTGTGCTTATTACCGCAAGTACACTTCACAGCTGTGCGTATACTTATGGTTATACGTACAGTCGTACAAGTATTAAAATGTTAATGTAAACATTTACAAAATAACGCAAGATAAATAAAAATGAGATTGTCCAAAGTTGCAATTAGTTTTAGAATATAATGAGATTGTTTTTCCATAGTTAGGTACTTGCAATTAGTTTTAGAATCAACAAATGCACATAATATATCTATCGCTGAGTTATTTTTATTTTCCGCATATTTCTTGATGATGCGATACGTACATATATGTACATATCTAGAGAGACGCGGCCTATCTGCGCGACAAAATATTGATGCTTCATAGTCTGGCCGGCAGTGAGTCGTTCCCCCACTAATAAGTATTTATAAGCACGAGTCCAAATACAATTACTTTTGGATTTGTGCTTGTATTTAAGTGCAATTAAGCACTATTGTACTTGTGCTTATGCTTGTTGTATTTATAAGTAGTACTTGGCACAGCTCTGGAATGGACTTATTATATTGCGCGTTTAATTCGAATGTCAACGACAAATAATAACGATAAGCGAATAACTAAACTATCTCGCAAATTAAATTAGCAATGCAGATTTTTATGTGTATAAAATATTACGTCGTTGGTTGTAGGCGTGCCGATTTCAATTTAAACGGGAATAAGCACGAAACACTTGCAGAGAAGTAGGGGAGACTGGGGTAACTGTGCGCACTTTTGCTTTAGACCCCCAGAATATAAAAAATAATAAAGATAATGCCACCATTTTTATTTACACTATGCTCCAGATATTTGCGGAACAAATTTCAAAGCGTAGACATCTTAAAGGGAAAAAATACAGACAATAAAAAATAAAATTCATAAGAGTGCTCCTGCGCACAGATACCCCATACACACGGGGTAATTGTACGCGGGTATGGGGTAACTTAGCGCAGTAGAATATTTCTCTTTTTAAGTATTAATATTGAAAATATGTTGAAATAAAATATTTCTCAAGCATACTGTATGCATATTTTGTTATAAAAAAGCATGGGTGATATAAGAAAAATAACATTCTTTGAAAATACGATATTTCCATTTCGGATATCGATATTAACGATAGAGCGATAATAACGGTGTATTAATAAATATCGATATTTTTAAGTTACCGATAACCGATATTGAAAATATGATATCGCGCACCCCTACTTCCAACCGTTGTATGTATGCAACCATCTAGAGCAGAGAATACACCTAAACCATTGTTCAGTTTTAAGTAGCAACTTCTCACATCTGTGGGGGTATGTGTCTTCTTCTGGAGTTCAGTTACTTTTGCATAAATATAAAATTTTCGCGCGCACACTTACCCCTTCACAATGCGCAAAGTTTCCCCGTACCTACATTATTTTATTGTTGTTATCACAAAATTGTAAAAAAGAATTTTTCAATAAATACCAAATGCGCAATGCATTCTTTAAATGTTACTGAATATCGTAACACAAAACTGAAATTAAAATATTTATAATTTATTTATTTACGGCTTAAGTTTTCGGAATCCAAACATACATTGAAATCTCATTGCTGCTATGACGACATACCGAACTTGATTGGTAAAGCAGATACTATTAGGGCTTTCAAAAATTAGAGTTGTGGGTGGATAACATAGATTTCATGAGCAGTAATTTCTTGTAAGTCTATTACTTTTTGAGATGAATGAGTGCGTACAGTTACCTCGTGCGCACACTTACCCCATTTTCCCCTACCATGCGGTTTATTGAAAACAGCCATGAAATGTGCAAACTTACGTTCTAGATAAGTTTACTTTCAAATAAATGTCAAAATAATTTTACCTATGATAACGTCAAAGCATCACAATAAGGCCCAGTTGTAACAAGTGTCTAATAAAAACCTGGTCAAGTAGGCTACATTTAGTAATTCTGTTATGTAAATGCAATGCAAAAATTCTCGATCACAACCTACTTGACCAGGTTTTTATTTAGACGCTTGTTACAATGCTAGTTTATTAAAAACATATTAATAATAAAGGAGATCTAGATTCTCAAGAAAGCTTAGAGATACACGGAAACAGAAACAGATTGATGAATTCAGAGAAAGCAGGGCCGGTCACTTCCAGTTTTCATAGAATCCGGGTTTACATGTTTAATTTAGTATATGGGGAGAGGGAGCTCTATTTTAGTTTAGTTTATTTTATTCCTAATTTTAAATTTAATATCAGTTTAGCGCTGAGGATGCTAACGTCGTTACTGAAATACGTATTCACTATCAGTGAATTTGGTTAGGGGTGTACCTCATTAGGGAGTTTTTGCAATACCTTACGATAAAAATATCGTTACGTGAAAGGCTATTTTGCTTAGCAACCTTATGAATTTACCCAATCAGAAATCGAGTTTTAACATGTAACGTATGTAAATTTTAACGGAATGTATTGCAAAAATTCCCTATTGACTAATTTTGATTACAACCACAGGTTTATGCTGGATTTCACAAAAGTCACTTAAATTTAATCATCGGTTAAGAATAACCATTCCTATACCTTCAGCACATGTAACCATAGCAACGTTTACTTTTAATGGATGATTAAATTTAAATAACGGTAGGCCGTGGAGATAAATTATTACATTATTTACATTAAAATATTGTCCAGTTCTTGAATAGTTAAGTAAAACTGAAGTTTAATTGGCCATATCTTACAGCTTGATATGTCAAAAACTGCTTGGTGTTGTAGATTTTTACACTCCATGACCTACCTTTATCAAAAATTTATTTGGACATATGGTATAAAAGTCCTGTAAAATTTTACAAGCTTGTAGAAAAGCAGATTGTCTGTTTACATCACCATGACTACGTCTAGCTAGAAAAAACGCGTTCGATAAAAAAACGATTTCATAAAAAAATTAAAGTAAATTAATTAAAAATCGCCATGTGAAGGTGGAAATTAAAGTTCATAGGCGACACGCTTTGCAATTAACATTTACTAGGCTTCCAGCTCGCCCGTAAAGACTAATTTACAAAGCTTGACATGTAAATAACTATAACATGCGTTTGGAGATTCCTTGGATTGTCTGGGCCAACTCTGGGCTGTTTTCAAAAAATCGCACGGTATAAGGGGTGGTGGCACTGTGTGTGAAACACGCATGTGTTTCTTAAGCGACGTTTACATTAAGACGACTTTTGGTTGGTGATCAAGTTGAACGATCTAATAGCGTTTTTGATTGAGCTGCATTGATTGCACTCAGTAAGCATTGATTCTGGATCAGTTAACTTAGCCCCCCCTCCTCCCGTAACGTTTTTCAAAGTTTTCTTGCACCAAATGATTGCACTCTTATGCACCACCAAAATAAATTTTTGCACTCCTTCAGTAGAGAAACTGCAGGCAAATTTCACTGGGAGGGGCTAAGTTAACCGTACCGGAAAATATTGTTCAGAATTCTAAAATGTACTTAATAAATTATTGAAAACTTTAAATTTCCCAGCCATTTTCTTTTAAAATGGCAAAAATCTTCTGGAAAATGCACATAATTTACTAAGTTAGCTATGACTGATAAGTATTTATGTAATTGTTGAAAATGACAAACTTCAAAAATTTGCAATTCTTCTTAGAAAAGTTCGATTTTTCTTTCCGTTTTGTAAACATTGTAGTGGAGTATTTTACTTTCGAAGAAAAAAAAAATTACTTTTAAAATCCTATTATTTGGAAACTATTTGTGGGGATTTACACGGAATGAAAAATACTTTATGCGGATACCATTGTACCAATGTAAAAAAATATCGTTGAAATAGAAAATGAAAATCACTTTAATGTATTAGCAATGGTCAATGAAAATGAAAATTTAAGTTTAAGACACATTAGTCAGAATTTGGGAATTCATCGTACTACAGCTTTTCGTGTAGAGACAGATACGAAGATTTAAATCGTTTAAATACCATAAACAACGAAGAAATCTTTGAAGAGGATAAATTTCAAAAAATGAAGTTTTCTGACACCTACCTAGGAAATATAGATGCAATAATGTTAGAAATCTTTTACAGCGAATACTTTTTAGTGATAATGTACAGGGTGGATCAATTTCCTTGTCTCTTATGGGCATCTCTGTAACTATAAAAGATAGAAAAAGCTAGTGGCCAAGTCTCGATCTCTTTTTTAGAGATAAAGTCAATAGACTAAACAAAAATTGGCTATCTTCTTTTGTTTTCGAGTTATAGGCAAAAATTGACATTTTCGACTTTTCGTCAATCGTGCAGATCTCGTTTATTTTTGCAGGTATTAAAAAACTGTTTTGACATTATTAAGACACTTTTTGGAATACAATTCAGTGGTGTAGTTGGTTTTTTGATATTTAATTAAATTTTCGAGTTATAGCATAAAGTTATATTTTTTTAAATGGAAATCATAGTAGGCAATGAAAGTGCACTGAAAGTGCAATGAAGTTGCACTGAAATAGTGTCTTTGAAGGCAAGCAAAACACCACCTCCTCTTGTAGTATTACCAGCTTGAAGGTTCCTGTCGCACCGAAATACTGTGTAACTTTGAGAGTTAAATTATTCAGAAGAACTGATTTCAGTCGTCAACCATGTCTCGGATAGACCGATGACCTCGTATTCACCATCACTGATTGCAGCCTTAAATTGTTG
This sequence comes from Dorcus parallelipipedus, assembly GCA_958336345.1. Classification (NCBI taxonomy): domain Eukaryota; kingdom Metazoa; phylum Arthropoda; class Insecta; order Coleoptera; family Lucanidae; genus Dorcus; species Dorcus parallelipipedus. The sequence goes on from OY284475.1 coordinate 36,175,700, forward strand.
TACTTTGTTTTTAATACTGCGGACGTTTTAGTAGTAGCAATTTAATTGTAATCCACAGCGATGGTGAGGAAACAAAATCAAACTCAACAACTATTAATGCTCAGCTAAGAGATAAATTGGCAAATGCGCAAAGTAAAATCGACGAATTAAACGAATCCAACGACAAACTAAAAGTCATAATAAAACAACTAGAAATAGAGGTAAATGCTAAATCTAAAATAATCAACAAGATTGTTACCAAATGTAATGCTAAACAAAATCTACAAACAATAAGTTCCTATATCCAGACCGAGGAAATTACTAATAAGTCATTAAGCACACAAACCGTCTTACAAGGAAATACTGCAGTAAGGAACATAAACTTAAACTACAGTGTGACAGACAATGTTAGCGATTTTGACTTAGAAGAAATTCTTAATTTAGACATCAACAAAACATTAGATATTGAAACTCTAAGATCTGAAATTATTAAATTGAGAGACAAATGTTTAATATTTAAACACAAAATAAACACTCTATCAGAATATTGTGAAAAAAAAAACGAAAGCAACTGTATCACTCAAACTAAAAATGATAGTAATAAACAAATTAATGAACATACTTACAAAACCATATCTACAGAGGAACCTACCGATCCAAAGGTAATGCACAAACTTGTTATTTTAACAGATAGCCATGGTAGGCGATATAATGATCTCCTCGTGGATATGTTACCGGAAAAGTGCGAAGTTTTGAGTTATATCAAACCAAATGCTAAATTAAATTCCGTCGTAGATAACCTGGATGGTATAATGAAATATCTTGGACCAGACGACTACCTGTTTGTACAAGGCGGTACAAACGACACTGACTACTCTTATGACAGTTCTCAAATTACAAAACTCCTTGAGACCTTTAGAAGTATTATGGAAAAAATTAAAGGTGTAAATACTATTATCAGCACTATTCTATACAGATTTGACAAACCATACACCAATGGAATAATTGAGCATATCAATAAAAGTCTGTACTTATTAGCCACTGAATACAAACATGTTGAGATATTTTGTATTAATAACCCACTTTATCGTTCCCATTATACCAGACAAGGTCTACATCTTAAAAACTTCGCCAAAAGGACTATCTGCTCTGAATTAGCTAAATTCATCGTGAATAACTGCTCGGAAACACAAAACCAATGTTATAGGAGAAATTTTCTAAGTTATCAGAGGTCCTCTGCCATAATGTAAAGACTGACGCCACGGATAAACTTAAGAAACAACACAAAAATGTGAACACAATTCGAATGGCAGCACCTGCCCAGGGTAATGAAGTAATAAAACACATTAAAATCTTTCACCAAGATATTAGAAGTCTGCGAAATAAATACCCAGATTTGGATATCGTATTAGCTGAAGAAAATCCAACTTTTCTCTGCTTATCTGAAACATGGCTAAATTACAGTGAATTACAACATACCGAATTAAGAAACTACAACCTAGTGAATGGATTTTGCAGGGATACTGGAACTCATGGTGGAGCTTGCATATTCTCCCGTCAAAACGTGGACGCCACACCTATCCCAGAGATCAGTACTTTATGTGTTGACTTTGTGTTTGAATACGCTGGTATTAAGTTAACAACCTGTATTGTAACATGTATCTATAGGTCCCCTGATGGTAACGTAGAATTATTTCTCAAACAACTAACAAAATTGCTTAATTTGATTTGTAAAATTAACTCAATAATATTCCTATGTGGTGATTTCAATATTAACTTAACTAAATCTAGCGTCTTGGAAACATTTATAAACACACTTCTAACATTCAACCTTCATCAAACAATCAAAATACCAACCAGAATTACAAATTACAGCGCCACTTCTATAGACAATATTTTTACGAATCTTGATTCAAACCTATATACCGTGGACGTAATATTCACCAGGTTGTCAGATCATACAGGTCAGAGCTTGAGTTTTGGCACAGAAACTAACCAAAATACAAAAAAATTTCAGTACAAATGTCTATTTACAGCAAATCATAAACTATTATTCAAAAACTTATTGCAATCAGAATCATGGGACAGTATTTATAACTAGAGGTGGGCGATACAGGAAATTGTGTATCGAATTTCGATACGATTTCTGTATCGATACGTATCGATATATGGAATATCGATACGTATCGATACGTATCGATATATGGAATATCGATACGTATCGAGTATCGGCTACCGATACGTATCGATATATATCGAAATATCGGATCGATATATCGATACGTTTCGAAATATAAGATTGAAATATTGAACAGAAGCTTAAAAATACGAGATGAAAAATAGAGCTGGAATAAGTTTAAATAATAACGCCGAATATTCGACCATATAAATACAAATAAATAAATAAAATCTTTAGTTAGTCTGTAATTCGATATTTCAATACGTGCCGATATATCGATATTCGATATTTCGATACCTATCGACATCCGATATTTCGATACGTATCGATATTTCGATATGTATCGGTATTCGATATCCGATATTTCGATACGTATCGATATTCGATACAGCTGAAAATGTCTATCGATACAGCTGGCGTATCGATACGTATCGATATATCGATACATCGACCCAGCCCTATTTATAACTCACAAGATGATGTATATAATTCTGTACAATCTTTTTATGACATCTTACAATATTATTATGAATTAGCATTTCCAATTAAGAGCTTTAAATGCTTACATAAAACAACTGCTCTACAAATTCCTGCACGAGGGGAATAAAAATCAGCAGTTGTAAGCTTAAAATGCTTTATAAAATCGTAAGACGTGACGTTTTGAAATTTTTCGAATTGGTGTTTTCATTAGTTGTAGTTTCGGAGAGGTCCTTGCTTGAATCTGGCAATTTTGATTTTTTTCTTTATTTCATTCTTCTGGGGATTTTTCCATAGAAGACTTGCCCCTTCAATTGAATTAATATAATTGCAGGACATCTCCTAATGACCCTTCTAGGAAATACATTCGGTCTTGGAATACTATAAGAAGTATAAAAATATCTACCAGCGAGTGGTCAGTGCAGCTAAATCTTTGGCAATTCGTAATTATATCTCACAAGCCAAAAATAAAAGCACCGCTATTTGGAAGATAATAAATACCCAAACATACAAATCGAAACTTAAAGAAAGTTTCCCAGAAACCATTATATCCAACGATAGTCCTATAAGTGATTCTACTGAAATCGCAAATACATTTAACAATCAGTTTACACAAGCACAAGTTTTAGACCACTTGGTGACAAATAGTAATATAAACGGCAATTCAGACAATTTGACTATCATGACTGTTAATAATACGTCTACTAATAACATTAACATAAGTTCTTCAGTATCAAACACTTTTTTCTTAACACCCATATGTGAGCAGGACACATTTGATATTATCAGTGGCTTAAAAAATAGTATGTCTTGTGGTCTTATTGGTATACCAGTAAATTTACTAAAAGAATTTTCCCCATACTTAATAAAAGTTATCACATTCTTAATCAATCTCTCCTTTTCTAAAGGTATATTTCCTGAAAAACTTAAACAAGCCAAAGTTTGCCCAGTTCACAAAAAAGGTGCCACCGATAATATAGGAAACTGTAGACCCATATCCATTCTGCCCTCCCTCTCTAAGGTGTTTGAAAAAGCATTCCCAAATTAACTTACTGTATTCTTAAATGCACAACACATAATGGCTGATTGCCAATATGGCTTCATAAAAGCAAAATCAACAGAATTAGCTCTCGTGGATCTCATGGAAAGTTTACTTCATAATATAGATTCATGCAATAAAACACTGGCCATATTTTGTGATTTGAGTAAGGTCTTTGATCATATACCTCACTGCCGACTGCTAGACAAGCTATTTGGGTACGGAATTGAAGGGGTAGCTCATAATTGGATTAAATCTTATTTGATCTCAAACATCTGAGATTAAATTTATCTCAGAAAGCTCTCTTTTATGCAGAGGAGTACCTCAAGGATCAATTTTGGGACCTGTTCTTTTCAATCTTTACGTAAATGACCTACCGCAAGGATTACCCGTTGATAACACTGTAATGTATGCTGACGATACAACCTTGGTGACATCCGGTAAAGACCTGGATGAATTACAGAATGTAGCTAATGTAGCTATCAGTGCTATGCAAAATTGGTGCCTAAAAAACGACTTGACTTTAAATCTATCTAAAACGGAATACATTCTTTTTCATTCTAACACTGATGAAAAAATCACGCTGTAATTGAAGGAAATACTCTTAAAAGTTCTTCGGTGATTAAATGTTTAGGTATTAATCTCCAAGAGAACTTTGTTTGGGCAAACCATATTAATTCACTTTCGAAGCAAGTCAGCACAAACATTTTTGCCTTGCATAAGCTAGCAATGATATCCAACATCATGGCGAGCAGAACATTTTACTTTGCAAAAATTTACTCATTGCTACGATACGGTATCCTACTATGGGGGATAAGCACACATGCTGGAACTATATTCATTTTACAAAAATCTTGCTTGCGTGTAATATATAAATTAGGGTATCGGGAGACATGTAAACCGACATTTATTAACGAAAAACATTTAACTCTACCTAATATGTATTAAGGCTGGGACTTTTCTCAGATTTGGTATTCGATTATTCGAATAATTCGAATAAATCGAATTAATTCGAATATTTAAATAAGTATTCGAATAATGAAATGGAAATTGCCCTGTACGGGCAAAATTTACATTTAGACTTCGTAAAAAAAGGGTCTACATTCTTGTGTCAAAGATTGCAGGGATACCTTCTTTTGAGTGGCGCAATACGATTCTATTAACTTTTTTTTGTCGATAATGAAGGCAACTAGAAAAGTAGTTACAAAACATATTCGAAAAATCGGATTAAGTTAATATTCGAATGTTTGAATTTTTCAATTCATTGAATAATTAGAAAATTCGAATGATTTGAATTATTCGAATAATTTAAAAATTCGAATTATTTGAATTATTCGAATAATTTGAAAATTCGAATAATTCGAGTATTCGAATAGAGAGTGCACATGTATTCGAATATTCGAATTATTCGAATACGATTCCCAGCCTTAGTATGTATATTTATTTTGCTTCAATTTACGTAAGGCAAAATCTTAATAAATTCTCCCCTAGCATTGCTTCAGTGAATTATAATATATGTAAACCTGCCATATTCTACCCAAAATGTAGGCTAGAAACTCGAAGAAAAGGACCTGTAAGTTCAGCCATTACAATATACAATAAACTCCCTAGTCAGTTCAAAAATCCTTGTGCATTAAATGTTTTCAAAAAACGATTACATAGTCATCTCATATCTAAATGCTACTACTCACTAAATGAGTACCTGCAGGAATAATACATGTGATTTTGCAAACCATACAAGCAAAATTGTGATTTTACAACTCATGCAAGCAAAATACATTTCAAACTATGAATACCTTTTAACTATTCTATTCGTCTGTTCACACCGTTCTGCTCTGTGATTCCTATTCATAATGCTAAATTAGTACCTAATGTTCATTTTATACACTAATCTTAAGTTTATCCTGTTTTAGGCAATTTTATTAATTTTATGTAATGTGACGTGTCTTATATCATTAGGTATATTCGTTTTAGATGACTTGGACTGCCCCAAATCACCTACGTCAACGAAATGTGCATTCGTTTTAGATTTTCGACCTGCCGCCCCTGCCGGATTTGACATTGACATATTTGTTTTAATTGCCACTACGGCAACGCTGCTGTTGACGTAATGCGCACCTACTCGAGAGTAAGGTCTAGTTGCGTCAGCCGCAGGTTAACCTTAATTTTTAGTTTTATTTCAGTTGTTTCTTACTGCGGATATCACATATATAGTGCGAACTATGTATATGTTCGTTGCCAAAACATTCCTGCTGTATATGATCATAAGTAAATACAAAATTCTATGTCCGATTCATAATACTTTCTTGAGACTTCTTTAAATAAAACCGGCAGGAGGCCATTATGCTCATAATAACAAATAATACAAAGTAATGTAAAAATTAGTTTAATATGTTAAATTAGTGAGCTTACGTAGTTATTAATATCAAGTCAATATAAAATCTATTCGTTTTAGATACATTTCTGGTACAACCACAACTTGACATATATGTGCACTAATTACTTGACGATGACGTTATTGTGGCAAACCCAGGATTTCTAAAACGAATATACCTATTGTGTGATCTAAAAGACCAAATAAAAAAAAAAAAAGTTTTTATAGAAATGAGTAATTTTCATAAACAAAAGAGCTACAATAGTTTTTAGAAATCGCAGAATTTTGAAAAACACCTTGTAGCTCCGAAATGGTACAAGATATCAAAATGCGGTCTTCACCATTAATTTTGCCTTAAAAATCGAGCTCCAGACGCCGAGGCCAGTTTTTGTCTAACTAGTCTAAAAACAGGTGTTTCCTATTAAAAGTGTCAAATTTGGCCCACCCTGTACAATACGTGTAAGTGCAATACACAAAAATTGGCGCAAAATACCAATGAAAGATTTATTGTTCCATTTGGCAATGCAGGAAGCTGAATAAGCACATCACGTGCATACGCATGTAACTTACAAGATCAGGTCCCGAAACAGCATGATTACCAAAATTTCTACTATGCATGAAACTTGCTGGCGGAGCCCAGTGTTGCCGGGAACACGAACAACTATTTGGGGTTAATTAAATTTTAATATTGTGAAGTTCTTATTTTTTTTATATAGTATTTTATATATGGTATTTAAATCACACAACAGCTTTGTTGAAAGCCCTTATTCGATCTTTAGGCATAAGCATTTTAAACTCACCTTTGGAGAAGGTCCAAAAAATTGTGTTGTAAAATTTGTATGGTCAAAAAGAATATTTTCTTTTTCACTGATATATTGACTTAATAAAGGTGAAACCTCATCACCGAATAAAGACTGATTGTCCTTCCAAATTTGTCGCTTAACTTCCGTATCAGTATCATTATACAGCTCTCGATCCCTTACCAAAATCTTAAGGTACTGATCATCGATTTGAGCAGTGTTACGCAAAATACACATTACTATAGGTCGTAATGCCTTAACTTTCACGACTGGGAAACTCTTATTCAGCAACTCCTTCAATTTTCTGTCCCTCTCCTTGCCTTCCTTTTGTCCTATTTCATTAATGTGTGAGGTGAGTTTCTCACGAAGTGCCTATAAGATTTCATAAAATAAACAAAGCAATATAAAAAAATACACAACCTCAACAACTGATGTATGAAAATCTAATCGTCGTACACCGTGTAAATCCAGCAGGGGTAACATAGGACGAAGAGATGGTAGCAAAATCCCATTTGTAATCTAAAGAAGCAGTGATAAATACAAGAGAAAATGTGGATACAATCTTAAGCAACCTGAAACTCTTCTATTGCCTTTAAAGGATCTGTGCAACTGGTGAGAGCATGTTTCAAATAATTTGGCCCATTCACGTTAACAGCTTCTAAAGGAAATTCGGATCTTGAAGAAGACATGATTACGAATTGTTTACAATTTACAAGCAAACATGACGAAAAACAGTTAAGAATCTACACAGTAGCGTCACTTGCGTAAAAAGCCCCAAAGCCCCTGTCACACCTGTCACATCATTAGTCAGTTTGACCAAACTGATAAACTAAACTAATGACATCACATGACGTCATGGAAGCTGTTTGAGCAAATTTTCTAAATTTTAGGGGCGCCTCTATGGGTGCGTTCCGTTTCACGCATACGTTACTTGAATCTGCATTCAATTCGATGCGTTTGTAAAAGCGTTCCGTTTTAAATTTGCCGTTGATGCGTCAAATGAATCGGAACGCTTGATATATATTTTTGTTAAGGGAGGATGACAATATATTTCTAACAGTGATTTAAAATGTTCACACTACTTGTAAAATAGTATTAAATATATCCATTTGAATTAAAAATTAAAAAAAGACTAACTCTGATTTAGTTTTACTGCTGTTTCAGCAATATGGACTTAAAATTGTAATCTTCCGTTTGTTAAGACAATTTTCACGAAATCCATTTTAATTACAAAAAGAATTTGCTTCTGTTTGCTTAAAAAGACCCAATCAGTTACTTTAACCTCCCAGGATACAACAAGCGCATCAAGTGCACTTCATTTTGACATGAGGCGTTTGATGCATTAAAAATAGTCTCCAACAGGGACTTCATTTGCATTGGTACGTCAGTGTGATGCGCACTACCAATGTTTAACGGAACGGTTTTTGTACGCATTAAACGCATAATGCGATTAATGCGGTGAAACGGAATGCACCCTATATCTATTCAGTTTGCTCAAACTTGCCTTATGATTGGTAGATTTAAATGCACAGGAAGAGGCGCGAAACGGAAGTCTAACCTAACCTATAAGACTATCACTGCCACTGCTTTTTTTCTATCCATTTTTGCGTAAATTTTTTAAAATGACGATTTCCAAAAAAAAATTTTACCTCACAGTTTCAGTTTCAAATTTCTAGTGCTAGTCAGGTATCAGAGAGTTCAAGATAGGAAACGGCCATAAGAAATACATTGGGAAATACGACCATTAAAAATAATTAAAAATTCTAGTAGTTAACATCTGAAACACCAGATAGCGTGTAAAATGCGTCAAAAAAAAGGTACTAATAGCGTTTTCCACTGGGATTAAATTGTGCACTGAGTGCGCACTCAGAATATCTTCATCCCGTTTCATTACATGAGGTTAAAATAAGATGAGAATATTCTGAGTGCGCACTCAGTGCACAATTTAGTTCCAGTGAAAAACGCTATCAATCAACCTCCGTACAGGTAACGCAATCCCATTCCTCTCGTGAGAGGATTGAGAAACAAAGATAACAAATATAATTGTCGCAAGTGCAATAAGGAAGACAACTGTTTTAGGGAATTCTGTTCACCGCAATATCACTGGTTTCAATTTAAAAGTGTATTAGCAGTGTATTAGGTTATGTCTAGTTAGTTATTTACCAATCAAAAAGTTGTTATTTTGAGAAGTGCAGAATGTTTTTTTTACGAAAAAGGCGGAATCATTAAATGTCATGCGATAAAAGTTTGGGATGCGATATTTAAACTCAATTTTCTTAACCACTGACAGTAACTCTGACAAACGTCACTTCGAATAAATTTCCAACTGTTTTTTATCCCTAGATGAGAGGAATGTGCGACAAGGATAGATATAAAAAATCACTAAATGCGTTACCTCTACACGAAGTATGTTGATTTAGTACCTTAGTCAAAAAGGAATTAAATACACACTGAAAAATCAAAATCAAAGCTAATTTGCTAAAAGATTATACACGATAAATTTGAAAGACATGTAAAAGTATACATGCAATTCAAGAAAGTTGTTAAAATGCGCATTAAAATTGCTGTTTGTGAAAATCACCAAAGCTACCGAATCATATCAAAATGACTTTTGATCTAATCAATTACAACGTGTTCTATATTACCGATAGGCAGCGTCAGTGTTAACTTTTGAGACTACAGATAGCGCGACAATGCGATGGTCGCTAAGGTACTAAATCGACATACTTCGTATAGAGGTAACGCATTTAGTGATTTTTTATATCTATCCTTGTTGCACATTCTTCTGATCTAGGGATAAAAAACAGTTGGAAATATTATTTGAAGTGACGTTTGTCAAAGTTACTGTCAGTGGTTAAGAAAATTGAGCTTAAATATCGCATCCCAAACTTTTATCGCATGACATTTAATGATTCCGCCCTTTTCGTAAAAGAAACATTCTGCATTTCTCAAAATAACAACTTTTTGATTGGTAAATAACTAACTAGACATAACCTAACACACTTTTAAATTGAAACCAGTGACATTACGGTAAACAGAATTCCCTAAAACTGTTGTCTTCCTTATTGCACTTGCGACAACTATATTTGTTATCTTTGTTTCTCAATCCTCTCACGAGAGGAATGGGATTGCGTTACCTGTACGGAGTGTTGATTTAGTACCTTAACTACCCCGTGTCTCTAGTGACACCGAAATCAACTATTGCGTATTGCGAATGCAAACAAAGAACATTTTTAACGGAACGCTGTTAGTTGATGTCGTGACGCTAGCACACGCTAGTGACACGACGAAGTTCTGTGAACGTGGCTTTACGCGATTTGATTGGTTCGTTTAATTAAACGAATTATATACTTTTAAATTGAGCCAATAGAATCCTGTAGAATTTAAAAGTCAACACAAAACGTCTAGCAATGAACATTGATTAAAATGATGTCGGCCAGTTGAAAGAAATCATATAGCGTTTTCGATTGAGCTGCACTCAGTGCGCACTGATTGCAGATTTTGTATTCGATTGGTAATTTCAGTTCAAACTTTCTTCGTGTTTTATGTTCGATTGAAATGTTAGTGCGCACCAGTTTTGCACTCAGTGCAAGAATTTTGGAACTGCCTTCAAAGGTAGTGCAAGCGTTTCAGTGCAACTTTTCTGTCATTTCAGGAGAAACATGTTACAGATGATTTCTTGACAGATAACAAAAATAATTTACTGTATCAAGAAATTGTTAATAATTAAGTTATTTGCTAAACACAGTTTGTCTAGTGCAAAAAATCTTCGTCCGCGGTGAATTCCTTAAGAAGCGAATATGAATAATTAGTGTATTTAGGATTTTTAATTTATTATAACAAATAAATATTGCATTTTTATATTTCTGGCAACAAATGATAATTTTGAGGTTACGGTTCAGTATATTTCCCGCCCAATAATTATGCTCCCAGATCACGTTTGTATTCGATTGAAACACGCACTAGTTTCGTTTTCTGGCAAAACTTATTGAGTGCATGACGTAATATCAGTGTGACCCGAACTTTTCTGGGGCAAGTGAAACGAAAACGCTAATAGGTGCTTTCGTTCGTGCCAATGATTACTAATAATAAAAACTGGATTAGCTTTGTGTACATTTATTTGTAACTTTTATTAATTGATTCTATAAAAAACGAATGTACGCGAAATGTACACAAAGGGAATCCGGTTTTTATGATTAGTAATCATTGGCACGAACGAAAGCACCTCATGTCTCCACTCAATGATCCCAACATTTCAACAATAAACATAGAGTACCTATTTCAGTTATTATAAATTCAGCTGATCTGAAGGTAATGATTGTTAAATAAAAAAAAATATTATTTCGCGATCAATTTCTCGAATCACAGATTTCATTTTCTTCTTATATACTATGTAGGTAAATTCGCAGTGAAATTGGTATGAATTTCTTATATTTGCAGATAATTTGATAGATCTGGCAACGTTCCACGGCGAAACGAGGGTCTTTCACCTGTTTAAAATGCTTTGTTATGATTGGTAGATAAGTGTGTACCAACAAAGCGGTAAAAGCATAAAAGAAATCACCACTTCCGGTTTTTAAAAGACGTCTGCTACTGATATAATAACGGGGTAGCTCCACTCTCAGGGCAAGATCAAGACCGTGCATTTTGAAAAATGCTGTGAATTTTTAATCGGTAAGGTGTCGGTGCACTTGCGTTGGCTCTTAAAGACGGATATTATGTTCATCAGATAGTGACTGAAGAGAGGACGGGAAGCCTATCAAAGCTTGTGTTGGAAATGGCATTAATTTCGCTAACGACGAACTGACGGTTTATCTGGTGGAGAGGTGTTTAATATTGAAGCATAATGGCACGTAATATCGATCTGTAATTTGCGTCGTGCGGATTAACGTGAATTAATGAAGTTGCCCGTATCGATCACGGTATAGGTTATGTTTCCAACTTTCATTAGCATCCTAGGTGTGTTTACAGTTCGCTTGATTATTTTATTTGCGCTCAGATTACGAATGCCCGCTGTTAATAACAACTCTGGCCTTCGTTTTTAGATATTCAATCATGGTGGGAGGTTCCCAGTATTGCACATTTTTGTTCACTTTTTCGAACTGCTTTTAACCTTTTGGATTTCGACATCGAGGTATGTACACTTTAACATTAAAACTTTTAAATTAAAAAAACTTCTGTATTCAAGGACCTTGAAGAAGCGCTCTTAACAGATGGAACTGAAGAGACTTCTTGGCTGCAAGAACTCATAGTGAGATTGTTAAGCGGTTGCTTACCCAATAATGAGATATCAACTTTTAACTATCAGATGTTCTTGAGGCGATTGTTTCGTCAGAAATGTCAGGATCAATATAACCCATTTAATACAGACATCGATTTTCAGTTGCTCCCACTTAGAACTAAAGTCGATATATTACATGCTCTCTGTGACTTCCGTTTAGATGCAGAAGATGTTCTTGATCAGTTGAAGAACCTTGAGTCTGACAGTCTTAGAGTCGAACCCCTTGGTTATGATGATAACCAGTCTGCTTATTGGTACTTTTACGGTACACGCCTTTACCGTGAAGATTTCAAAAACAAGAATAGCAAGAAGGAAAAATCTATTTGGCAGGTAATTTGCTTTACAGAGGAGGACTGGTTTCAGCTGGCAAAGAAGTTCAAGAAGGCCACTTCGAAAACAGAGAAGCAGTTATACAGAACTCTCACAGAAAACTTCCTGCCAGAATTACCGAGATTATTCCGTGAAAAAGAACGTCTGGCAAGGAAACGGTTGCTTGAGAATCAACCTCGCAGGACATCAAGTCGTATACGAAAACAGGTAAAGAACAAACAACGACCACTGGAGGTCTCTCAATTATTCACATTGTGAATGCACCATTCATGCTAGAGGTCTCTATTTCATGTATACAGGCTGTTTCAAATTCGACCCTCACCACTGGAATCACGCTTATTCGAAGAGTTAGACGGTAGGTTTAAATTTGGCAAAAGTTGATAAATTTTATGAGCATTAATAATCAGCAGATAATAGTATGTTATTATACAAGTTTCACAAGAAGGTTTATTGTAACACGAGTGGGGTTGCCCCAACGGAACGAATGTTACAATGCCTCTTGTGAAACGTGTATAATATACTACTCTTTCTACTTTGCGTCACTTATTGAACAAAAATATGAAAAATATTGGATCTTCTTAGTATATGGGGAATTTTAGTTGTAATGCGTGGCAACACTGAAAACCTTTCGTTTTAATCAAAAGTCACATTAACAAGTTATTAATTTTTCTTATCCAGCTTCATTGTGAGTATATTGTTAAGTAACAAATAAATACTGAGCTATTTTGTAAAATCTATTAAATATTTTCAATTAAAAATGACTAAAATTTCCCCAAAAACAGTGTCACAATGAGCTTCATTGTGAAACTGTTTTTGGTGTCACAATGAATCCATTGTGAACGCAAAAGTAGAAAAATAACTTTTATGTTAACTCTTATTCGAAATAATAGTAAAAAATGAAAAATTGTCATTTTATTATTATTCCTCTATTTTCTTTATTTGAAGAGATATCAAAAAATAAAAGTACTTTTTTAAGACACTTTTGAATTCTCTACACACTGATGAATACCATTTTGCTATAACACGTTTCGTCAAATTCATATCATCATCAAGTTCATTTTTTCCTATGGGCGCCATATTGAAATTTGGTCCCAAAAGAATCTACTCTTCCTGCTGATTGCCAATATAAGACATGTTATCAAAATTCTTTAAAATAAGATCAAAATTAATATTTATTATTATATTACAATCGGCAACTAATGGCTTTGGATTAAGTCAAAAACGTGAAGAAAATGAAGAAAAACGTGATGTTACGGGCCTTGTATTCGTGCCACACACGAAAACAGCAAGTGAATTGTATTTTGAACATTTGAAGAGCTGCATAAGTTTAAGCAAACGAACGCAATTATGTATAAATCAAAATGGAAATTTGTTCGAACGTTTAATGTAAATATCTTATTTTGAGTGCCTTTATTTGTTATTATTATTTCTTCAATTTAGTTCTAAATTTTTGTTACTGTAAAGAGTAGTATTCCTGCTCTTCAATATTTTTGTCTAACTGTAAAAGTATTGTTCTAAGCTGTTTGTTCTCTGGATAGGTTCGAAAGAACTTACAGTTCACTTGCTGCTTTTGCTTTTCTGTTGTACAAATAAAACACACGTAATATATTTTGTTTCTCTTATCTTAATGCTGTGCCGGTAATATTTATTAAACTAGTGCCTACATCAAATAAATTGCTTTTAATTTGACTCCAAACATATCTTCTGTTAACTACAAAGTTACCTTCTGTTAACTACAACTTTTCTTATATCATATCAAACATTCTTAATTTTGACATTATTTTAAATAATTTTGATAACATGTGGTATATTGACGTAATCAGCAGGAAGAGTAGATTCTTTTGGGACCAAATTTCAATATGGCGCCCATAAGAAAAAATGACCTTGATGATGATATCAATTTGACGAAACGTGTTATAGCAAAATGATATTCATCAGTATGTAGAGAATTCAAAAGTGTCTTAAGAAAGTACTTTTCTTTTTTTGATATCTCTTCAAATAAAGAAGATAGAGGAAAAATAAAAAATGACAATTTTTCATTTTTTAAAATTATTTCGAATAAGAGTTAACATAGAAGTTATTTCTCTGCAGATTATTAATGCTCATAAAATTTAGCAACTTTGCCAAATTTAAACCTACAGTCTATCTCTTCAAATAAGCGAGATCCCAATGGTGAGGGTCGAATTTGAAACAGCCTGTATATCAGTATACGTATATACGTGTAATACAAGAATCATGATCTTAGTTAGTGTAATTTTAAATACATAAGTACCTATCCATATATTTTAATTTCACGTATACACGTGTAGTTACATTCCACGTGTATTTAATACAAAAAAGGCTCTGTTGCTAGGTAACCTGGCTTTGAGCATTCCGAACGGATCCGTGTATTTATATTCGTGTTCACGGAGAATAAAAGATAATTACACGTGAATTAATAACACGTATATTTAACTCGCGAATGTTGTTACACGGATTTCCGTGTACACGTGTACCTTCAATACACGTTCAAAATCGTAGACATCTATTACATACCTACAGATGAATGAGATATGTGACCATCAATCATTGGCTACGTTAGCGCACACAGCTGCTGTAAATCATCACTTTTATTGCTGGGTATGCTGAAAAGCAGCAGCTTACAGTTCTCTGAAAGGCGTAAATAGCTATTTTCAATTTAACAGATTTAGATAGAAAATGTCATAGTGTAAAACGGCCATAAGAGTTTTTGAGATATTGCCATTTAAACGCAAAAATACCGTGCCCTTTGATACTCTGTAGATAAGTTGTTTATTAAAATTTAAAAATTTTAAAATTTTATAGTAGTATTACATGACTTATTAACAGGGAGTCTAAAATAAAATCAGTTTTTTTATGCGCGTTAGTCGACCGGAGATGGCATACCTTTTCCGCGAGCTTCGATGCAGTAACGCATTGTTCGGCTCCGTGCACTCGCAGCGTCGTCGAGCTCGCCCACTGTTATCTATGCATTGTATACTGGTTACGACCCCACTCTTTCCAAACGTACGCTCGTGATAAATCAAACTGATTAAAACCTAGACTCTCTACTTATTAGCTACAGACTTTTCATCAGAATAATAGTGAAAATTATGTCTGTTTACCATACGTTATTATGGAACGTGACTTCGTCAGTAAATACTTTTTTTAAAAAATCATTGTCTTAAAAATTTATTTTATCAATTAATACTCAAATCTATCTAACTAAAAACTCCAATCATATTGAATACAACTTTTTAAAACAACTATGAGCTAAAATGATTGATTTGTAAGCGAAATAATACGATGCTTGCCGAAAAAAAGTGCATTAAACATTCATCGAATTTGAGGTTATTGCATGGAAATTCGAAATGTAACGTATATCGAACCACATATTATTGAAAAGCTTAATAAACAATGTATCAGAATCAGTAACAATATACAGGGTGTTGCATTTAAAAAATCGGAGTAAAAGGCATACGTGTTACGACTCACCCTGTAAAAATGAATAGGAATATTTTCAAAAAAAGCATTGCTTTCTGTAGCTAATAAGTCATGTAATACTCCTATAAAATTTTAAAATTAAATTTTAATAACTTATCTACAGAGTATCAAAGGGCACGGTATTTTTGCATTATAATGCCAATATCTCAAAAACTCTTAGATTTAGGTACGTAATCATCTTATAAAAAAGTGTTTCATTCTTAAAGACGAATCGGATGAGACCATAATATATAGGGTGTTTCATTTAAAAAAAAATAACTTTGGTATGGCACATCCAGACGAAACTCCCTGTATAATTGAAACTAATTTTAAATCATGCAGCTGTATCTCATCTAAATCACAGCACAAACGAATTTTAAGAATATGCAATAATAAAGTCCCCATCTTCCGAATACGCACTAATGACTCACCCTGGCGTTAAGAGGCCTTTTAGGCCCATAGCTTTGTAATTTGCCTCCAAACTTTTCTGTTTCTTGCTTTCTTCTTCCAACTGTTTTGTCTTCTAAATCTGCCTGAACTGCCTGATACTTTCCAAGCTATTGCTTTTGCCGTTCTATGATCCGCCATTTTTTCGAGATGGCCAAGCCACTGAAATCTTCTTCTTTTTACTACCATATCTATTTTCGGCGCTTTGTATACAGGGTGTTCACGGGAAGCCGCTACAATAGCTAACTTTTTTATTTGAATTTTTACGAAGTAGCTTAAATTAGAAAAGTTTCAGGACCTCTCCTGCTGGATTTTATGGCAACATTATAAAAACAAATGACTGTCAGGTTTTCGAGATTTTCAATTGTTTTCAACTTTTTTAAATGGAACGTTATATTTTTTAACATCGCATCGCGTTCAAGTAATTTTAGTAATTTGCCATTTATCTTAAAACTCAAACAAAATAATACTACAGCGAAACTTGCTTATAACGAGCACTGGTTATAACGAGAACTCGGTTATAACGAGGAAATTGAAAAGTCCCGTTTCGCGACATGGTAAATTACATATATAAATATTTGTTTAAAACGAGCACGTTTATTATGAGAACTTGCTTATAGAGTAATATTTTTTTGTTTTACCTTGCATATAGCGAACTTAATTTCAAAAATTTGAAATTTTTTTTTGTTTGATGTAGAAGTACGTACTATGCCCGACAAGAAATCTAAATACGACGAATTAATTGTCCAAAAAAATGTTCGTTTGTTTTTTTGCGTATTTTTTACGTTACCATAAAACAAGCAAAATAAATTGTTTAAAATTATATTCAAACTTATTAGTTTATTAAATAAACACAAAAATGCAGAAGTACAGTTGTCCCAGATTCTTTGTAAAGAATGTTCATAGTAATCAGAAAAGTTCGGATTTTATGTAAGAAGCATATTTTTTATTAGGAATATCAGTGTAAAATTTAGGATATATCCAAACTTCACTAAAATATTTAGAATGGCGGTATAAAAAAATTACATATTTTGCATAAATTGATGGTTTAGTGCATATTTTCGGTTTTCGTGCCTAAAATGCATATTTTCTACATTTCGAATATAAAATCGACATCTTTTCAAAATATCAATATTTAATTTTTATTACAATTACGAAAGCAAGAATAAAAAAAAATCACGGCTCTTATTTTTGCAGTTCACTGAAATGTTTACTGTCGTACTCGCCGGGCGGCCGTTACTAAATTACTTTATTAGTTTCTTACGGTATTCTCTGGTAATTCCCCATTATTAAGAATGGGGCCTGCAGATCTGTCGGATTATCTGAATTCGAGTGCAAGTGTATGAAGAAAAATTACCGAACGTTGCTTTACCTTCCGAACCCGTTGAACCCCAGTTGAATCAATTGAAAATGTAAAAATCTACGAAAAACGTGAGCTCAAATATTTTATCATTAGAATCCACTGAAGATAATGATTTAGATTTGGCTTTAGATCCTCACCATGTTGCAGCTTTTAAGTATGCACACATCACGTCGGTGGATGTCGAAAGAACATTTTCGACATACAAAAATATATTGTCAGATAGACGATAAAAATTCATTGTGAAAAACAGTGATTGTCAACTGGCATAATAAGAATAGCATATATTAAGTTGGAAGCTGAATAGTTTTAAGCACTATGTTGCTTAGGTCATATTTAATAAATAGAATTATTATTATTTTTATTTAATGTAGTTATTATCATAGATAATGAAATATGTTCTCTAAAATTATTATTGTTTTTGTACTTAAATATAGACATGTTTTGATTACTTGTTTTATTTCATCAGAAACAACTGCATAAAAGCGCATAAAATTACGTAAGAGAGCATATTTTTGACATATTTTTTGGAAAAACGTGACATATGTATGCACATATTTTTAACATTTCTTGTGCACAAAAGTCCGAACTTTATATATCACATATGCATATATTTTTTCATTTATAATGAACACTTGCATATAACGAGTAATAAGTGTGGTCCCTTGAGCTTTCGTTATATCCGAGTTTTATTGTATGTGTATTTTATGAAAAAATAACAAAACTTGACAAACCGAAAAATGAACACTCAAAAAATAACGAGTATGGTGCATTTCTTACTCGTGATATTATAATATGGAAAAGAAAAGAAATTTATATCGAGTAAAAGTACATTTAAAGTACTTACTTGATGTTTCGCGAATTTGATTGTTCGTTTTATCAAAACAGAATCACTTTTGACAAAGCGAAGTGATATTATAATATCACGAGTAAGAACTGCACCATATTCGTTGCTTTTTGAGTGTTTATTTTTCGTTTTGTCAAGTTTTGTTATTTTTTTTACAAAATTTGTTCCAGTTTTAAGACAAATGGTAAATAGTAGTATATGGAGACATTTTTATTGGATTTTAGCAGAGTTATTATAATTTAATTTTTTCACATTCAACCATTATTTTCTCAAAAATTTTCTTATGTAACGTATCAAAATTTTGATATGACCGGAGGAGGTTGTCATTTAAAAAAACACAAGTTGGCCTTGGATCTCAAAAAAAAGGAGATAAACAAATGATATAAATAATAATGTAAGTCTTATTGACTACAAGGCACATACCAAATTTCAATCGGATACGTCAAACAGTTTCCGAAATATTAAGCCGGTTCCATACTTTTGGCCTCCCCTATATGTATATCTCTTTCTTGATTTGTTTGAAGCGCATTGATTCTCAGTCTCTCTTAGCTCTGTTTCCTTTACGCATTCTTCATCCCACCAGTTCCTATTTTTTGGATATTGCTCATTTTTCATTTTTTCCAAGCTTCCTCTATATCTCTGCATCATGATACACTTATGCTATTTTTTCCTCGTACCTTTTTTGCACACTTATGTTTTGTAATTGCCTCATATCTAACAATTTTCTTCTCACTTTTATTTCTAGATTGTTGCATATTTACTCCTTGAAAACATTCAGCTTTATTACACTTATAATAAATAATGAAAATATTATCAAGTCCTTTGGATAGTCTTTATTCCTGTATTTGCCTCAAATAAACCAAATAAACGTGTTGTCAAGGTTTTTTTTTCTTTTTTATTCTAGGAGATAGTTGCAGAAGAAGAAGAAAAGTTTGAGGTACAAAAGCAGGTAGAAGTAGAAAAGGAAAAACAGAAGCAGGAGGAAGAAAAGCGGAAAAATAAAAGGAAAGAAGCATATGAGCGCAGAATTAGATTGCGCGAGCAAAGTGAGGACATACAAAGTGAGCAGTCAAATGATCGGTATGAAATGGCCGGTGCAAAAACGAGGGACAAAAAGGCAAAGGCCAGGCAACGACAGAATTCTGAAAGTTCCACGAGCAGTAGAGGTTAGTCATTTTATTAAATTTTTTCTTTACATTTCATACCAATTTTTCATTTAGTAATTATTATTAGCTAATTTTTCTTTTTCTCAGAAGTTTCTGATATATCAAACTTATTTTTCAAATGATTTTACAATGCATGTTTTGCCTTGATTTTGTTGCCTTCTGCATATGCAAGTATTATTTTATTTTCACCTATGTGGCTATGTGGCTATTTTAAAACAATTACAAGTGAATAGCAGGTAAACCTCAATTAATTGTGTATTATTTGAAACAAAAATTACTGAATAAAAAACCTGCATTTTACAATGATACAAGAATTTTCTCTTATTTCATAGGACTTATCCCTGTTGTGACGTCACCAGGTATTATAGTTCGAATATTTCTGCTAGCTGGAATCGCCCACATTTATTACAATTTATGTAACATTCCTGATAGTTTTGAATTTTTATATGCTTATTATCTGGCCTTGGAACTTTTCTGACAGTTTTAAAAAGTATATGATTGTTTGCGAAGATGCGGTAATCGAGTGCACACGTTAATTCTAATAAAATAGACGGTTGAATTTTTGCCGATTTTTATAAATATCTTAAATTTTTCTTAAAATTTATAAATATTTTATAAAATTTTATAAATAAATATCAATTACTAGAGAACGATTACAAGAAAAAAATGACTAATGCGGACCAGTGGAAGTGATGCTCCCAATCAATCGATATATACGTAACATATTGCAGTGCGATTGTTCTATACCTCGGCGCAAAAAAGAAATGAGTTCGCAGCAGGTTCTATGAGCGTCGGGCGGGGAAATATTAAATCGGTTTACATTTTAGGATAAATTAATTCATTAGTATATTATGGCATCTTTTGTATTCAAATTTATAATAAAAGGGAGCTATTATAATATTAATATTGTGTATGCGTTAAACATAAAATAATATTGCAATATACCAGTAACAAAATTCATAAATATTAGGACGCCCATGCCCGTCCGGAATGTACCGACCTTTACTTATTATATTTTCAAGTAAGTTTAAACGCCTGAACCAGTGGTAAGGGACCGGCCTTGCAATCGCATGGTCGTCGGTTCGAACCGCACTCGCGATTTTTCTCGTGGGTGGTCGGTATCGACTTCAGGCACTCTTCAGTGTTGGGGATAACATTCGACACTGTTTCCCCTTAAACGGCGAAAATGTTGGAAGTAACAAAGATACAGATAAAAAAAAAATTATGTATCGTTTGTAATTCCGAGTTCAATTAATTATCTGCTCGTCGCAAACTCAAGAGCATCTTGTAATAATGGATACTTTGTGTTTCAGATCATAGTTCGATTTTTTCCAGCGGTAGTAATCGCACGTCGCACAGAAATAGTGCGTCTTCCGACAGTAAAACGGGCCCGTCGGCGACCGGTACGCCCACCACGGTCGGAAGACAGACAAACAATTCTCTAGCTAGTGCCACCGGTCAAATAGTCATTCAGCCTGTCTCTAATCCGCATAGAAAAAAATTAAAAACATCACAAGTGTAAGTCGAAACGCTGGTAATGCAAAATGGGATTGCGTTATTTTGTACATATAGGCGTGAGTCAGGCGAGCTTGAATTTCTGCATTACCGGATTTTCCCTCTCTGTTTTGTTAACGTAGCTTAAATCGATGTCGATGTATGCATGTTTACATCCTTATATTCCTCCTCAAGTATTAATTATAAAAGTAGAGTTTTCTTTAAAATGTCCAGAGAATTGTTTTATTGGTAGGTAGTTGAGGTAAATAAAATACTCATTATGGAATTATGGCTTTTTTTAACTAACTGCACTGCTCCTTGTCCTCCAGTTCCCATCGTGTATTGATTGCTATTTACATACTAACATGCTTGTTGGAAATTGTGTGGTTTTGTGACTCTGTGTTATGATGAAGCGTAGGGTTTTGTTTTGTTCTTATAATTTGTTTTTCTATTTGAAAATCATCGTTTCTTTATGTGTTTCCAGTTTCCGTCAAACGGATGAAGACTTACAGACAGGAATGCATAAGATTTTGGACTATGTTAAAAACCACGATGACGCTTGGCCTTTTGTTGATCCCGTCGAGGAAGAGTATGCCCCTAACTATTATTCTGTTATTCGTAAACCGATGGACTTGCAGAGAATGGAAGAGCGACTTGATGCAGGACATTACAAGACGTTCTCCCGTTTTCGTGCAGATTTCCAGCTGATTGTCGATAACTGTAGATTATACAACGGTGCCGATAATGGTTAGTGCGCCTTCACACTCGTTTAAGGCCCTCGTACTAACCTGATAACATCTCTTTCAGAGTACACAGAAATGGTGGACAGTTTGCTGAAAGTGTTCGAGAGAGCAACTGAAAGATACTTAGACGAAATCACTTCTACTGACGAAGAAATTGCAGTCGAATATCCAGATTTAGACAAAGATGCAGCCAAAACAAACAACAAACGAAAAAAAAGTGACTCAACGTCGAGCTCGAAACGCAAACCAATGTTGGCAGCGCAAACGGACAAAAAAAGAGACGAATCTAACTCGGAAGATTCCTCGAGCAGAAAGAGCGATTCATCTGATGTATTCGAATCCAACAAGAAAACAAACGAGCACCTAAGAAGCAATAAAAAGCTAAACAAAAGCAAAAGACAAAGTAGGAAAAATTCAAAGTCAGTAACGAAGAAGCATTTGAAACATTCTCCTTCTCCGCTCAGCCCAGAGCGAAGCCGAAGTAGGAGTTTCACTCACAGCCCGAGCTTAGATGACAGATGGAGTAGCTCACCCCCTCCATCTTGGCCACCCTCCTCTCCCGATGACCGGTTTGATTTCTCCCCAAAAAAGAATGCCAAACATACTATGAGTGAAGAAGACAACATTAACAAATCAAAAGTGAAGGTACATGATAAATGGAACGAAATCTACGAAGAGGATATAGAGAAAAAAACTAAGGAAAAGGAACGGTCAAAATCGCCTCCCAAGCACAAAGATAAACACAATAAACTGAGGGAAACCATCGAGAAATTGAGGGCAAAAAGTGAAATCTCTAATAAACTAAAAGAAAAAGAATCCGACCTCGATAGGATGCGTGATTCACCCTCTGACAATAATAAAATTAGCAGGAAACAAAACAGCAAAAACAAATCAAAGCCGAAGCACAAAAAAATGAACAAAAGTGATTTGGATTTGGATGACGGGAATAGCACGATCGACAGTGTTCAGTCAGACATTAAAAAACAAAACAAGAACTTACATGCAAAGAACGCAGCGATCGAAGCTCTAGCTCTAGCGACAGAGCAGACTCTTAAAGACATCAACAAATGGCTAGATGACACACCGAAGTTTTCTGAGTTTAGTTCTGCTAGCAATTCCCCTTCGCACTTTTCAAGCTTAGATGACTTCGACTCGATTGGCGGCAAACCAGACCAGGACTTTCGGAAAAAAATGGAGAAAACCATTCCGAGAAAGGATGGAAAGGATATGAAAAGGCGTCCATTCAGAGATCCAGGCAAGTTGTTTCGACGGAGGGAAATCCAAAGGACCATCGATCGCCTTCAACCAGGAAAAAGCAAAGGCAATCTCATTTCCAATATACAAAACGCCAACAAGCCGGACGATTTATTTCCGTTGGGACCACTGTCGAAAATTAAAGACACCAAGAATTCTTTAATTGTTAAGACAAATGAAAGTGCTCCGAAATTGAGTTTGGGTTCGGTTCTGGACAGTTTCGGTAAGCATAAGTTCGTCGATGATCCGAAAAAGGAGGATGAGGATAAAGATGGAAGTAAAAAGGATGAAGGAGTGACTGATTTGAAAGGTGGAAATCAAAATATTAAGAGTAAAAACATGGGTGTTACGAATGTTAAAGTTGGTTCGAGTCCGGGGAAAGCGACTCCCAATTTAAGTGCCTGGTTTAAAGCGTTTGGTGCTCCAAAAGTACAATTGCCTCAGAAAAAGAATGACGTGAAAACCGACTCGGAAAAGCTTGATGATGGCAATAAGAAAGATGAAATGAAAAAGGTAGTTCCCATTCCAGATTCTTCTCCAACACCAGATAGCCCAGTCATGCAGCATGGCCAATCAACTTCCAGACAGCGCAGGATCAGCACTGGAAGTAGCATGAGTGAGAGGTCATCGTTTTCTCAAGATATGGACTCACCAAGGGTGGGAATCGATGAACGTCTGGGAGCTTACCCTGCACCTTATCCTTCTCCATTGCACAAGTCTCCTTCAGGTGCTTCCCCTATAATGGCTTCTCCCAGACCAGATGTCTCTCCCAAAGCGGCTGCATACCCTACCTTTAATGGACAAATCCGAGTTGGTTTTTATCAGGATACTGTTTCGACTAAAAGTAGTCCAGACAAATCTTGCAGTCCAAGGGATAATCCACAATCTCCATATGCTCAATACTCTGAGCACGTCTATACGCCTCCGAGTACACAAAATACCTCGTATTCGTATGGTAACCCACCTTATTACTCCCAAACTCCCAATTATTCAACCTCAAATCCCACTCCGCCTTATACTATAGAACAGAACGATACCAATGCGTCGTACTATGACACAACTAAACCACTAACGGACCAATACCAAGCCAAACTCACTCCGAATTACGCTCCTAATTCTCCTCAATTGCCTTCGCCCGTCATGCAACAGCAACCTTCGCCTATTACTCAACAACCTTCTCCAAACATGGATGGTTTTCGTCAGGACCAAGCCATTCACTTGTCTGAAAAACAACAAACGGCTATGTTTCCTGTTAAAAAACGTGTGTACAATGATGGTGATATTTTGCATGTAAATACCAATCGATATGATGTGCAAAAATCTAATGTTCAGGAAGAGCAGTATGCAAATAGAAACATTGATGTGAACTTGTTAGCTGCAAGACAAATTAATTCTGATGTTGATGTTCCAAGTAAAGACGTTTCGAAATATGTGCATCAAAATATTCCTGAGCCGAGAGTCATGCAGAATGAAAACCTTCAAGTGAAAGAGCCTCAGAATAATCAAGACTCCCTGAGTTACACATCAGTAAATGCTTTCACTTACACTTCTGAGTCTAGTGGTTATCCAATAAATATCCCAACGACGAGAAATACCTTGGATGACGAAAGAACCGTTGATATGACTGTAAAGTACACCAACATGGGATACTCAGGACCAGATATTGGATTCAGTAGACCTTTACAGTACAATAATTATTCAAGGTCAACACCAACTACTGCATCAGTGCAAAATTCATCGCAAAACCTGCGTTATTCAGATCCCCAAAGTGTCATGAATATGGGGTACAAAATGGTGAATGCGTCAGCAAATAACTTACAGAGCACTGGCAATCTGGGACCCAATTCCAACATGACAAAGTCAACTTCGGATTCTGTGGGAAACTGTTTGGATGTTCCCTCGATACCGAGGCCTTCATACTCGACACCTACGTCTTTAGATATTGATCAGACGTTGAATATTCGCGGGAATTTGACAAATTTGTCTCATATAGTTGATCGATATCAAAACGATGAAAGGATGTTAGGCTTGCAGACTTCAGCTTCATATTATGCAGATAAAACCATGGGGAATATGTTCAATAAGCCAATTGCAACTAGTTCATCAGGCTTGCCCATGTTCAGCCAGTCCACCATGGCCATGCCATATACACACAATATTCAAGCGACCACATCCTCTATGTACAATAGACCTATGGGGGACGCTGGTATTATGAACCAAGACAAGGTTGGGGGAATTCAACAGCAGATTCAAGAGAAGAAGTCGAAAAGGCGCAAAAGTAGCAAGTCTGGTAAGCTCGAATTAAATATATCATTTTTAAATAAGATAAAAACGTTATACTGTCTCTGTTTAAACAAATGTTTGTGTTGTGTATTGAATTTTGTTTTTTCAAACGGAAAACCCATACATTATAAGAAGTGATCAAATGAAAAATGAATTAAAGTCGGCAATACAACTAAACAGGCATGTGTGCATTTAGTTCATCGAACATTCCTTCAGTCACTTTGACGTTTTCTCTTTGACGTTTTGTTTTCAAAATTTAAAGCAGATGCGTCAAATGACCACT
The DNA here is from genome assembly GCA_958336345.1 of Dorcus parallelipipedus. Taxonomy (NCBI): domain Eukaryota; kingdom Metazoa; phylum Arthropoda; class Insecta; order Coleoptera; family Lucanidae; genus Dorcus; species Dorcus parallelipipedus. The sequence goes on from OY284475.1 coordinate 36,201,516, forward strand.
GCTTGCACAAGATACTTTTGAACTCTGTGAACAACTGCGTGACTAAACGTTAAACAACATTTCGGTGTGTTATTTTTGATTGATTGACAATTAGTATTAATCTGACGTTATCCAAGATATGGACTGTGATATGGATTTAAATTTCAACGCTTACTCTAATTCGTTTTTATCGACCACTGGTTATGATATGCATAATCTGTGAGTTAACTTTAATTCTGAGTATATTCTCGTAGTAGCAATTGTGAAAACAATTTCGTGGATTCTGGGAAAAAGGAGATAAATCTTTTGACCAAAATGAGTAGCGAAAGCATTTTGCCATGCTGATTTTCACTGTTCAGATAAAAATAATGCTGTATTTAGCAGAAATAATTACCATTTCTAAGATTTATACCGATTTACAGTGACAGCTTAAACTTTAAACAACTCTTCTGAAAACAGTTAAATTTCGACTTATCTCCTTTTTCCCTGAAACAATGGAATTGTATGACAATAAACCAAGATTAAACTTAACTTACGCATTTAAGGCAGACTAGCCCAGTTAAATACTGTGATTTTACTCAAATTAGTCCTACATTCCACTAACGAAAACAAAAAAAAGTACTACTTTATTATTAATTGTCTATTAACGTGCGTCCCGTGGTAAAAAAAACAATATGTTTTTTGTGTTTGTAAAATTAGAATGTCATCTTCACTTAAAAATTATTTTGAAAACTTTCGGCTTTATTCAATTAAAATCGTTGTGTCGTTCAAAAAATAGTATACCGAGTGTCCCACACCATGTGCTCATCCTTCTAGAATTTGTATTTTTTAATCGATTTACATGAAATTTGGAAAGGATAAATTAAACAAAAATTGAATTATCCGACATACTATCGAAGGCGATAGGACTTCGCCGGAAGTTATGTCAACTTTCTGATTTTAAATGTAACACCATGAATATTTTTACATATTTGGAATCTATAGATCGTATGTCCGAATATGTATCATATGTTAATTTTGGTTTTCATGGCAACGAAAAATAAACTCTTTTGTTTTTGCATCTAGTAAGCAATGAATCATGTCTTTTCGTTATAACTATCAAGTAATTCTAGAAAGTTACTACATACAGGGTCCGTTTTTTCGAGTCTAACTATGGGGATCTAGAGAGATTTTTTAAGAGATACAAAATTGGTTAAATTAGAACTAAGTTCATACACCCCTAACCACATAAATTCACTGATAGTGAATACGTATTTCAGTAACAATGTTACCATCTTCAGCGCTAAATTGAATATCAGTTTAGCGCTAAAGATGGTAACATTGTTCTGAAATACGTATTGTTACTGAAATACGTATTCACTAAATTGAATATTAGTTTAGCGCTAAAGATGGTAACATTGTTACAGAAATACGTATTCGCTATCAGTGAATTTATGTGGTTAGGGGTGTATCTCATTGATTAATTTGATTACAACCATAGGTTTAGTGTTGCTTTGTGATTATAGAACAAAGTTGCATATTTTTATCTCAATCAATAACCTTTAAACAAATTTCACCTATTTTTATGAGGAATTTAAATATGCCATTGTCTTTGTCATGTCTTCAAAAATTGCGAACAAACGACACTCAACTTTTTATTTTCTTATGGACACCATCTTGGATTTTTAAAATGAAGCGTTCTTTTCTGATGACAATGATGTATCGCACTTAACGATTTGAATTAGATTCTGGTCAAAATTTCGAAATCATCTGTTATGCAAAGGGTGCTTTGGAAACAAAAAATAACACTTCTGTTTCCAAAGAAAATTTGACAGCCCAATTCAATTTTAGGCGTGATAGTTACGTTTATTGTTAATTGCAGTAATAAAATGTCGCCTTTGAACTAGAAAAAACGAGAAATAATAATAATAATAATCAGTTTATTAAGCACGAAAATAAATAAATACAATTATTTCTATAATAGAGAATGTAACAGAATTGCTTCGAGCTTAAAGTGTGTGAGATCAGATGAACTAGTGAAAACTGTTCCCTAATCTACCCCTCACACTCACTTGACAATATTTGATACCAATCATAATGAAAAAAAAAATAAATAAATAAACTTCAAGGATATATGTATACAGGGTGTCGCTAAATTCCGTGGACATGGCTTAACCACAGATTCCTGGGCTCAATATAAGATGATTTAGCTCAACTTATCTATATCCAAAAGTGCTTCATTAAGTCGATATTCTGCTTCAAAGTTGTTGAAAAAAAGTAAATTTTTTTTATAACAAAAGAACGCTTGAATTAATTTGGATGATATTTGGTACGATGATCAATAGTAAGGTAAGTCACATTTTCAGATGGTTTGAGTAATTTACATTCGGTCGCTAGTGTGAGAAACAGGGTTGCCATAGAACAGATATCGCAATAACTCTCTTGAGGTTAGGAAGGTAACATTAATTAGTTAATTTTTAGAATGAAGCATTCATTAGGAAACTTTTTGTAATCTTTGTAATTTTTGATATTTCTTACGATTTAGTCACGAAATAGAAAAATCTAAGAGGTTGCAACGTTTCTTATTGAAAACAGGTACACTATAATAGGCTGTATAGAAAAACAAATACCTACTACATGCAAAAAAATTTTTTTTTTCAGATAGTGGCATTCGTTAGTGAACTTTATTCATCTTTGCAACTTTTGATACGTGTTACAATTTTGGTCACAAATCAGAAAAAGCAGCAGCCACTTGGATTTTTCTATTTTTTGATTAAACTATACCAAGTGTCAAAATTTGCAAAGATGCAAAAACGTTCACTAATGAATGACTATTTCTAAAAGTAAAATAGCTAGCTATTCATATAAAATGTATTTTTTTTTCGTGTATGGGCTACTTTTTTCAATAAGAGGCGCTGTAGTCACTTAGATTTTTTTATTTTGTGACTAAACCGTGAGAAGTATCAAAAATTACGAAGGTATAAAAAAGTTTCCTAATGAACCTTTCTTGCTAAAACTTATTAGCTAAAATTAGTTATTGTGAAATATGTGTTGTGGTAACCCTGTTTTTCGCACTAGCTGTCTACTCAAAATGACTAAAACCATCTGAAAATGTGATTTACCTTCCCATAAATACTCATGCCAAATATCATACAAATTGGTTCAAGCGTTTTTTTTTGTTATAAGAATAATTAACTTTTTTTTCAACAACTTTGAAGCAGAATATTGACTTAACGAAGCAATTTTGGATATAGATAAATTGGGTTAAATCATCTTATTTTGAGCCCAAGAGTCTGTGGTTAAGCCATGTCCACTGAATTAAGCCACATGTCAATACCTAATTCGTATTCATACACAGAATGATTTTTTTCTTATTTCTTCTTGAGATATTAATCAAAATGTAAAAATGTCGATTTTCTTTTTTCCTCTGTATCTCTCGTATTATAATAGTATATTATTATACAAGTTTCACAAGAAGGCTTATTGTAACACGAGTGGGGTTGGGGTACGACTAGCGAAGCGTAGCGAGCTAGGAACGAATGTTACAATGCCTCTTGTGAAACGTGTATAATATATTATTTTTTCTACTTTGCGTCACTTATTGAACAAAAATATGAAAAATATTGGATCTTCTTAGTATATGGGGAATTTTAGTTGTAATGCGTGGCAACACTGAAAACTTTCGTTTTAATCAAAAGTCACATTAACAAGTTATTAATTTTTCTTATCCAGCTTCATTGTGAGTATATTGTTAAGTAACAAATAAATACTGAGCTATTTTGTAAAATCTATTAAATATTTTCAATTAAAAATGACTAAAATTTCCCCAAAAACAGTGTCACAATGAGCTTCATTGTGAAACTGTTTTTGGTGTCACAATGAATCCATTGTGAACGCAAAGTAGAAAAATAATTTTTAAATTCTGATTTAACTTTCTACAGGCACTTTTTCATTCTGCTTCGAATATAGGTGGCAGAATTGAAGTCAAACGTTTCGTCTCTCCACGATCACTATCAGTTCCGATTTTTCAAATACAACGTATATCTTTCAATTATTCTATTCGATAGCATTTTTTCTGGTGATTGCAGTGATGTATAACACTTAATACTTTTTTCAAGTAAAATTAAAACATGATAAAAAAACCTTAATACAGTTTCGTCATGATTTACTTAATAAGTAAATGTATTCCTTAGTTCTTTTTTTTTTACTTACTAAATATTGATAACTAACATTCAAATGTCGGAAGAGGAAAAATCAATAAGTATTAAATAAATTATATTAGTTGGTTAACACAAACAAAATAAACAACAGTATAAACATATAAAATTATAACAAGAACAAAATAAACAATAACATAAATAAAAATCACAGAAGAAGAACATGAAATTGTGAAATTAATAAAGTGAAATTAATAAATTAAAGTAAATGCTCGAAATGTCCTCCACCGTTTTCAAGACATACATTCGTTCTTAATCCTATGTGTTGTATAGCGTGTCGAATATGAATTCGCGAAACATTTCTGCAAGAATCTAATATTCGCATTCTTAGTTCTTCTTTATTATTTATCTCAACTTAACACACCTTGACTTTCAAATAGCCCTAAGAAAAAAATCCAAAGGGCGAAGATCTGGTGATCTTGGTGGCCACGCGACAGGTCCATTTGCACCTATCCATCTATCAAGAAAATTTGGTTCAAATAATTTGTTGTTATTCCAGCATTATGTGCTGGTGCTCCATCATTTTGAAACCACAGTTCCTTGATATGATTTAGAGGAATGTCATCTGAAGTGTTTCCAATGCTGTCCTTAAAAAATGGATGTAACGTTTAGCTGTTAAATGATTTTCGTAAATGATCGGACCAATAATTCTATTACGCCAAATACCACACCAAACATTTAAGCTGAATTGTATCTATGGGCGCACTTGTCGAAATCTTCTTTGATTCTCCCTGGACCAATATCTATGTATATTTCTATTAAATAATAATCCCTTGTTTGTAAAATTAGCCTCGTCAACAACTAAATCGTATAACAAATTCTTTTAACGGACACTGCAAATGCGCACTATCAGTGTCCGTTAAAAGAATTTGTTATATAATAGCTATAGAGACAAATATTAAATGATTTATTGTAATTTACACTACAGCTAAGAAAATGAACTAAATATTTGAAATTATGTATTAAATAAAATTTTCATATAAAAATCTGTATTATGTACGCTTCAAATTAAGATCAACAATTAAGTGTGATATACCATTACAATCAGGAGAAAAAATGCCATCAAATACGATAATAAAAAGGTATACGTTGTATTTAAAAAATCTAAACTGAGGATGGTCATGGAGAGACGAAACGTGTTACCAAAATTCTACTGCCCCTATTTAAAGCAGAATCCAAAAGTGTCTGTAGAAATTTAAAACAGAATTTCTAAATTGTTTTTAATAAGGGAGATACAGAGGAAAAAAGTAAATCGATATTTTTACATTTTCACCAATATCTCAAGAACAATTAAGAGAAAATTGATTCTGTTAATGGATAAGAATTAGGCAATGACTGGTGCAACTTTTCTTCTATTTAACCGAATCTCTAACTCTCGCGGTTCAGGAGAACCCTTCAGTGCACACCCAATTTGAAACAGCCGGTATAATGTGGGTGGTATGGATATCGATGAGAGATCCAGAATCAAAAATCGGTAAAAATAAATAATTAATATACAGGGTGATCAAAGTTACTGCCGCACTATTGCTAACTTCGTTATTATTGGAGCTACGAAGTGGTTCAAATTAGCAAAAATGAACTTTTTTTACTCAGGATTACACAATAGTGATATGAAGAAAACAATTGCGCATCGCATTCTCATAATAATTGCACGTGTAAAGTTTTTTTTTAATTGAACACCCTGTATTTCTTGTTGGCAAATGAAAGAACATCAAATTGTAAATACAAACTACTCTTTACTATTTTTCCTTAAAACGAATAATAAAGAAGTTATTGCGAAAGTTGTATTCATCATTTACAATTAACTGTATTTAGTTCAATGCATTAACAAAACTGTCTTAAGACACACTACCTTGGAATTATGTGATTCAAAAATAAACAAACGTGAAAAACATGAGTGCAATATTTTGAGGAACTGGTATTTAAAATAAATGTAACTAGTATTATGTACAAAAATAAAATTAATTAATTAAAATTTGCTACTCTGGAAACTAATGTAACTTAAACTGATTTAAACAAAATTATAAATAACTTGAAGTAAACGTCCAAAAACATTCCCAGTTTGTTCTAAACATCGCTGAATACGTTTGTAGACGCTTCTAGTGGCATTTAAATGTTGCGTTCTATGGGTTGTATTAATAATAATAACTTCTTTATTATTCGTTTTAAGGAAAAATAGTAAAGAGTAATTTGTATTTATAATTTGATGTTCTTTCATTTGTCAACAAAAATACAAGGTGTTCCATTAAAAAATACTTTACACATGCAATTATTTTGAGAATGCGATGCGCAATTGTTTTTTTTTTTCATATCACCATTGCAATCCTGAGTGAAAGCAGTTCATTTTTGCTAATTTGAACCACTTCGTAGCTCCAATAATAACGAAGTTAGCAATAGTGCGGCAGTAACTTTGATCACCCTGTATAAAGAAAATGAAGAAATATGTGAAATACTATTCAACGCGGATCACTAAAAAGCTCTTTAGTTTAGTCCTAAACTGGGACGGTGACAATTTTAAGAAAGCTTCAGGAAACGTATTCATAGTGTTAGCAATTTCATAACTGTAGCACCTTTTGAAGAATTCCGAGTGATGGCGAGGAATTGTCAATAGACCCTTACGTCTTGCATTAATGTTATGAATGTCTGTCCGAAACCGAATTTTTTGGTACAGATATGGAGGACATTTATACAGTATGTCCGTCTGACAATGAGACATAGGGATTTAACATGGGAAAACAGAAATTGCTTTATATTATCTACCTGGGTAGGTATATATGAAATTCTGGGTTAGAATCGGAAATATTGTTGCATTCAAAGTGTTTTGATACTAAATGTGTGCAATTTTAGTTGTTAATTATTTAGAAATTAAGAAAAAAAGTTATAATTTTTTTTGGTACAAGATTAGTAGGTATTTAACGAACAGTTTTTAAATGGGTCTCGTGGCCGATGTAGTTTGTTCATTTTTCACAACCGTAAGGTCACGAGTTCAAATCCGAATGAGGACACTTTTTTTTCTTTTTTTTAAATATTTTTTCAGATTTGAAATCAGTGAAATCACTTAAACTCTTAAACTAGTTTATTATTTTATTTATAAGTTTCATTTTAATATTAATTATGTTCCATTTATGTTTATTTTTTCGTTTGCAAAATTTTATTATGTTACATAATTAATATTAAAATGAAACATAAATAAAATAATAAACTTACTTTAAGAGTTTAGGTAAGTGATTTCAAATCTGAAAAAATATTTAAAAAAGAAAAAGAAAAAAGTGCCCTCATTCGGATTTTAACTCGTGACCTTACGGTTGTGAAAAATGAACAAGCTACCTCGGCTACGAGTCCCGTTTAAAAACTATACTTTAAATACCTACTAATCGGAAAAAAATAATAACTTTTTCTTAATTTCTAAATAATTAACAACTAAAACTGCACAAATTTAGTATCAAAACACTTTGAATGCAATAATCTTTCCGATTATAACCCAGAATTTCATATATATGTACTCAGGTAGATAATATAAAGCAATTTCTGTTTTCCCATGCTAAATCCCTATGTCTCATTGTCAGATGGACAAACGGTATAATAAGATTTTATGATAAAATTGTGCGCTGTGAAGATAACGTCTGTTTTGCATATTAAGCCAGTGTAATTCTTTCAGCTTATGAGAGATGTGACATCTGCGCCTAACTCCACATATAAGTCTCATGCAACAATTTTGTACCCGTTGAATTCTGGCGATGTTAGAGACATTCAAACAAGGACCGTATACACTATCGCAAAAATTGAAATGCGACAAAAGTGCATAACAAACATTTAATAGACATGGGAATAGAATGGGAAAAATAATGGCGATTGACGTAAATTACTTTAAGATTAGTAAAGGCCCTTTGAATAATTTTAGTTACATGTTGCGTGAATTTAAGATCGGAGTCGATATACAGGGTGTTCCGTGACGTAATGTCACCACTTCACCTGCGTGATAATCAATTCAAACTAAGTGAAAAAGTCTAATAAAGTTTTGTTCTAAAGTAAACCGTTTCAAAAGTACTAGGTGTTTAACGTTTAATTTTTTAGTTTTTAAAATTTTAAAGTTCATCTAATCATTTATCCGTTCACCTAATAATCAATTCAAACTAAAAAAAAAAAAAACTCTAATAAAGCAAATCGTTTTTCAAGGATATGATGTTTCGTAATTTTCAGAATTTTTAAACTTTATCTCAAAAGGTGTTCAAAAGCACTTAGATCTCTTTTGAAGCGCGTTAGAATATGTTTAGCAAACAACGGGGGTCATTTTGGACACCTTGTGATATAAAGTTTAAAAATTCTGAAAATTACAAAACACGTTGTATTCCTGAAAGGCGGTTTGCTTTATTAGAGTTTTTTTTCCAATTAAAATTGATCATTAGATGAGCGGATAAATGATTAGATGAACTTTAAAATTTTAAAAAATAAAAAATTAAACATTAAACACCCAGTATTTTTGAAAGGGTTTACTTTAGAACAAAACGTTATTAGAGTTTTTTACTTGAATTGAATTGATTATCACGTAGGTGAAGTGGTGACATTACGTCACGGGACACCTGTATATGCCTAGACTACGACAACAGCGTATAGGAATAACAAGTACGGATAAGGAACTAAATCAACATACTTGGTATACAGGGATATTCACATAAACCGTTCGTTAAAAGTTTTCAAGGTTGCAGTTCACGTAGATATTTGAAATTTAAGGAGCAAGGGTTTTCCGTAGAGATCTCTTTAAATAAAATAAAATTGTCTTTGTACCACTTCCGGTTGTACCGGAAGTCGTTATCAACTCGCTTATTTTAAATGGAATGCTATATTTTTTATCACGTTTTTGAATTCTACATGTAAAAATAAGTTAAATTGCAATACATTTCCCTATCTCTAAAATGCATCATTTTTGAGATATTTTGAATTTTCTTAGAAATTTGGATTCTGCAATCTGATTTTCAAAAAATTATAACACAGCTGTTATTGAAGCAATTTTATTCGTAATAGCTGATATTGTAGTTGAAGCTTTAAGGTTCTTAAAAATTCCATCAGCATAATCTATTAAGCTACAGGGTGTCTAAAACGCACCGCTCCCCTCGAAGATATTCAAACACAGAAAAATACTTTTTTTCAAATGGAACGACCAATATTTTAATACACCATCGTATGTGGAATTAAATGCTGTGTCGAACTATACTAGCATTCCCTATACCTAACTTCAACAATTTTTCAGTTATAAGATATTTTTGGTTTAATACATAAAAATTTACATTTATTAGGTTAAATATTTCTAATTTTGTTGATATAGTTATGAAAACAACAAACAATTGCATTTAACGTTTCCTGTTACTACAAATTTTAAGCAAAAGCAAAAAAAAAGTTGAGAATCAAAATCAAAATTATTGAAACGCTGATATTTTAAATCTATTTTTTAAATTCATGAAGAATGATCTAAAATTGTTCAGAGCAGAGAATGTGTGTTCAATCAAATGTACCCCTCTTGTCTCCTATGAATAAAACACAGTTTGGAAAGTTTGAACCTAACTTTATACAATTTGGAAAAACAAAATGTACGAAGATCAGTAACAAATAACGAAGATAATTAGACAATGGTTTTAAAATATTTTCACGCTAATCCAGAGAACTGCAAACTAGCAGATATTTTATTCTTCAATTTAAAGTAATGAAATTCATACTTTTTCGTTTTATAAGATCACAAGCGTCCTAAGAGAAGGATGATTAAAAAACTATTAAAATTTGTGAATTTCCACTTGCCAAATTTTATTTTCTTTGGTTGACTACAAAATTTGTAGTAACAGTAATCGTTGTTATAATTTCCATGCTGTCTTAATAAAATTAAAAATATTTGACCTATTAAAATTGTAATTTTCTATGAATTAAATCGAAAATGTTTCATAACTCAAAAACTGTTAAAGTTAGGTATAGGGAATGCTAGTACAGTTCGACGCAGCATTTGATTCCACATACAATGGTGCATTAAAATATCGGTCATTCCATTTGAAAAAAAGTATTTTTCTGTGTTTGAATATCTTCGAGTGGAGCGGTGCGTTTTAGACACCCTGTAGCTTAATAGATTATGCTGATGGAATTTTTAAGAACCTTAAAGCTTCAACTACAAATCAGTTATTACAAATAAAATTGCTTCAATCATAGCTGTGTTATAATTTTTTGAAAATCAGATTGCAGAATCCAAATTTTTAAGAAATTTCAAAATATCTCAAAAATGATGCATTTTAGAGATAGGGAAATGTATTGCAACTTAACATATTTTTACATGTAGAATTCAAAAACGTGATAAAAAATATAGCATTCCATTTAAAATAAGCAAGTTGATAGCGACTTCCGGAAGTCGGAAGTGGTACAAAGACAATTTTATTTTATTTAAAGATATCTCTACGGAAAACCCTTGCTCCTTAAGTTTCAAATATCTACGTGAACTGCAACCTTGAAAACTTTTAACGAACGGTTTATGTGAATATCCCTGTAGAGGTAACGCATTTAGTGATTTTTTTATATCTATCCTTGTCGCACATTCCTCTCATCTAGGGATAAAAAACAGTTGGAAATATCATTTGAAGTGACGTTTGTCAAAGTTACTGTCAGTGGTTAAGAAAATTGAGCTTAAATATCGCATCCCAAACTTTTATCGCATGACATTTAATGATTCCGCCCTTTTCGTAAAAGAAACATTCTGCATTTCTCAAAATAACAACTTTTTGATTGGTAAATAACTAACTAGACATAATCTAACACACTTTTAAATTGAAACCAGTGACATTGCGGTAAACAAAATTCCCTAAAACTGTTGTCTTCCTTATTGCACTTGCGACAATTATATTTGTTATCTTTGTTTCTCAATCCTTTCACGAGAGGAATGGGATTGCGTTACCTGTACGAAGTGTTGATTTAGTACCTTAAGTACGGACACTCGCCGTCGGCACCTTTGATGTTTATGTACCTAGCTTCTGAACAGAACAGCGGCTGCTTCAGTTAGTAGTTGTAAGATGTCGCTGGAGGCAAGATAAAAAATTATAAAAGAAAAACACGCTTTACCTTTCTAATGCCCGTATGCACAGACAAATCTTAGACTTAAGCCAAAGTAAACCTTTATTTTGAACAATGTAACTATACGACGCACAATTTGATATGAAGTTAGCTTTAAGTGTCACTTTTTCCTTAAGTCCACCTTTAGATAATGTCTGTGCATACGGCCATAAATCTTTCGAAAATCGAAACAAACTGACACCTTTGCTGTAAGTTCTTAAGCAGTGATTCACAACACATCCTTTTTAACCACGACTTTTATAAAAATTGAACACTTTGTGAATTTGATTTCAAGCCGCCAATGTCGAATAGAACGTCACACCATCTACTGGTCAAATTACTAAAAAGACGCCCAGATTGCGCACGCGTTCTCAGAATTTGTCCCCGAAAATGAAGCCAGTGTCTCTATTTGTTATTACTATACGCTGACGACAACAATCAGATAACGATAAAGTAACATCACCCATACGCAAATTTATTTGACTAAATATTTGTAGGCGAGATTTTTTCTTGCCAAATAACATAATACTCAGGGCCGGCGCGAGGCGGGTTCAGCGCGTTCCCCGGAACCCGGCCCCGCGGTTTAAACGGCCCCGCGCTTAAACGTTGTGCTGTCGTTGCAGTTATAAATCCACTTTTATAAACTGGATTCATTCCTAGGCGATTTTTCATCACTGCGTTACACGATAGATATTTTTGATAATTTATTTAGAACTTTTTTTTGGCCCCGCACAATTTTTGAACCCGGCCCCGCAAAAGTCTGCGCCGACCCTGATAATACTCCTATTTGTTTTGGCAGTATTCAGACTCAGACTATGTTCATTGGATATTTTCACTAATGCATTTATATCGTCATTAATTCTAGTGCATGCTACAACGACATCCTGAGAATTAAAAGAGTAATATAATTGTGTATCATCGGCGTATAGAAGATATTTGCAATGATTAATTGATAACAATAATTTAGATGTATAAATTAACTACAGCAAGGGACCTAAATTTGAACGCTGAGGAACACCACAGCGAACATGTAAAGCATCAGATAGAACACCAGCACAAAAAACACTTTGAGTCCTACCATTCAACGTGGGCAACGTTAAGGATAAATAAAATTTAGGTAGAAATTTAATACTCCTATAATTTTATATTTGGTATAGATTAAAATATAATTTTGATGACAAAAATATTAAGGGATTAAGACCCCCGTCCCGGGATTTAGGGCCTGACCATAGTTCAGTCGCAAAAACAACCTCCTTAATGACTTTCCTACCTGTTTCAATTTTGACCGCAGTTCGGATGTCCCCTTTAAAACAAACTATTTATTGCGTCATTGTAAGACATTCAACAACGCCATCCGTTGAAAGTCTTCTTTTCATTTGTGCAAGTAATACGTTGTGATTAATAAGATCGAACGCTTTGGAGTAATCGAGTAAAACCAATAAAACCATTCTATTTTCATCTAGTTCAGTAATGATATCATTGATTATATTATGTAGCGCACTGCAACAGCTGTAGCCCAGGCGAAATCCAGATTGCATTTCTGGTAAGATATTATTAGCAGATTAGAAAATGTCTTAGTTGTTTGTCCAAAATCTTTTCAAGCACATTGGATAGAACGGGCAAAATACTTATAGGACGTAAATCCTTAAATGTTGTGGGATTTCTATTTTGGGCAATGGTAAAATTCGTGCCTCTTTCCATATCCTCGGAAAGACACCAATTTCAATACAAAAATTTATAATACGTGTGAAAACAGGTAATAAGTAACGACAACAAAAATATAATAGATCAATGTTTAAATTATCCATTCCACTCGCTTTGCTAGAAAAACTCAAAAGTAGTTTAGCAACAACATCTTCCGCCACAGGAGAGAACTCAAAATGTTCACTACAACTGGAGTTATTATAGAAGTCCACAGTTTCAGGAAGCTCACAGTCAGAAATGTTCAAAGATTCAAGTAAATAATTTATTTTATGAGCATCATTGAGTGTATCAGCAATGGCGCACTTCCTGTTCTCACGAATGCTGAGATTTTTTAACTAGTTCCACTTTGCTTTAACATTACCATCGGTGATAAAATGGTTAAGATAAGCTTTCTTTTCAGACCTGACAGCCTCTGTTACCAAATTCTTTAGCGATTTATAATAAACTCAGTGTTCTTGTAAACCAGTCCGTTTAAAACGAGATAAAGATTTGTCTCTGAGGTTCAACAAGAACCGTAAATTGTCAGTCAACCACGGTGTCTGCTTGATATTACTTTTGAATATTTTGAGGGGGATATGCAAATCAAAAAGTGCAAGTAAGTTGGCATTGAGAAAATCTATTTTACTATAAATATTATAAATATCTTGCCACGGAATGGAAGCTAAATCATTATTAAAATCAATTAATGTTTTTAAAGTCACGATAAAAAATTGAGGTGGGAGTTGTATCAGTAGGTTTAAAAAAAGAGGTTGAACACCAGATCAAGGAATGGTCGGAAACTTCATGAACATCAATAACGCCTGCATTATCAATGATGTTATCCTTATTGGTAATAATGAGGTCGATAAGAGAAGCAGAATTTGCAGTGATATGAGTTGGTTCACTAATAATTTGGTTCAAGGGAATGACCTTCAAATGGCGTAAGGAGGTTAATATTGAAGTCTCCAAGGATATAAATATAATCATGAGACATAGATAATTTCAGCAAGGTATCTTCAAAGTAAGGAAAGAATTCGTGGAAATTATAATGCGTCGGTCTGTACACTAGACCTGCTAAAACTGAAGTAGATTCAGCAAACAATTTCACCCACATGTGTTCAATAAAAGCTGTGATTTCCGATTGGATCTAGGTAAATTTAATGGTCTTCTTAATAAAAATACCAATTCTACCACCCCTACTGGTACGATTACATCTAACAAAAACATAATTTGCGATGTAAAGTGAATCGGGGCTTGTCAATCGAGAGCCAGGTTTCAGTTAAAAAGAGAAGATCGAAATCATTAATTAAAATAACAGCTTTGAGTAGATCGAAGCTACTTAGAAGTGATCTCACGTTGAAATGAGCAATCCTTATACGTAGCTCACTCATGCGATATCCATATCAAAATTTAAACAAAGGCAAATAAAATGAGACAATATAACTAAAAAATAAAATGTTTCGAATGAAAAAAAAAAAAATAGGTATAAAAACTATGACTTGAAGTAACTTAATTTTTGTTAAGAAGCTTGCGTAATGGTGAGTAAAGTTTTAAACAGAAAATTAAACTAAAATAAGAGATACTGTAAATCTAATTAAATTAATTAAGAAAAGAATTTCACCAGAAAATTTCGTAATCTAGTTAAATATAGGTACGTACTCTAAATAAGGCAACGGTGCAATAACTACTAAGTCGCTCCTGCTGACAGTTTATGATTAAGAACGAACGTAGATGTTACCATGAAAAGACCAAGAATTTTTAACGCCGAAGCTTTCGGAAGTTTTCTTCAATAAATTTACTCTGGCTTTAGTAAAGTCTTTTATTATAAATCTTGTGCATTTTAATAACTTTTTATTTACAAGGACACTACGACTCATACTATGTGTTGTGAATTTTATTATTACGGTCCGCTTCTTCTTGCTGGCGTTATCCAGTTGCATCATTTTTCTGTGGCAAGCATCGATGTCTTGATCTCGAACTTCCAGCTGCATTTTGTTTCGCAAAATATCAAGAGTTTTGAACGTAACATCTTCGCCCGTTTCTTCATTCACGCCGAAGAGTCTTACACAATTGCGACGGGAGTACTGTTCAAGCTGGTCAAGTTTCAGATGGAGCTCGGCATTTTCGTCTTCTAATTTTGAGATTTTGATTTCGAGTTTATTAACAATAGTATCCAACTTCTTGTTAATGCTGTCGATACCAGTTTTTAGGCTGGCGTATACGTGGTCATGGTTCGCAAATCCATCGCACGTTTGATTAACTCGAACCATGTTTAACACCTCTTTTATAAAATCTATGTATTCTTCACACTGACCTTTTGGCAAAACCATTATTACAAAACTATGATGGCAAAGTTAATGAAGCAACTGGTAAATTTACACTTAATTACACCACACGAAAACGTTTGAAAATAATGAATTATTAGGAGCTGCACAAAACTCGACTATTCACCGTGCACCATTTTATACATAATGCTTGAAATTTTTTAGGCCTTTCATCAACTCGCAAATTAGTTCAAAAATATATCTGCAGCCTAAAAGACATTAACCGAACGAGTACGTTGAACTAAATGGTTACCGGAATTGAACCCTTTGAATTATATTTTATAAGGTACTATGAAAAGCAAAATTTATAAAATTGTACCTTGATGTTGATGAATTACTTAGAAGTATTAAACAAATTTGAAATACATAAGAAGAAGGTAACTCGTGTCTAAATAAAAACCTGGTCAAGTAGGCTACATTTAGTAATTCTGTTATGTAAATGCAATGGATAAATTCTCGATCACAACCTACTTGACCAGGTTTTTATTTAGACTCTCGTTATATTAGAAGGGCAATTTTAATGTAAGAAGACGTGCGGAATTGTGCACAGAGCTAAAGGGTGTACAATTTGAGCATCTATTGTAGTCGTTTGTTTTGTTTTTTGTTATACATATTAAATTTTATATTTTTATAAACTATGTTTAAAAATAACGTGCAAACTTACAGAACTGTAAAATTTTCTTTAAAAACAAAAAAATTGCTTTTGTTTCCAAAACACTCTTTGCAGAACAGATGATTTCGAAATTTTGACCGGAATCTAAGTCAAAACCATCAAGTGTGATATATTATTATCATCAGAGAGAAATGCTTAATTTAATCGTGTAAAATTCCAACATGGTGTCCAAAATAAAATAAAAAATTGAATATCGTTTATTCGTAATTTTTGATGACATGAAAAAGACAATGACATATTTAAATTCCACATAAAAATGTGCCTTAAGAACGTTTGACCTAAAAATACCTAGCTTCATTGGTTTTTATAGAAAAAAATAAAAACGAAAATCGTTATTTTTATTTATTTTTTTTTCGAATATCTTGAAATCCGTAAAAAATAGGTGCAATTTATTTGAAGATTATTAATTGAAATAAAAATTGGCAACTCTGTTCTAATTTAATCAACTTCGCATCTTTCAAGATAACTGAGATCCCCATGGTTAGGCTCGAAAAACAGACACCCTGTATTTTGATTTTTAACATTTTTACAGCATTTGAAATTTTCAATAGATCGTAACTCATTTTTTTAAAAAGTACGTTGATACCAAATACCTACTTCATACTTTCTTTGAAAATTTAAAGCAGAGCGGGCCTAAAACCTCAATAAAGGGCGATTTACACGAACAAGTTTTTCATTGCAAGTAGCATTAAAAGTTTTCTCTCTCTAATATTTGCATGCATTACAAAGAAACAACTAATTGCTTAAAAGTTTACTTGTACAAGGAAGCTTTTACAGAAAAACTGGAGCAAACGCTATTTTCTACAAGTTTCTGTAAAAGTTGACGGTTTGCGCAAGCACAATTTACCAATTTCACGATATACCAACTTAACTTTACAACGTGTGATTCATTATAACTAGTCTGCGGAACGACGCACAGTGGAACGATTCAATGTAATAGGTCGGACATCTGACGAAAATCCAAAGTTACAATTTAAACGTAATAACTTATTATTATCATTCCTGAACATATTTTACATGTTATGTATAAATTTTGTAGCAAGGCGATGATCGTACAAATAAGGACACGCTTGCAAAGTGACCCATGCCTTCTACTTCACAAACTGGCTTATTTGAAAAGGACATTTTCTAAATTTTTTCTTTCAAAGTTGAAATATATTTATGTGTTTTTTTAAGTTATATATTCTTTGTCAGATAGTTTCCTATCCAATTAAATTGATTTCTGACATTCGGGTCCTATATTTAATATTTTTATTAGCGCTTAATTGCAAAGACGCATTTTTATTTTCATTTGGATAAAAAAAAAACATCCTTTACTTAAAAGCCTCGCACTTCCCCGCTGTACCAATAATACTCTCTAAAAGTAGACTCTATAAGGATGGTTTTGATACATAAATTAGCTGCTACTTTCTGCAACTTTGGGTTTTATTTGCATTTGATTTGTACATATGCATTCAATAATAAATATCGGCAGCTTTAATACTAACATAAATTTAACGTAACAGCTTAATTTAAGAAAAAAATTCATAGATTGCCAAGTGTATTTAATCATTCAGAACATAGTCAGTTACAAATAAAACTCCGAATTCTCGGTCCAATTAATTTATTTCGTCAGTCATAATATTGTGACGATTGCGGTGCCAGCCTGACTGATGCGTCAACACCGACGCGTCTTAGACGAGAAGCTTCGGACGCTTCGACATCACGTCAGCGATGAGACTTTCTGTCACGCACTGGAATGTCCCAGATAAACAACCCCGGCTTATAAAACACGCGGCCAGTGGAGTTCGAAATTAATTCTGCATTGGACAGTTCAGAATCGAAGTCGCGTTATAAATTTTTGCTCGGCTGTTAACATAAATTACTTATTAGTTTATAAATAAATTATTGTTTAAGTTAGTGTTAATTAGTGTTACTTTTAAATAAATTAGATTATTAACTATTTCGTGTTTTGATTAAAATAAAAATAATAGAACCTTTAAAAATCGTTACATTGGTGCCAGGTGTGAGGTTCGTGAAAATAAATAAACAATTAAAATTAAATTGAATTTAAACAAATTAGTTAAACAAAGAAACAATGGCTTCAAAGAAAGTGCTGTTAAAAGACTTAAAAGTGAACGACTTAAAAACCGAATTAGAAGAGCGCGAATTGGAAATTTCCGGAAAGAAATCGATTTTGCAACAAAGACTTCACCAAGCGCTACTAGAAGCAGGAGAGGACCCGGAAAACTTTCTTTTCGAAATCTCGAGCGGTCCCCAGCGGACCTGCAGATTTAACTAAAATATTAGACGAGAAATTTCGAGAACAATCTGGAAACTTCAAAGATGAATTGCTGGAACAATCCAGAAGCTTAGACGAGAAATTTCGAGAACAATCTGGAAACTTCAAAGATGAATTGCTGGAACAATCCAGAAGTTTAGACGAGAAATTTCGAGAACAATCTGGAAACTTCAAAGATGAATTGCTGGAACAATCCAGAAGTTTGGACGAGAAATTTCGAGAACAATCTGGAAACTTCAAAGATGAATTGCTGGAACAATCTAGAAATTTAGACCAGAAGCTTCGAGAACAATCTGGAAATTTCAAAGACGAACTGCAAATTAAATTGCTGGAACAATCTAGAAACTTAGACGAGAAGTTTCGAGAAGAATCCGGAAATTTCAAAGATGAACTGCAAATTAAATTGCTGGAACACTCTAGAAATTTAGACGAGAAACTTCGAGAACAGTCTGGAAACTTAAAGGATGAATTTCTAGAGCAATCAAAAGGGCTCGAAGATAAATTAGTAGTAAAAATATCAGAAGAAACAAGGAATCTGCAGGAAAATGTGGAAGAAATACTATTCCAGCAGGATAACAAAATTAAGAATCTTGAGCAAATCATGGCAGGGTTACGAATGTTCGGGGATCCGTCACCAGCAGGAATGCCAGAAAATAATGAGGCCCAAACTGTGGTAGGACCAGCGGAAACTCCTAAATTGAAAATAAAACCACCGACGTTCGATGGAAAGTCTTCTTGGCCTAACTACTTCAAACAGTTTGAAGCTGCAGCAAAAGCGAATGGATGGACGGCCAGTGAAAAAGCCACTTCGTTAATTGTGGCCTTGAGGGGGGATGCTAGCGATGTGCTACAAATGATGCCGGCAGAGGAACAAGAAGACTTCCACAAACTGGTGAACAGGCTGGAGATGCGTTATGGCCAGGCGCATCTGACCTACGTGTACCATGCGCAGCTAAGAAACCGTTGCCAGAAATCCGGAGAGAGTCTTCAGGAATTCGAGGCTGATGTAGCCCGGTTGGCATATCCTACAGCGCCTGATGAATTCCTGCAATGTTTGACGATGCAGACCTTCGTAGATGGAATCCGTGACCCGGACAACCAGCAGGCATTGAGAATGGCCCACCCTAAGACATCCAAGAACGCATTGGCCTACGCCTTGGAATACGAGGCGGCGAAGCGAGTCGCAAGAGGACATGTCAAGGTACGAGCTGCCATGGACTCCCAAGAAGAGGAACCCGCCAGCGTCAAGGTGCAATCTGCTGCAGAGGAGCGGCCCAAGGATAATACCACAGAGGAGGATATTCGCCACATTGTGGAACAAGTCTTGAGGCAGAAGAATCCTCTGGTGTGTTGGAATTGCCAGGAAGAGGGACATGATCGCAGGCGGTGTCCCAAGGCCAGGCAGGATTCTCCACGAAGGAAGCCACAGGGGAAACTAAGTCTGGTCGCTGCAGATGGACAAACGTCGACGCGTATTCAAAGGCCTCCAAAAACAAAGGCCACGAAAGTAATAGCCCTGCGGCGATTAACCAGCAGTGTCTTCGTGGATGCCACCATTGATGACATCCCTCACACCATGCTGCTGGATACGGGTGCGACGAAGACTATCCTGAGGCCCGATGTGATCAAGTCATCAAAACGCACCGAGCCGACTAAGTGGAGACTGAGGACAGCAACCGGAACATCAGCCACTGTCCATGGTGAAGTTGAGGTGACTATTACAATTGGATCGACCCCCATCAAGCACCGTGCGCTGGTAGCGGAGATAGAGGACGAGGCGATTTTGGGCATGGACATCATGTGTGCCCATGGGTTCCAATTGGATCTGAAGCGTGGTGTAATGGCGGTTAACAACGAGGAGTTGGTTCTACATCAACGAGAGGACGTGGCCGCTCTAGTTGTTCTCGCAGAAGATGTCGTATTGCCTAGCAGAACCGAGGTTATAGTCGACGCAAACCTGAACGGCGCTTTCCAAGATGGACAAGTCATTATGGTCGAACCTAACACTGACGATCAGAAGATTGGAAAATGAGTCCTCGTTGGAAAAATGTTGTGCAGCAAAGAAGGAAATACCAGTCCGCCTAATGAATGTGAACTGTTTCCCTGTCAACATCAAGAAAGGTACGATCTTGGGAAGCTGTTCCATGGTGTCCTCCATCTCCCGCCAAATAGAAGCAAACGTACAACAAGAGACGAAGGTCCCGAAGAAGTTGTTGGAAATAGTCATGTCGACGGCC
Organism: Dorcus parallelipipedus; assembly: GCA_958336345.1. Classification (NCBI taxonomy): domain Eukaryota; kingdom Metazoa; phylum Arthropoda; class Insecta; order Coleoptera; family Lucanidae; genus Dorcus; species Dorcus parallelipipedus. Next base: position 36,221,969 of record OY284475.1, read on the forward strand.
CAGGAACTGACTCCAGAACAGAAGACAAAAGCGAAGAACCTGATCTGTCAGTATCAAGATGTGTTCGAGGTAGAAAATGGACCTAAGGGAAGAACCGACATAGTCAAACACAAGATAGAGACCGGGGAAGAAAGGCCCATCCGTCAAGCTCCAAGGAGGTTACCATTGGCGAAGCGTGAGGAAGCAGAACGCATTATTCGTGAGATGGAAAAAGACAATGTAATTGAGCCATCGAGCAGCCCATGGGCGTCACCGGTAGTGCTTGTGAAGAAAAAGGATGGATCCACACGGTTCTGCGTAGACTATCGATTGCTCAACAACGTCACCAAAAAGGACAGCTATCCTCTGCCACGGATTGATGACACCCTGGACACCCTAGCCGGTTCAAAGATCTTATCAACCTTGGATCTAAAGAGTGGTTATTGGCAAGTGGAACTAGCGCCCGAAGATCGAGAAAAAACGGCGTTTTCCCTTGGTATGGGTCTATGGCAATTCACGGTGATGCCGTTCGGGTTATGTAATGCCCCAGCGACATTCGAGAGGCTGATGGAGACGGTTCTGAAGGGTCTGTCCTGGACAACGTGCATGGTATACCTGGACGACATAATTGTGGTGGGGAAAACTTTCGACGACCACCTGAAGAATCTGGAAGGAGTGTTCCAGCGGCTTCGCGAAGCTGGACTACAGCTTAGTCTCAAGAAGTGCCACCTGTTCCAGAAGGAAGTGAATTATCTAGGCCATATTGTTAATGGGAATGGAATCGCCGTGGACCTAGTGAAGATTCAGGTCGTGAAGGACTGGCCAACTCCCAAGAATAAACACCAGATAAGGAGTTTCCTAGGCCTATGCACTTACTATCGTCGCTATGTTCCCGGATTTGCGGACATCGCTAAACCGTTGACAAAACTCACCGAAGAAGGTCGTCCGTTTGAATGGGACCAACATTGCCAAATTAGTTTCGAACAACTAAAACAGTACTTGATAAGTGCTCCTATTCTAAGTTACCCTCTCCCAGAACGCAAGTTCATCGTGGACACTGACGCTCGCAATGTTGGTATCGGTGGCGTACTGTCCCAGATACAAGAAGGGCAAGAGAAGGTGATTGGCTACTTCAGTAAAGTCCTGTCAAAGCCGGAACGAAATTATTGCGTCACTAGAAGGGAATTGCTAGCCGTGGTAAAGTCCATAGAACATTTCTACAAGTACTTATATGGCAGACACTTTCTCCTGAGGACGGACCATGCCGCTTTAAAATGGCTCCTCCGATTCAAGAATCCTGAAGGACAAGTCGCACGATGGATCGAACGACTTCAGGAATACGATTTTGAAATCCAGCATCGGGCGGGAACTAGCCATAGAAATGCCGATGCTCTGTCGAGAAGACCTTGTGCTGACTGTAAGCATTGTAGTCGTCTGGAGGAGAAAGTAGCCACGACTGCGAGGACGGCCGTCATAGACGAGACCAGGAGAACGATCAGGATTTGAAATTGGTGCTGGAATGGAAAAGTAGGGAGGCAAGACCTACTTGGGAAGAGATAGCACCATGTGCACCATCCGTAAAATCGTACTGGGCGCAGTGGGACTCCATAGTGCTGCATCATGGTCTTCTGAAACGAACCATCGAGAACCAGGAAGGCACGGAACAGAAGACACAGTTACTGATCCCCAAGAATAGGGTGCCGGAAGTTCTGAGGGAGCTTCACGATGGAACTTCGGGAGGGCATCTGGGAATCAAGAAGACTATGGAAAAGGTGCGCGAACGGTTCTACTGGGTGAACTGCAAGGAAGACATAAAGAACTGGTGTAGGAAGTGCGTAGTCTGCGCAGCTAGTAACGGCTCCCACCGACGAGGCAAGGCTGCCATGAAACAGTATAACGTGGGAAGTCCTTTCGAAAGAATTGCCATAGATGTAGCCGGCCCATTTCCACAAACGAATAGTGGAAATAAGTACATCGTCGTGGTGATGGACTACTTTAGCAAGTGGGTTGAAGCATACGCCCTACCAAACCAAGAGGCGATGACTATTGCTGAAGCCCTTGTCCGTGAATGGACCAGTCGGTATGGCGCGCCCACGGAGCTGCATTCAGATCAAGGAATTGCAAGGATTGCAAGGATTGCAGAATTGCAATCGGCTTTATTCAAGAACGTGTGTACTCTGCTCGGCGTCCGGAAAACTACAACCACTGCACTTCACCCGCAGTCGGACGGAATGGTGGAAAGATTCAACAGAACCATCAACCGACATTTGTCCTAGGTAGTCTCCGATCATCAGAGAGACTGGGACACGTACATTCCCCTTTTTCTACTGGCATACCGTTCGTCCGTTCATGAGACAACAGGAGAGACACCAGCGAAAGTGGTATTTGGGCGAGAGCCAAGGCTGCCCTGCGACCTGAAGTTCGGCGTGAAGCCCGGTGAGATCCCTGTCGACGAGGACTACGTTAGCGGCCTACGCAGGAAAATGGACGACATTCACAATCAAGTGCGTCACAATATACAGACGGCCAGCGACCGAATGAAGGAGCATTATGACATCAATGCTCAGAATGGGGGATACCAACCTGGAGCACTGGTTTGGCTTTACAATCCTCAAAAACGTTGAGGTCTGTCCCCAAAATTGCAGACATCTTGGGAAGGCCCTTACAAAGTGATGAAACGGATCAACGATGTCATCTACCTCATCAGGAAGATTCCGCATGGCAAACCCAAAGTTATCCACTTCAACCGAATGGTTCCTTACAACGGAGAAGAAAATGAAGGGACAGTACAACGGACGCAAGGTTCCGAAGTAAACTTCGAAACCTTCATCTTTCATCACGCCACAGGAAGTAAAGCGCGATTCGGAGTGACCACAGAGAGACAGCAAGACCTTTTTCAAGTGTCACCAGAGTACAGTCTGGCCCACTGTGTGGCAGAAGACCTAAAGATGTCCAAGGGGATAGCCGCCCAAGTCTTTCGGAAGAAATTTGGTCAGGTCGAGGAACTCCTAAGACAGCACCCCATGGTGGGCAAGAGCCTGCAAATCATCCACACGGAGGCGGAACAAAGACGACACGTGTACTACTTAGTCACCAAGAAGACATCAAGCGGTAAGCCTGACTATCGCAGTATTTGGAGAGCTTTATGGAGCCTGAAAAGACAACTGGTGGAAGGCAAGGAGACGAAATTAGCCATTCCCAAGATAGGCTGCGGACTAGATGGGCTGGACTGGAGGGTCGTTCGCAGCATGATAGAAGTCATCTTCAACGGAACGGGAATTGAAGTTCTAGTCTGCAGTCACCACCCACAGGCAGCTGTTGGCAGTAGGAAAACCGTAGACTGCTATTTCTTCCAGACCGGATGTTGTAAAGAGGGACCAGCATGCCGATTTCGACATTCTCCTTCAAGGCTATCACGAGGAACGTTCCGAGACGAAACGTTTTTAAGAAGGGGGCAGTGTGACGATTGCGGTGCCAGCCTGACTGATGCGTCAACACCGACGCGTCTTAGACGAGAAGCTTCGGACGCTTCGACATCACGTCAGCGATGAGACTTTCTGTCACGCACTGGAATGTCCCAGATAAACAACCCCGGCTTATAAAACACGCGGCCGGTGGAGTTCGAAATTAATTCTGCATTGGACAGTTCAGAATCGAAGTCGCGTTATAAATTTTCACTCGGCTGTTAACATAAATTACTTATTAGTTTATAAATAAATTATTGTTTAAGTTAGTGTTAATTAGTGTTACTTTTAAATAAATTAGATTATTAACTATTTCGTGTTTTGATTAAAATAAAAATAATAGAACCTTTAAAAATCGTTACAATATTTTCGAACCCGGCCGGGTTCTTCTTCAGACTAAAAGCAAAAAAAAAAAAAAATTGCAAAGAATTGAATACAATCAAAACAAGAGCCTAAATATTACGTATTACAGAATTGCAAAAGTTTGCGTATTATACAGTTAAGATACAGAGCCTAAAAATTATTTGTCACATTACAAATTGAAAAACAGCCTTACCTAAAAATGATGCGGGCCTCGCTCCCCGAGTGGGAGAGAAACTGAGCATAGACAAGGAAGGAAATAGACTGCCGACTCTTGCATATAAAAATGGTGGCAAGTTTCTGCGCCATCTGTATTTGTCTGACATGTAATAATACTAATAGTAATGCAGAAACCTGTTAAAGAAATATCCGGGAAATTTAAGTATAACCTCACAGCCATAATAAATTGTTTTGTTATTTATGAATCGTTCAGTGAACGAACAATAAGTGACTATGATGCAGAAGCATAATCACTTACTATTCTTTCACTCAACAATTCATAAGTACTACTTATAATCTATGAAGAAGTTCAATCAAATTTCATCTACAAATAATTCCATTATTGCAATGATGTCTGTAAAACGATTTTGGCTGGTAATGTAAATATGTAGTACTAGTAGATGAAGATATGAATCAAATAATTCTTCACAATTTTAAGGTAACGAATGAGCACAACGAAATACTATTATCCAAAAAAAAAAAATAAATAAAATAAGAGAAAAAATACTGCACATAGGTAAGAGGACTTGTAAAGTTGAGGCAAAAAATGTAAACGCAATACATATGTGATTACATCATTTAAAAATAAACAGGATAATTTTACAGCGTAAAAGAAAGTTAACAAATTAACAAAATTAATTTAATGATTTTTCTACAAATTAATTAAAAATACCTTAAAGTAAATAATTCAATAGCACTGATATAAAATCTCATCCACACAATAGAAAGCACCTTATATTAACCTTATCTGTTTTTAAAATGGCGATTACATGTAGGCAATGAATATTAATCTCGATGCAGGATTTATTAACATGCAGTTATAATACAAAAAGTAGTAAGAAGTAATTAATTATGGAATTGCTTCAACAGCTGCCTCACAGATTACCATTCTGCACCCACTTTTAAAGGAATTACAAATGACTACTAAAATCAATCAAATGTTATTGTGTCACTTACATATTGAATAGCTGTCTGCTCCAAACGATGAGGTGTGAATCCCTTTTTTTATGATGTAAAGAATAAATTCTCTGATGTGGTTCTCGTGTTAATGATCAATGTTCAGGGAACGATGCCATTGTGGAAGGCACATTGTGCAATGCATCTACAATAATCAACTTTAAATATTTACACTTAAAATACAAGTACGCAGACCTCGTAGTTTCTCAGGTGTAACAGGTTGCTGTTGGCGTGACGGTTGGCAGAAACTATTTTCCGGTGTTAGAGGTTCCTCGAGTCCTACAGAGAAATTCCACATATCTAATTTTCTGTTTTTGCATATGTAAACTATTCTTACCAGGTAAATTTAAAGTGGGCAGTGCATATTTTAGCAATCTTCCATTTGAATCTTTGCACTGGTCAAAAATGGCGAAATTACTACGGGAAACACAGCGATCATATGGCGATATCCCTGTCAATTCTGCCAACCCATACCTATCTCACGTCTACCAACATCGAAAATTCACGAGTTTGGCTGCCATCTGTATTTGCCTGCTCTAAGTAAAACTTTGTACCACCTTGTTGTATAAAAGTTCTACCCCCCTGAAACTGAGTCGCTATACGTTAATTTGCTGAAATTATTTCATTGTTTTTCTCATTAGTCGGTGGAGGGAGACCTTTTAATGCAGGGTGATAATGGTTGCTTAAGTTATTAAAATCTGTTCTTTTATTGACGGATGCAGGATCGTTGACAATGAAACACATTTCTAAAGTGTTTCTTTTGTAAAAATTCTTTTCTTGTTTTAAAATGTTGACATGGTCAAAGTCAAAATTATGCATATTATTTATTGCGTGATTGGTTAACATCGAATACTCTATATTCTTGTTTTTAATGTTATATCTATGGTTAAACATCCTATTTTTTGCATAATTTTTAGTTTGTCCTATACAGGTTCCATTACAATCTAAGCAATTAACTTTGTATACAACATTTGATTTGTGATCAGTTTTGATTTTATCTTTAGCATTACTGAAAGTTTTGTTATTAATCGATTTTCCTGCTAGAATAATGTTATGTTTGTTTAGTTTTCTTTTTAAGAATTCAAAAGTATTCGGAACATAAGGGAGAGAAACCAACTTTTTGTTACCCTGAGAACTTGTAAAATTATTATTGCCGTTATTTTCTTTGTTATTTTTCTTGATTTTATTATAGTCAGTTACATTAACAACTGGTGACGCATATGTATAGCCATTTTAAATAAGTCTTCTACATTGATTTAAGTTTTTGTATAAATTTATTGCAATTATCGATGGCTGCTAGTGACCGCCGATAATTACAGTGAATTTACATTATTGCGCAAGTATACATATTTATAACTACTGTATATTAAATTTTTTTTTTTGTAAAATTTAATAAAAACTTAGGAATTTACCTTATAAATTAATGAAGGTATTTTAAATATCCTATTTTGTATGTACATTTCGCATAAAAAAAATTATATTAGTTTTTATGTAAAATTGATAATTAATTTTTTCAATTTTACACATACTTTTATCTGTATACTTATCGTCATCTTATCAACGTTTCAGCAATGACTGCATTCGTAGCCTATAACGATTAGTACAATTGTCATTTAAATCCCTGTTCTTTTATAATAATACAGTTTCTCTTAAATTGTTATTTCTTTAATATATTTATATTTCATTTAAAACACTTTTCAATTTTCATTAAAGAAAATAATTTACTAATTAACCATAATTTCACAGTGTGCCTTAATTCTGTCTGAAATGTTGACATTCGTACATTGTGTCTTAAGTTTTATTAATTTACAAAATTCTTCTGTTGTAAAATTTGTTTGTGAGCCTGAATCCAATAGACATCGTGCTGTTACCCATTCATCTGAAGAGTTTTTCACTTGAACTAAGGCTGTAGATAATAAAATTTGATGATGTTTACGTGAAGTACATTGATTAACAACAGTATTTGTGGGAACTTCGGTTACATTGACATGAGAGTTTTGATTGCAGGTTCTGTTTTATTGTAGGTATTTCGTTTGATTTTAAATATTTACTAAAGGCCCGTTTAGTCGAATTATCAAATTTTCCGTACATAATATGAATTAATATTGCATCCCAAAACTCCACAGATATTTTTAATAGTTTTAATGCTCTTAAATTTTTGTTTAAATTATCTTGCATGCTTCTTAATTCTATAAATGATTCTTTTTTTATTAAGGGTATATCTAATATCCCTTGAATGTGACTGTAAATAAGAGAAGCCGTATTTTGAAAGCGTGTTTGAAGTAGTTCGCATGCCACTATATAATTTTCTGAAATCGTGTTTAAATTTTCAATGACCGAAAGCGCTTTACCTTTGAGTGAATATTTGAGATATTGTATTTTTTCAAATTCAGATAGTTCTAAATTGTTATGTACCATTGCCGTAAATGAATCTTTAAATTCCAGCCAATTACTATATTCTCCATCAAAAGTCTGTAATTTTAATACAGGTAATATATCCTTTTTGACAGTAACAATTTGATTTGAAGAACTGGGTGGAGTTTTTATTCTCGGCTGTAAAGTTTCAAGTAAAGCTTTGGATTTAGCCAAGTTTTGAAAATAAGAATCCGTAAAATAAGTAATTTGTTCATCAGGTAATGGACGTTGATAGCAAGTAAGCATTGAAACATGCTCATTAAAAACTGACAATAATGGTTCAATTTGAGCAATTCTGATTTCTAATTCGTACTTGTCAAGTTGACCTAACTCTTTGTCATGTAAATTAGCTAAATAATCTGAAAAAGAATCTATTTGTGAAATAATAACATTAACTTTTGATAGAACGATGTCAGCATTTGACAATTTGTTTGGCATTTTATCTGCTAGGAAAGCCTTTAATATTACAGACCGACTTTAAAGAATCAAGTAATACTGAAACCTTGCAGTGTTATAGTCTGGCGATTCCACACAACTGGAGAATTCTTCAATGAGAAGTTTTCTTTTTCCAAATGATTTGTGAAGCAATCTTGATTCAAGATGATCTTGTCGCTCACCGGTGTTGCCTCAACAGTAAACGAAAATTCGCAGTAGTAGCAGAAATCCGCTTCTGATTTATCCACAGCAGTGGCAGAAATTCGTTCTCTTGATGACTTGCTGATTCTTGATTTTTCTTATTTGGAATGTCACGGACTTTACCAAAAAGTTAGTTAGTTAGTGCATGAATCAAAATAAAAACAATACAATTCCATACAATGAATCATTTAAAATATGGCTGACAACTTGAAAAATAGAAATTCTCGAAAATGATAAATTTCAATAATTCAAAGTTCAAAGTTATTAATCTTTTTATTCTAGAATCGTTGCACTCAGATAAAATTAATACATATTCAGTTAAAGATGCCGACAAAGTTGATTCATTTTTGTTCAAAAAGAACATAAAGTTAAATTTTATCTTTCTGTTAGGCAAAAAATAAACGGAAACAATTTATTTTTATTTGTTAAAGACCCAATGTAACAAAGACGTTTTTTATAAAGCGAAATTTCTTTTTTTTGTAAAAAGCGTCGTATCAAAAGTAATATTTTCATTTTAGTGGTAGTTGTTTTAGGGCCGGTATTATAGCTTATAGCATTAGTTTAAAGTGCAATTTACGTAAACTTTAATTTGGACATAAACTTCAGATCAGTCTAATGATAATAATAAATTTTCAGACTAATGAGTTTGAAATAAAACACAAGTTAGACAATAAAATGAGAAAAATTCGGATCAAAACTAACCTCACTTATATTAACAGTAAGTTTAAACTTCTTTTCAACCACCGTCGCGTCGTTTAAATTTAGAAGCTGCATGTTGTCATCGGTAGGTATAAAACGGGAATATCTTAAAATCTGAAGTTTAACTGTCAAACTGCAGATTAAACTAATGCTATAATACCGGCCCTAAGTAAACACAGATCAAAGAACGAGAGATATTTGTTTTTGAAGGATAGAAACGAGAGCCCGTAGGTCTCGAGTGACTATTGCCAAATGGCAACAAATTTGGGAAAGTATCTGGAAAGGTATTATTTTCTAACTTAGCGAAATCTCGAGTGGTATTCGAAAGTACATTTTATAGTTTTTAATTTTTATACGTGTTAATTTCATCCACTAACGTGGAATTAAAGAGTTTCTGATTCATTTTTTAAATTTACTGAATTTGACATGACAATGGTCGCGTTTACCAGAAGTAATTGCTTGCAAACGGTTGGCCAACTGTTGGTAATTTTTCTGATGAACGGGTGTTTATATTGCAAACATGCTTGGTGTATGACTGCTATCTGATGCCATTTTTAAGCGTAAATTTTTAACGCTGGATTAGCGCTGCCAGCAATAAACGCTTCTTTATGTTTTGGACGCATGCGGTTCTGAACCTACTGGTTACTGATTTCAAGAAATTAGAAGAATTATTGATATTGATCAGTGGATTTTCAGTTTCAAGATGAAGTTAATTTACGTTATGTTACGTTCAAAATTGTATCTTTCTCTACTTTGCGCTTTTGTTTTTTTGTGATAGCTCCAAAAGATACAGTAAAACTCGGATATAACTAGGGCTCAAGGGACCACGCTTATTGCTCGTTATATGCAAGTGCTCGTTATAAATGAAAAAAATTAAATGCATATGTGATATGTACTATGAACACCAAAAGAATCTGGGACAACTATATCCCTGCATTTTTGTGTTTATTTAATAAACTAATAAGTTTGAATACAATTTTAAACAATTAATTTTGCTTGTTTTATGGTAACGTAAAAAGTACGCAAAGAAACAAACGAACAATTTTTTTTAACAATTAATTCGTCGTATTCAGATTTTTTGGTCGGACATAGCACGTACTTCTACATCAAATAAAAAAAATATTGTCAAATTTTTTGATATGAAGCTCTATGCAAGGTAAAACAAAGAAAAAATTACAAAATTGGCCTCTATAAGCAAGTTCTCGTAATAAACGAGCTCGTTTTAAACAATAGTATATTATTTTACGAGTTTCACAAGAAGGCTTATTGTAACACGAGTGGGGTTGGGGTACGACGAGCGAAGCGTAGTAAGCTTGGAGTGCTCCAACGGAACGAGTGTTACAATGCCTCTTGTGAAACGTGTAAAATATAACAAAATTGAAAATATTGAACAAAAATATGAAAAATACTGTCAAAAATTTGATCTCCTTAGTATATGGGGAATTTTAGTTGTAATGCGTGGCAACACTGAAAACCTTTCGTTTTAATCAAGTCACATTAACAAGTTATTAATTTTTCTTATCCAGCTTCATTGTGAGTATTCTGTTAAGTTAAATAATGAGTTATTTTGTAAAATCTGTTAAATATTTTCAATTAAAAATTGACTAAAATTTCCCCAAAACAGTATCAAAATGAATCTCATTGTGAAACTGTTTTTGGGGAAATTTTTGGTGTCACGAGTTCATTGTGAACGCAAAGTAGAAAAATATTTTTATATGTAATTTACCATATCGAGAAACGGGACTTTTCAATTTCCTCGTTATAACCGAGTTCTCGTTATAACCAGTGCTCGTTATAAGCAAGTTTCACTGTATTACATGTAAAGCCCGTTTTACATTTGTTAAATTTGATACCAATTTTTGTTACAAAGTGAGAGAGATCGGCTACCACAGTGAATTTTGATTGGTTGAATTGGCACTTCTCACTCACTTTGTAACAGATTTTAGATAGAAAATGTCATAGTGTAAAGCGACCATAAAACCTTACAACTTTTGCAAGTTATTCTCCAGCTCCTTGTATAAAATCTCTACTATGTAGGGTCCGAAATATATAGGACGGCCAAAATTTTTTTTTCTTCTTTAATTTCAGTGTATGGGTGGGCCAAATTTGATACTTTTCATGGGAAACTGCTATTTCTAGAGGATTTAGATAAAATCTGACCTCGGTGCCTGAAGCTCGATTTTGATTACAAAATTAATGGTGAAGACCGCATTTAGATATCTTGTACCGTTGCGGAGCTACAAGGTGTTTTTCGAAATTCTGCAATTTCTAAAAGCCATCGTAACTCTCTTGTTTATGAAAATTTTTGATTTCTGTAAAAATTTTCTTAAGGCACTTTTTGGTGTAGAATTCATTGCTCTTAATTACAATTTTCTGAAGCGCATAGTTTTCGAGATATAAGCAAAATTTCCGAATTTTTATATGGAACACCTTGTATATTTTTACATTTTCAAAAAGAGCGTTAAACTACTTTTACAAGTTGAATTCTTTTGTTTCGCAGATGATTTGTTCAATATTATTTTTCTTCACAAAACCGATTTTTACGCGACAAAGTCGCACAAAAATAAAATACACGCCCAAAATTTTTTTTTTTTTTCAAAATATTGGGCTGAAATATTTTATTTTTTGCTCGCACAATTTGATTTCATGACATTCATAACTTGAAACAAAAAAGACGAAAAAGCGATTCAGCTGATAATTTTCATAAGCGGATTTGAGGTTCAAAACCGATATAATTCCAATTCCTAAAATCTGATAGTAGTCAAAACGTTTCTAAACTGTGTTCACTTGTTTTTATTACCGAAGGTAGAGCTAACACAGCTTGTCAGAGTTTGCCGATTCTATCTGATTTACCATAAGGACGTTTTCTCATATAAATGCATTGGATTTTCGTTTTTTATAAGTTTCTCAAAAACTAGCGCACCCTATTAATTTAAAATTGGAGAATTGCTTCTCTAGGTAGACGTGAAGTAGTTCTCCTAGTTTGGTGAAATGTGATTGACGTGTAACGGAGAAACTCGTCGTGAAAGATTTGGTATCGTGCCGCCTTAAACAATACATATTCAGTCTAAGTAATTTCATAGGTAACTAAATGTAATTACTTACATATAGCTCGGTTGCCAGATCTTGTTTATGATAAAACATGTACTGTACAAACCGTTACAAATTCGAGGCTCACCATTGGAATCTCGGAAACGGTAAAGCCGCGTTTCCACGAGGCCAGTACACAGGCCAGCTACTGGAGTCCTGTGACTGGACTCCAGCTACTGGAAACGCGGCTTCAACGTGGCCAGTTCAGTGGAGCCAGTTAGACAGTCCCTTCGGGCGGCAACCATAGATGTGTGCGCATGGGCAAACAAAATACGCACTGGCTACTCCTCAAGCAAGTCGACTGGAGGAGCATTTTTCAATTGGACTGGACCGTCACTTGCGTCCAGTGGTGTTTACACGGAGCCAGTCACTGGAGTCCAGTCACAGGACTCCAGCTATTGGCCTGTTTACTGGCGTCGTGGAAATGCGCCTTCACTGGACTGGCAAGGCCAGCTACTGGAGTCCTGTGACTGGACTTCAGCTACTGGCCTGTTTACTGGCCTCGTGGAAACGCGGCTTTAGAGATACGAAGTCGGTTAAATTAGGCCAAAATTGCATATTTTGGTGTCGAACAATAATCCGTTTTGAAAAATCTTTACGATTTGTAGGTTTTGAAATATTTGAACATTATAAAGTAGTGCAATGACGTACTTAAGCTAAGACATGCCGTCCAGATTTCATGGCAAGAGTTAAAAAAAATTAAAAAAAAATCACTCGATATAATTAATTACACGAAATACAAGTTACGACGAAAACTAAAGGTTTACAACTTTAAAAGCCCGCAATAAACATATATTCGGCGTTTACACTATTACAGTTTGTTAAATGAATCTTTTTACGCACGTCATTGAGAAACGGCACTACTAAAATCAATTTTTATACAGTGTTTCCCGAAAGTAACGGATAAATTCTATAAAATGGTTGAGAAAAATGTTTCAAAAAAATGCTCGGACAGGTCGATTTTTATTTTTAACCCATTATTGAAAGATGTAATTTTCAACCCCTCACCCTTCAACCCTTAAGCGCCAGCAACCCCAACTTTAAAAATTCAAATAGCATAGTACTCCTTGTGTACTTCTCATTTAATAGCATTTTTTATGCTGTATACAATAAAAAAAAGTTTTTCAAAATCGGTTGATAAATAACTGAGATATTCAACAAAAATGTATTGAAATGAAAGTGCCTATATTCGAGCAGGCGTTGATACGGCTCTAGCAATAAGTGCTAAAAACAGTTGCAATTTCTTTGTAGTTAAATGTCAAATAAAATTTATTGACATTACGTAGTGTGTTTAACGATTAGATAGCAAAAATGAAACTTACTGAAACCGAAAGAATCGAAATTTTAATTATGATTGGGTTTGGAGATAGAATTCGGACGCGTGAAGAAGTTCGTATTTTGTTCAATGAAACTAACCCAAACCGTCCTCCAATATGGCAATCAACTATAAGTCGAATTGAAAAAAAAATTCGCGATCTTGGACATGTACGAGATAAACCTAACGCCGGACGTCCAAAGGCTTTAGATGAAGACAGACAATTGGATGCCATGTTAATGGTGCAGCAAAATCCACATTCAACCCTCGTGGGAATCGTTTCATATTTTAATACATTAAAAAATGCAGTTTACAGACTTCTTCATAAGGAAAATTTTCATCCCTACAAAGTGCACTTAGTACAAGAGCTATCCGATGATGATTTTGATCGACGAGCGCAATTTTGCGAGACAATGATGGAACTCTCTAACCCAAATCCTGCATTCATTAGAAATATTCTTTTCTCTGATGAGGCAACATTTTGCTTAAACGGTACCGTCAATAAGCAAAATTGCCGTTATTGGGCGGTTGAAAATCCACATTGGATGATGGAGGCGAATACACAATATCCCCAGAAGGTCAATGTGTGGGCTGGGATAGTGGGTAACCAAATTGTTGGACCATATTTTTGTGTTGGAACGTTGGCTGGTGAACAGTGTCTGAACTTTCTCCAATTTGAATTAATTCCGGTCTTAGCGATACTGTTTCCCAATGCAGAAGATCCTGATTTACCCGATCCCCGAATTTGGTTACAGCAAGTTGGTGCACCTCCTCATTATGCACGTCCAGTACGGGAATATCTCGACCAAATATTTCCTAATCGATGGATTGGTAGACGGGGACCTATTGAATGGCCAGCAAGATCTCCGGATTTAACCCCTTTGGTCTATTTCCTCTGGGGTTATTTAAAATCTAAAATTTATTTGAATAGGCCTCCAAATATTGAGGAGTTAAAGCAGAGAATTCGACAGGAAATTCTCTCAGTCACGCCTGAAGTGGTAAACAATATTCAAGAAGCGTTTGTCTCTAGATTAGGACATTGCCTCGCCATTAATGGACAGCAATTTGAACATTTAATTTAATTTTAATATTGTTTTATTTTTCAACTTTTTTTAAGTTTTATGTTTTGTTTCGTTTGAATACATTTTTGTTGAATATATCAACCGATTTTAAAGAACTTTTTTTTTGTTGATTCAGCATAAAAAATGCTATTACATGAGGTATCACAAGGAGTACTTTGCTATTTGAATTTTTAATGTTGGGGTTGCTAGCGCTTAGAGGTTGAAGGGTGGAGGGTTGAAAATTACATCTAACACACTACCTAATGTCAATAAATTCTATTTGAAATTGCAATTATTTTTACCACTTATTGCTAGAGCGGTATCAACGCCTGTTCGAATATCAGCACTTTCAATTCAATACATTTTTGTTGACTATCTCAGTTATTTATCAACCGATTTTAAAAAACTATTTTTTATTGTATTCAGCATAAAAAATGCTATTACATGAGGTATCACAAGGAGTATTATGCTATTTGATTTTTTAAAGTTGGGGTTGCTGGCGCTTAGGGGTTGAAGGGTGGGGGGTTGAAAATTACATTGTTCAATAATGATTTAAAATTAAAAATCGACCTGTTCGAACATTTTTCTGGAACATTTTGCTTAACCATTTTATAGAATTTATCCGTTACTTTTGGGAAACACTGTATGTAACTATTGTACTTAGGTAAATCACTTTTTAGGATTGAAAAAGGAACGTCTTTATTCAAATGTTTGTAAAGTAAAACTTACGATTTATTACTTGGCTTGGGAGTATTGATGTGTGTCTTACGAAAAAAATCAATGACGTGCGTAAAACGATCCATTTAACAAACTGTATATCCTAGTATCAGATACATGTTCCATGAAATAAGTGATAATTGTGAATCTACCATTACATCGCGGCCTATTCACTTCTAACCGCTATAACAAATAGGCGGACAGGCACGCATCGAATTCTTAGTGATGTTATGGTAGTCAGACCACGTATTTACATTTTTTTGGGGAAGCATTACTTTATTAACATTTTAACGTTCAATCGTAAACTAAATATATCCTTAGCGTACATTCCTTGTTTAATGTATCTTGGATTCTTGGATATAGCTGTGGTATAATCACTAATTTAGTTTTCTATAAAAGAGCAATTTTTTCAGGTACTCCACCGACAAATATTGTTGACACAGTCGCGAGTGGTAACACTCCCTCACAGGGCTTTCAGTCGTACGCAGGGCTCAAGAACACGCCCACAATGGAACCAAGTGCAATATCTCTAAAAACCGCGAGTGTTGTACCTGGTAGTGCATTTAATTTTGGACCTACTGCGACCGGGTTAGGTTTAAGTTCCGGGTTATATGGTGATAAAGATGCATATCCTAACTTCCTAGATGACTTCCGAACTGCTCCTAATTACTATATGGCTGCAGCGGCAGCAGCACATCACAGATCAACCCCGGAAGGACCCGACAAATCCGTGCGGACGACACACCAGCCCTCTCCGGGACAAGCTGCTAGTTATCCGTTCATCGGCGCTCCCCAACCCAGACCACCGAGCTACCCCCTGGGTGGGCCTTTCATGACTCCTCATCAAGCACCGTTAATGGACGCTGGTTCACCCTTGTATCAACAATACCTTCAGGCTGGAGTACTTCATCAAGGTCTGCTGGGACCTCCCGGCGCATATCCCACTGGTTACCATCCGGCTTTGAGCATGAGACAACCATATGATTCCATGACGAGGCCTTCATGGCTTTAAGGTCTTCAGTTAACACCCTAACTTTACCAAAGACACTTTAGTTTTAACTGTACATACTATGTTTTAGTAACACCTTAGGTTTAAGTCTTATTATTTCACTGCAGTGTGTTTAAAGTTCTGTGATCTAAATACGTAGACGTATTTCTTTCGATGTGATTCAATTCGTGCCCTGCAATTTTTTATGGTTTACTCTATCGTTGCTAGATTTATAATTTTACGAAATTGAAATTTGTGATTTTACGTATACACCGCTTTTACCTCAATCACACGTGCTGTTACGTGTAGGTACTTTGAACTTTCTGTTACACACTGCATTAAATTTTATTTTATTATCGTTTTAAAAATTTCTTAGTTTATTCTGTTGAGTTTCATCTAAAGATTTGAATCTCCCAACATTCTCGAGGATGTGCAAAAACAAGACATTTGTAGGCTAAGGTTTATATCATAGGTAAATAGAGCAATGTGGTATATTTATTAATTCACAGTTTGTATTGTAAAATATATTTGGTCGACAAGATGAATGTATAGTAACGGTTTTATTTTGTAATCGAGTGAAATTTGCGTATATTTTTATTTACTTAAAAAAGAGATGTTTCTATTTATTTAAACAAACAATTTTTGGTCATTCGCCTTATTCTCGTGTTATAACAGTGTATAGCAACATCGACAATAGAAAAAAATCGATCGCTTGTAACTGATGACTTTAGAAAGTACGATGATTTCTACAACGTCGTGAAAAGCTTTAAATCATATATTATTATTATTGTACAAAATTAAGCAACATCAGTATCAAAATATTAAGAAAATTTGTAAATATATCGATTGTACATGGAATTTAAGATTTTCAGAAACATATTATGTATTGTTGTACAATGAAATAAATATTTAGCAATTTGTATTAATAACTTTGGTACTCATTTTACTTTTTATTGCATTTTATAGCCTTTCATTCTGGATAGAAAAAATATTGTTAGGAATTTAATTTCCAAAATAACTACATCAATTCAAATAAAATATAATTATTTACACTCTCCGAGTAATGTATTCTACGAGTTTCCTTGTTTTTAGAATACTCAGGTTTTTTCAAAGTTTGAATTTTTTAAGAAGAGACTATAGAGTTATCCTAGAGATTGGAACACTTTACTTTCTTTTAGGAAGCTGGTCAGGTATAGTTGGAACTTAATAAACAAACGAGTTGCAATATTTCACTAAACATTACCATTAATTAAAAAAAAAAATTGTGCAAATCGGTTCTGATTGCAGCGGATTCCTCGAGCAGGCTCTGTACAGCTGTTTCAGGCTGCAATCAGAACCGATTTGCACAAAATTTTTTAAAATTCTCATATGCTTTGACAGCAAGCATGGCCGCCTTGCATGGGATGACTTATTATGTAGCGAACTGGCTTCAATTTGTCAATCCAGGTCAACAAGCGATCGAAAGATGTCGCTACTTAAATGTCCATTACCATTAATATTACTCGCCCAGGATTTTACAAAATTTTTAGTAAATTACTACATTATTATTGTTTATTATACACATCAGTCAAAAATGTAAACTTAATTTTTTGCAGTGATGATAAATGTCATCTGAAAGTAAATTTCTAATTTTAATTAAATAAAGTAAACCATTGAGTCATTTTAAGATCCTTCTGTTAAGCTTAGCAGACATTTTTAAAAGAAGATTTAAATGGAAGTCTATTACAACAGCTTTGTTAAGGCTCTTCATTTGCAGTGGAAATGTAAGATTTTTTTATAATGGCGATAACAGTTAAATGCACCCACAGGAACATAGAATTCGGTACACATATTCGGATTGTAAGGGGATGTGATCTTTTGTGGAGGGTGGGCAGTCTGAAAGATTCGTCGTGGATAAGTAAATGGATTTGATGTTCTGTTGTTTGAGAATTTTGCCGATCCGATCTGTTATGGTGTGGATGTAAGGTAGGTAAGATGTAGCGACTGAAGGTGTATCAGGTTCAGGGCGTGGTGGAATTGCGGTGAGATGACGACAAATGGATCTTTGGATGTCGTGTTTTTTGTAATTCGTCGCCTTAGAGTCATCTTATTCTATGTCCATTTTTGTAAATTTTACAGGACACCGTTTTCTAAATTTATACTAAAAGAACCAATATGCGTTTTCGATTTTTGTACTTTAATGTACAGGAGCGTTAACTGTATAGTGTTGCCAGTCTTAGATATTACACTTAATACAGGTATTGCATCTAACTCCAAGATAACTTAAAAAAAAGAAAAGATTGTCTTGGACATAGAATAGATTTTGTGAAATTTTTCTTAAACAATTTTTTTTTTGTGGATCTCATCTACAAAATATTAAAGAATATTATTAAAGAAGTGATTTATTTTAATATTACACATTTAACATAGTTTAGTATCAAGACACCTAAACAGATCTACAATGTAATGAAATTTTATAAGATTAGAAATCCTTAAATATGGCCTTCCTACATTCTAAATCAGTCTTGGAAAAATGATGCGACAGACATTTAATATGACCTACTTTATCTGCTGGTATAGGAGGTGGCAACGGCTGAACTGCAGGAGATAGAAGTCCTAGAAAACTTCGGGATTTTCCAGATCTAGTTTCCTTAGCACAACAGATCTTTTGACTGTCAGTTGAGTTAAACGATAGACGAAAACTTACAAAATTGGAGTTATTGGTATAAGACACTTCTTTTATCTTCTTGTAAGGTACTTGTGAAAGATTTAAGCAAAGTGCCATTTGTTTAAACTCCAAGAAATTCTTCTCTTGCATTTGCACTACCTTGTAGGGCTTCCTGGATTTTACGTGTAGGATTGCCCTTAAAATGGCCAAGGGGCTGTGTAATTCCAGTTGTCCCAAATTTCTATCTAGCACGCTGTGCATGCAGTCCACTTCCTGAACACAACTATGCCCCGGTTCTTGAAACTTTTGGGTTATAGTTTTAATATTTGGATGATTTTTCAAAAAACAAAGCAATGCAGAAGACATGTGAGAGTTCTTGTTTTGAGAGATGCAGGAGTCGGACCACAAAATAATATTGGTAACCTTAGGTCTATAAGTGGAAATTTTTTCTAACATAACATACAATGCACTTGCTATGTCTGCTCCTTTTCTTCCGCCCAAAGTTTCAGTCCAAAGCATGCAGTATCCTTGCTTTTTTGTAACATCGCAGCCAGTTAGATTATAAACCGCAAACTTCTTTTTGTAGTAAGCTGTAGAAATATTGGTTTGAGGGCATGTTAAGACACTCTGCATGTCAAAGCAAACAACCGCTGTTGTTTCATCATTTGCGTTTTTTTCCACATCTTGCTTCTTCTCTTTCCGTGATGCTTCTTTAGCTGCAATGTGGTATCTGTATGTTTTTTCTAAATTTTCATCCAAGGTTCCTTCTTTAACTTTAAGATCATGATGAGCACAAAGATCACACAAATCCTTCTAAGGTTTTTGGAAAGATAAGTTAAATTCATAATTAAAGATGTGATAATACAACCACTTTTTAGCTGGTTCCACATCTTTTTCTTTGCAGTAGTCACAATACATGTCATACATTTTTGCTAAAGTTAAAGATCTTTCTAAATAATTTCTTGTTGTAGTCTTCCTACAATAGTGGGAAGGGAATACGAGGAAACAAGTTAATGTGGTCTCGCACAGACTCTCTAATATTCTCTTCTACCCTTTTCTTCGAACCTTTCCTTTTATCCGAAACTGGGGTTCCAGTTATACCTTGTTTTTTAGTTTCATGAAAGTATGAAATTCTTATCTGACTTATGCTTAAAACTCCCAAATAAAACTGCTTACATACACGAATTTTATTTCCGCCCTTGTAGAAGTAATATTGATAGGAAAAATTTTTAGTTTTTATTTTTTCCCCACGACATCGTTTTTTTGTACCATCTTTCGTTTAGTAGTTTTGTCATAAAAGAATACTTTTTCATTATCTGTATTCCTCCAGAACTCCTTGTGGATTAATTCAACATCTTCGTTTGTAAAAGCAGTAGTACACTTAAAACGGCAAGTTTGGCAGCGAATTGCGGATTTATTTTGTGGTATTATTTTCCCTTTTATATTTACATAAGATTTTCCGGATTGTCTAAGTTTTTTGCGCTTATTCTTCTTCCACTGGTCTATTTTCGGTTTTCTTTTTCGGCTAAGAATCGCGTTGGTTTCAGTTTGTGAGCTCGGTTCAGTAGGACTACAAGTTTTGTTTAATTATTGCCTTAAATTACTGGTAAAATATTTAAGATTACCTTTCGCATGCACAATCATCTAAATCTGTCCTTTGATTGCAAACTGCGTATGTTGCAGGTGCCTTGTCACTCGTCAGAATGCAAACTGAACAACAACCAAAAAGAAATTAATATTTTTTGTTTAACCAAATTTATTATGTGTACCTACACGTAAACTTAACCTAGAATGTCTTACCTTTCACGTTCAAAGTCATCAGTACTAAGCGGCTGATATTCCGAACCTGAATCTTCAAACGGTTCTTCATCACTTGAGTCACACATTTTCAATTTTGTTAAAACCAACTTATTAGTTTACAAACTCTAATTTCATTTGCAATGACACACACACGCATGTGAAAACATTAATAATATGACATGACTCCGAGCCATTTTATTTTATGTCCCGCAAATTATGTGCTGGGATTGGTTAGTGGACATAGAATAAGATGGTTCCAAAAGTTATAATAAACCAGTCACTTCGTAATAAAATAACGGGAAGTATTTACTGGATACAGAATATACTGGCATGAGAAAACCGGACATAGAATAATTTGGTATAAAAGTCTCAGTTTAAGAAAAAAATGGACATAGAATAAGATGACTCTAAGGCGACGAATTGTTATTGGGTAGGACTTTTGTTGTTACGTGATTCACTTTAGTTTGAAGTGAAGAAGGTTCTGATAGAGCAAAGGCATGGCTGACTAGTGAGTTAATGAGCCAAGTGAATAAAACGAAGCAAATGCTTTTACTTCTGTTAGAATTTCTTTTAAAGCTTAAATACATGGAAAAATTTCAATTGTAAATTATTATACAATTCCTTTTATTAAAATTTTGACTATGTTAGAGGCAAAATTATTTATAATTTAATTTTTCTTAAAATATTTGTAGTTATCATTGAAAAATTTGAAGTAAAAGCATAATGCTTCGTTTTATTCATCTAGCTCAATGACTGACTGTTTTTGAGAAGGATGATGGTGTGAATGTGCATTCAAATAGCGTGATACTGGCTTTTACCTCCATAATGCCTGGAAACTCATTAACGATCCGTGACGTCTCAACAGACCAATCCCCGCTCACCGTTCCGACCCACTACCTCCACCGACCACTATAAATACTACGACAACAGACATATCCACTCAGTCTCAACGACTAACGAGCAGCAGCAACACCATCAGCAGCAGCAGCCCTGAGGAAGTTCTTCTGCAATGGAAAACGAAACGTCGGCAGTAGAAGAAGTCAACGTGACGCGATTCCAACCGGAAGCCAATTCAAACATGGACGACTGCCGCGGAGGCCTTCAAGTTAAACTAAATTTCCTCATCTTACGAAAGCTGTAATGGTGACCTTGTATTTAATTCAATAGAAACTGGACTTCTTAAGATACTACATATTAATGTACAAGGTATTAGCAATTAGCTAAATGAACTTTGAACTCATAAATATGGAACAGCCAAATTTTCTATGTCCGACTGAACATTGGTGTACAAATGATGCAATAAACTTCATGATCATTTCAGGGCATAAAATGTACAAGGTGCTGTAGAGTGTCCAATATTCGAGGTGGCTCGGTTATTTATGGTAAGCAAAAGATAATTACAAAATCCCTGAATTTTACTAAAGATTGTTCTGGTGAAACACATGTTGAATGCAGTGTAATAAGCTTTGAAACAAACATGGGGCCTATTGCTCTCTTATCGATATACAGACCGCCATCCGGAGATATAGATATTTTCTTAATATCTGCCTCACGTCTGCTCACTTTATTAGCTTATGAGCGCTGTAGCTATATCATATAGTGAGGCGATTTAAACATAGACGCCTTGAAGAATTAAATTGATAAACAAATGCTGTTTGATTTGTTTGACATTTAACTTGACAACAAAGATAAACGAACCAACCGTTTATTATTTATTTATTTATTTATTTTTAACTCTAAGGCCCAGTTTTACAATCGAGGAATAAGAACGGAATAACTGTTCGCCAAATATCCTTTAATGTTCCTCCATATCTACGTCACACCTACGTCACGTTACACCAATAATAATGCTTATCCGACGATTGTAAAATCGGGCCTAAGAAAAAGATTTTTGGTACAGATGTAGTTGATACACAAGCTTATTATAAGCCATTATTAAATTTACTTTTATCGCTACAGGCTGGTCATGGTAATACACAAAATATCAGAAATTGTATGTCTTATACCTATCTGCCATATTTTTTGAGATTTTCAAATCTATTTCAATTATTTCTTTTAAAACGAGTTAGGTAGCCGTTAAGGTAGCCGTGGAAAACGGCAAACTATGAACCGGTTGACATTAATAATTACTTTTCAAAGTGTTAGGCTGTTGGAAACTTTTAGTTGGTCAACTTCTTTAGACATGAATTTTTAGATTTATTGAATTATTTCTTTATTAAATGGTCGCAGAGCCAAGTTGGTTGGGTCCGTTGGCAACGGGCTTGACGCTTGGTCGGGCAACTTTAGGTGTGTGTTCTAATCGCCTCCTGGTACATATGGGTCCTATGTGAGAGATGGAACACTTATGTGTCGCATTGTGTTCAGAATTCATATCGGTCCCTTCGATCTAGGTTTTCTGCGTTTCCCCAGTTTGTAAGGCGAATGCCAAGGGAAAACACCTAATAGATCGGCCGCAGCCGCAGCGGGCAATATTATAATAGCTGGCTTAACGCATACATGACAAGGTCGTAGAGAGCTTGGGGCATGTATGATGTACAAAAAAATGTATAATTGTTTAAAGGAGTCCGTACTTAAAATAACTAATGGTTGTACATTATTGTCGCTTGAAAATTACTTAATAAAGTCAACAGCTTCATTTGTTTGCCGTTTTCCACGGCCACCTTGGACAATAACTCGTTTTAAAAGAAATAATTCAAATAAATCCAAAAATCTCAAAAAATATCGCAGATAGATATAAGTCATACTTAACAAAAATGAAAGTACTGTATTAAACGAAGAATTTAAGATAGAGAAATATAGGGCATGCTATTTAAGGAAATTGTGTTTTGTCATTTTGAAATTTCTGAGATTTTGTTTATTACCATGACCACCCTGTAAAAGCACATTTAATAATGGCTTATAATAAGCTTATGTATCAACTACATTTGTACTAAAAATATTTTTCTTAGAGTTAAAGATATATAAAATATGAATAAATAAAATGGTAGCTGCAAATGGCAGTTTTTAGACAAAATGTTAAATATCTCAAGAACGGTTAGATTTAGGTATAGGCAATGGTATACAGAAAATATGTAGAATTTTATGGGCAATCCAAATTTGGTTTCATATACAGTATGTCCCCGGATTGAGTTTACAATACGTATAATGGACCAAAAATTTTTGAATTAAGATTTCATGTTCTGCAGTTCAGGTCTGCTTGGCGTGAAATGAATTTATGTTAAATTTGACGCCGAAAGTCTTCAAGGTGGCGGAATTAACACAAGAAGAAGTAAAATCTGTGTAGGTAAAATGGTTTTCCTTTTGAATTTAGGAGAAAAATTTAGTAAGATAAAATGATTCTCATTTCAAATTAGAGAGGTATACCAAATTCCAACATCCTAGAAAAAGAAATTGAATTACGGAATATTAGGATTTCAGTACAGTTGTAAGTAAGGCTGGGAATCGTATTCGAATAATTCGAATAGTCGAATATTCGAATATTTGGAATTCGAATAGTTACAAAATAAATTATTATTGAATATTCGAATATCTGCGCGAACGAATGCGTATGGTAAGGAAATAGTTAACCAACATAATAAGCGTCGATATTGACTCTTAAATACATTACTTCTTATCAAATACACTCGAAATTTTCAATATGAAAATGTAAACGTCACGGGAGTTTTGTGAATGGATTATAGTCTAATTCTTTCGTTTTACTAATTTTCATTGTTTTTTCTAGTTAAAGTTAATAAAGACGAAGCAGTTTTCGTCGTAACCTGTCATACTATACCAGGTGTCTACTTTGATTATGCACCATAGAAATTTTTTATAATTGTAAATTCCTGCTTCCCTATTGAAATTATTAATAAGAAAGCAGCATACTGAATGCAGACTTGTTGATTCACGATGGTCTGCATGTTCGCCGGATTTAACATCAAACGATTTCTTCTCGTGGCTTTATATAAAATCAAAAATTTATCAGATTCCTTTCTGCGATTTAAAAAAGTTGACAGGGTAGGTCGTGGAAGACCTGGAATTTACAATTTAAAAAAATTGTATTGAATTCCCTATGGTGCGTAATCAAAATGGACACCCGGTATAGACTCGTACGAAACAAAACTACTTCGTCTGTTTTTAGCCTTATTGTGTTTTATTCCTCGAACACTTTTTTTTTGCTTGTTAATGTTTTTATATTTTTTTCTATGAGAATTTTATTGTTTTTTGTTTTATGTGAATGTTAATTTTATTTTATAAGATTATATACATATAGAAGTTTATCATACTACACTTTCTTTTCTTTTGAAAATAAAAATATACCTCTCCAGATAATCCGTATCTTGTTGCACATTTATATTAGTAATTAATGATTATTTAAATCCTAGAAAAAGAAATACGAAATAACTACCTGAGCAGCTTCATACTTACACTCAAGCAGTTACTCAAATTTGTATATTTAAAAAGGCGAATATCAAACCTAGTCGAATATTCGAACATTCAAACATTAGAATAGTTCCAATAATTCGAATATTTGTATATTATTCGAACACTCGAATAATATTCGAATATTTGAATACTCGAATTATTCGAATAAAAACTGAAACGAATAGTCGAATACAAAAATTTATAAAATTCCCAGCCTTAGCTGTAAGACATTAACACTGTCAGGTGCTAATATGGATGAAGTGTTATTTGAATAATCATATAGTATTTGTTTTTGGTCAATAAATATGTAGATGGCGTTAACATTTTACAACTTTACTGAAATATTATTTATAATTAGTAATTTTCCGTAATTCAATTTTTTTCTAGGATGTTGGAATTTGGTATATCTCTCTAATTTGAAATGATAATCATTTTATCTTACTAAATTTTTCTCCTAAATTCAAAAGGAAGACCACTTTACCTACACAGATTTTACTTCTTCTTGTGTTAATTCCGCCATCTTGAAGATTTTCGGCGTCAAATTTGACACAAATTCATTCACGCTAAGCAGGCCTGAACTGCAGAACATGAAATCTTAATTCAAAAATTTTTGGTCCATTATACGAATTGTAAACTCAATCCGGGGACATACTGTATAGGGTGTGCCATTTGAAATAAAAAAGTTGTGTCCGGCACCACTGTCTTGATTCACTAGTAGTAGACCTTTAAAATTAAAAACGAAATTGTGTTGAAATTTTTTTTGTATCTTCAGTAGTTATCGAGATATTGTCCGAGAACACACTGTTGGGACAGCCTGTATATTCGTGCAAGGTATTTGAAGCTAACATAGGTGACCACACCGCTTCAATGCCTTGAAGTAAATATATTAAGTGCTGCTTTCGAAAAAGAAACAACCACCTTTACTTTTCTAAGAGATTATAGTATTAATAACATGATGAAAATAAAATACTGGGTGTTTCAGTGAAGATGCATCAAACTTGAGGGACACGTTTCTGACATTATTTCAAACAAAATATCTTAATAAAATTTTTTAATCGGAGCAAGTTGAAATTGCATAATTTGGGTTGATGTTTTTTCAAATACTGTACACGGTTCGTCTGAATACAACTTTACTTTGAAAAAAATGTCCATGTTTAATTTATGTTTATATCAACTTTTAACAGTCTTGTTTATTAAAAAACATTAACTTTTAAATCTTTGGACGACGAGTTTTTTTAAAATTAAGAGTTATTTTAGAAATATCAACAATTTTTATGTATTTCACAAATTGTATATACAGAAACTAAACAAATTAATAAGGAAACAGCAGTATTTTTGTATGTTAATTATACATTTTAATTTACAAATGAATGCTATTGTAGAATCTAACACAGCTTAAAAATTTTGACGAAAAATCAGGATGAGTTTTTGGGACTTCATATCTCTGCCATACTTTTTTAAAATCTGCATGTACTGCTTCAGAAGCTTGTTCACTGAAATGTCCTAAACTCTGGTTCTCGTATTTACAGAATTCTTCATCATGGTGAAATATGGCGTGGATCTTTGGTGTTACTCTAATATCTAATTCAATGAAATCCTGCCGGAATTGATGGATTGTCTTTTCAAAATCAGATGCCAAGTTATTACCAAAACATGACTTAACAACCAATTCTAAACTCGACAAACATTTGACATATTTTAAACAGTTAATTGGAGAAATGGAACGCAAAACATGAATTTTTGAAAGCAATAAACGACAAGAGTTGCCATTAAAACAACCTCCATGAAGGGCTTCCCGCTGTACATGGCAAATTTCTGTCCATTTCTTGCAAATGTCTGGAAATTCTTTTAAAATTGCATTATAAATTGTATTAACTGCTCCTAGCATCAAGTGTAATTCCGGTGGAGGAATAATTTTCAAAATTTCTGCGCTTTCAGGTAATTCAATAATAGGTGGATAAATCCAGTTACTAAATTTTTTCACATCCTTTTTATCGCCTCCAGATATTAACCATTTTTTATGATTTTCCAAGTTACCTTCAAGTGTTTTTAATGTCCCATTATTGAGTAACTGATATCTATTTACATTACACCATGTGCAAGGATATATCGAACTATGGGACATTATTCCTGTAAGTATATTTGCCAATTTTAAATCGGTTGCAATATATAATTTTCCAACATCATTCAATTTTAATAATTGACACAGCTTCTGTACGCTATGATAGTTTTCTTGTACGCTGCATACTATACCAAGGATAAATAGTTGCTTGACACCAGAGTCTGTCATTGTTTTATTTGAGTTTTTTTTGCCATGTATATAACTATTATCTTGTAAACTTACACAAACTTTTAAAAAACCTCCTCCTCCATCTATTCCAATTTTAATATTTACGTCTTCTTGGGAACATTTTCTTGTATGTTTTATATAGAATAAAAAGTTTTTAACTTCGTTACAAAACACCGTTGTCTGAATTGCAGTTGATTTAACTTCTCGATTTACTTCCTCAACATATCTAATTTCAGTCTTATCGAAAAATGAATCCAGAGAATGATATTTTTCTTGTAGTTTTGTTTTTAAATTTGATTCAATGAATTTTGTTCCTAAAGATTTACGTAATTCCGATGCCAAATTCAGTGTTTTTATTAATGCTTAAATCGATAGAAGATTGTATTTTAGAAAATACTTCTACTGATAATTTTGTTTTATCTGCCTGAGTTTCCTTCGCGGACTTAAATTGTATTGCAATTGGACGTCCTGTGCTTGTAGATAGTGTCATTGCCTTTCCAGCAGTATTTTCTTTACATTTTATTATTGCTGAAGCAATCTTTTCTTTAGATTTTGGGGAACCAGCAATCGTTAATGCATTTAAATATTTTTGGTCTTTTGTGCAATGATGGGATTTTCCCCTGGAAATTGCACTTAAACAATATGTACACAGTTTAATGGATTTATTTTTGTTAATTTTATTTGAATTAGATTTTGATGGGCGACCTAAGTTTGTTTGTTTATAGAACTTGTTATTCACAGGTGTAGATCTTGCAACTTCGCAAAGTAAGCACGTATGGAGTTACCTCTTGTTATTGACTGTGGACGAATATCCAATTTGGAATAGTCGATCTGTTGGATTTTTCTCATTCCCTTTGACACACTAAACACACCGCTAATCTATTTTCTTCGTGAGTTTTCATTTAAGCATAGAATAATTACTCTCAAACAATAACGAATTGCAATAGCAAAGTTAATTGACGCCAGATGTCAAGCAGTTTGTCAAACAAAAATTTTCGATTCACAGCATACTAAATAAATTACTTAAATTACATTAGAGATTCTGATTCTGATCACTGTAAGCCTACTTGTTCATATTTAATTTACGACTCCGGCATATGAAAAGGGATCTAATTTTGCAAAACAACATATTCAAAATGTTCCTGACAAAATTAACAATTTACTTGAAAACCAGTCGTGGAATGATTTTGCACAATATACTTTTTTGTACAGAAAGTTATAAGGAATTGTTTGAAATAAAAATTAAACGTGGACATTTTTTTTAAACAAAAGTGTCAGTTGGACGAACCGTGTGTAGCGCGCGAAATCGTGAAACAAAATCGGCGATCTAAATTGCATTATGAATGGCACACAGCTGCAGGGGGCAATAAATCCATTTGCCTTTGACCGAAAAACTCGCTCGGTCATTCAATTTTGCCAAACGTTGAATGCAGCAGCGATGTGAAATCGCGTGCATTGCCAACAACCACGATGTTCTAAATGTGTTTTGCCGAAGCAGCTGGGGCGACATTCTAGAGACAATAAACCGATTCGTATGAGAATGAGTAACAATCAATTCATTCTCATTTAAAGCCCATCTTAAAAATATGCGACTCTGCTTTCCCTTCGATTTTCTCGAAATTTATTTATTACACAGAAACATTTACAAAGAAACAGAAGATTTCTTTATGACATTTTTCTCTACATTGACATGGGTAATAGATGTATGTGCCCCAGTAAAAAGCAAAAAAGGTATGCTATCATAGATGACATAAATAGATGAGACAGTCAATAGAAAATTGCAATACTTTGTAAAGCGGCCTCTTTACGGCTTGGAGAAAAAGTAACCATAGCTCCAAAGCCACATATACCGTCTGTCTTATGAAAAACGCACGACACTATAACTCCGTTATTAATTATCCGATTTTAATAATTCAAAAAGCACATAAGACTAGTTTAAAAATACTACAAAAAGATAGCATTTTAGATTTTTTTAAATGACATTTTTGTCATACGATAGTCAACTTTTTTTTTTTTTCAATTGGCGGCAGATATCTTTTTTACTGTTTGATAGAGATTTATTTTCTGAATTCAATTATTTAAAAGTCGATTTCGAAATATCAAATTGGGGGGGGGGGGGGATAATCGAAAAATTTTCGGAAAAATGAAACTCACCGTGCGGGTACTCAAATTAAAGGTCTCAAAGAGGAAAATCAGATAATCGAAAATGTGCAATTTCCCGAGTTGAAGTTCTTGGATTTTCTTGAACACTAAGAAAATCATCTAACTCTACATTTTCACGAAATTGACGTTGCTGTTTCTTGGGTTTCTTAAATTTTTTTCAAGTCTTCAATTTCTGACGGTTAGGAACTTCTCTATTAGGAGAGCGAGCTGCGTAAAGGCGCTCAGCTTGACCAGAATTTTTGTGGCACTCGAAAAACACTTGCACCATATCAGTTAATTGATTGTTATCCATAATGAAATAATAATAGTATAATATAACAAGACAGTAACAAATAATACAAACAAGAATAAATGAAAACAAGTTGACAGATAAATACTTAAATCGTACAAGATAGTTACTGTTAAGTGCAATTTGGTAGGAATACAAAACAAAATTTACAAAATTTTATTAAAAAAACAATTTCCATTTCTCGAAAACCTTCTACAAAAAATATCAAGTTGAAAACAAATCTCTATCAAACTGAGTAAAAAAAAATATCTGCCGCCATTTGAAAAAAAAAGTTGACTATCGCCTGACAAAAATGTCATATTTAAAAAAATCTAAAATGCTATCCTTTTGTAGTATTTTAAACTAGTCTTATGTGCTTTTTGAATTATTGAAATCGGATCATTAATAACAGTTATAATGTCGTGCGTTTTTCATAAGACAGACGGTATATGTGTACCTTTGATATTTCAATATTTAATTTTCATTTATCAACACTAAATAAATATAATCATACGTTAAAAATAAATATTGTTATGGTTTTAATAATTAATTCATAGCAATATTTACTTTTAGTCGATGATTAAATGTATTCAGTGTGAAACCCAGCAATAACTTGTCAAATTGAAAATAAAACACAGTTTGATTAAACAAATTATATTTAAGTACATATATAAAATAAGTACAGTGCATTATAATACATACAACCACTATAGAATTAACGTCAGAGTAATATATGAAATTATAATTTTTATGTAGTCTGCAATTTGACTTTATAATTCCAAAAGGACAAACAGTAAACACTAAAACTAAAAACTGTGATTTCTCAAAATATAGTTCTTTGGGCTGTTCGTCGTTTTGAAATAACAGGGTCGACTTAGTCTGCTTAGTTTTAATAAAAATAAAAAATGCTCATCAGTTCATCATCTAAATGTGAAAACGTTCAGGTTAACAATTGTCAGAGAATCAGCTGTTGGTCCCTCTTCAATTATGTTTTAGTGTCAAGAAAACGGTTTGTATTGTTGTATGTTAAATCTATTGTGTTAATTAAATAAGTTCATATACATACCAGGTAATGAAAATAAATGTATCACTGAAGTGTGGCTGAAGACCTGGCTCGCACATGATACCTTCATCTTTTTCAGATTTCTAGAATTTACGTGGCAATCTGTTAATTTTGGCATCGCACGTAGCTCTTCAGATGCACTGTCGATTGCATATGCCTTTTCAATGTCTCTCCAACTCGCAATATGTGTTTGACCATTTTCCTTCCATACCAAATCTGCTTTCAATAAATTATTTCTAATCCTCTTGAGTAAATGGGGTGCAACATATAAATGATAAATTCGGCAATTATTTAAGACAATATATTTTATATTTTCAGTCATATTTTGCCTCACTGTGTGTTTCATTAGATAATTAACAGCAGCTTGGTTATTGGAGCCTTGATCACTAATTGTGCACATAATAGTAAAGTCTCTTGACATTTAGTAATTACTGTCTTTAGCATCCGAACTAAATCCACACTTTTTGTAGGACTTTTGGAAAAGGTGTAGCAAAGTGGCTGCTTCCAATTTGATAAAATGCCTTTCAGCATAAAAACTTGCACATAATTTGCTATATGGCATGATTTTCGATCTCCACAATTTTCAAATCCTTCAAATTCACCAGAGTGCAAATTTAATGAAATGTGAGGTTCTTTCTATATTCATTTCGTCAAACATTAATGCGCAAACTTTTTCTCTTTCTTTTATCTGCTGATTCTTGCAAATGGTCAAATATGCATTTATTAATGCCAGGTACGAGTGGAATGTTGCACAAGAGATTTCTTAATGTTTTTTTGTGAAGGCATAGCAAATAATTTCTGCATTAATTTGTATGATGAACCACTATTCTTATACAACATTAAACCTAGGATTTTATCCTCAAAAGTATAACGTCTTCTATGTAAAGGTTTTCCAGCTGCATTTATCTGACTTCTTATAAACTGCATAACATGAGGTTTCAGAGGAGCAGTTACGTGATCAAGAAGTTCTTCTTTTGATAAAGTTACTGTCCTTTTTCTGAACATTCTATTTTTCTTTCGAAGAGTCTGCAGAGCTGATTTAAATTGTTTTGCCTTGCTGTATAATTTACGAGCTTTCGGTGTTAATTGTTTAACTCTACTAACTTCCACACTGCTTAGCAAAGTGGATGGACCTGAAATAAATATAGAAATATTATAAAAGCCTTGTTTAATCATTGCAAATTGCAACAATATACAATTTTATTATTTCTTAAGTATACACAAAACATAAAAATTTGCTTCTGATAAATTATCACTTTCTTTTGATAACTAAAGATTACCTATATAGAAACAGTTTCAATACAAAGAATGACTATGTGCACCTATATAAAAAATAACAGGAATGATGAGCTGTGAAATTGTTAAAAAGGCTACATGTTCAAGCCAGGACAGTCCCTCTTAATCTGGGACTTAAATCTTACATGGTTTGTCTTTAGGAATATAAATACAGCCGCAGCTCTATAACTCGAACTTCTATAACTCGAAACTTTCTGTAAGTCGAAATTTACTGATGTCCCTGCACATTGTGTATAACTGAAATCTCGTTCTTTAACTCGAAATTTCTATAACTCGAAATAATTTTCCGGTCTCTTGAGATTCGAGTTATGGAGCTTCGACTGTAATAGTAATACAATAATTTTCTTTTCTTCTTTTTGGTGAAGTAGAAAACAAAATTTTCCAAGACAATTTTTCTTTATTTAAATTCACACTTTTAAGAGTTATTAAATACTTACATCGCTTTGGAGTCAGTACAATTTTTGGTTGTGAAATTGGAACAACTTCAGATGCTTGACCAAATGATCCAAATGGACCGGGAGCTTCATCTACAATATTACTAATGAAAAATTGAGTTTCGGGAGTTGGTACTGTTGACTCATTTACAGAGAACTGTGCATATTGCTTTACATCATCTACTAAAATGTTATTAAATCAATTACGGTTCAGGTAGAGAAAAGCACAATCATACCTTGAATAGTAGATAAACTTGGTATAGTACTTTGGGATATGCTTCCTTCTTTCAAAACACATTGGATTTTATGTCATCTTTAGTAAAATGAATGTGACACACTTTCCTCGATTTATAAATAGCCTGAGACGATAAACTTAAAAGTTCTCTATTACCACATGCACGAATCCATTTGGCATAGAGATCTGGATATTTATCTGGATTAGGAAAAGAATGTCGAGAAGACATTTTATCTGCACAATTGTGTACAGAACATGTACGGTAAGGCATATTGTTCTGGAAATAGTAGTAAATGCATAGTAATAAACGCATGGCAACATGGCGCCTAGCAAACAATCGGTGTGTGTAAAATGTAAATCTAAACATGAAAATCAAAGTGAAAAATTCCTTAGTTGTTACGGAGTTTGTAACAATTTCCTACACTACAACTGCAGTACGTTCAAACCTACTGAATTGAAAATGTCAGAGTCATACAACAACAACGTAAAATGATGTTGTGATTCTTGTACAATTAAAAGTGACACGTCGGTAAGTTTTTTACTGGACAAAATAATTGAAGTTGATAAGAAAATAGACATACTGATGAGGATAATCGAGGAACAAAATGAAAAAATCAACTCACAAAGTGAATTGATATTAAATTTACAAGAGAAGCAAATAGTTCAGAATCAAACCAAAAAATAAATAACCTATAACCAGGTCAAAAATATCAACAGATGTCCACAGCGAGACTGTGGACAACAAACAAGATACGATTAATACTCCAGAGGACAAAGTACAGAAGAGAGAAGGTTCGGAGATGAGACTGGATACCAAAAAAGTTACTAAAAATACCAAAGAAACACATATCGGAACAAAACCTGATTCCGATAAGAAAATCGGACAACCTGAGCAGCCAGGACTTAAAAGTACTACTGCAAAAACTATACGTGGAAATAAAAATAATACAACGATAAGTGCTGTAGAAAATAGAAAATGGCTATTTCTTTCACAGTTAAAAAACACGACTACTGAAGAAGAATACGTAAAATGTTATTTATCACAAAATAAAATTAATATTTTAGCTTGTAATAAACTTTTGATTAGAAACACTGACATAGCAGCGTTTAAAATCGCTGTAAAGGAAGAAATGTACGACAGCATGTTTAATGCAGACCTATGGCCGAATAATGCCGTAATCAGACCGTTTAGAAGTAGAAATTTTCTCATGTCATTCAAAAAAATACCATCAACCTAGCTCAACACAAATTCACAATAATTCATCAAAATATTCGAAGTATTATAAAAAAAACTGATGAATTGCTATTATTTATTAAAGAACAAAATATAAATATAGACGTCATAGCTCTAACTGAACACTGGTTAAAAAATAACGAAAGTTTTTATATGGAAGGATATAAAATAGTATCGAATTTCACCAGGACAGCCAATCATGGTGGAAGTTGCATCTTGGTAAAGGAGCACCTGGAAAGCAGGGAACTGACGAACCTGAAAAATAAAAGCATTGAATTAACATTAGAGTGTAGTGCTGTACAAATAACAAAATATAAAATAATAATTAACATTTACAGACCACCTTCAGGAGACCTGGAAAATTTTCTGCGTATATTAAATGAAATTCTGGACGAAACATCAACTAGTTTCACAATCGTACTCTGCGGAGACTTCAATATTGATTTCAGCAAAAATGATTCTCACAGCAAACAATTAATTGACATAATAAAATCATATAATTTAGAACAAAGTATATATGAACCCACGCGGGAAACACACCATTCAAAAACAATAATAGACAATATATTTATTAACAGGAAAATAGTTGAAGCAAAAGTTATTAAGTCCGCTTTATCTGATCATTTCGCTCAAAGAATGACATTTGAAATCACGTATTCATCCAAAAAAGAAATAAATAAATATGAAAAACGACACTTCTCACAAAACAATTTACTAAAGATTAGGGAAATTCTTGAAGCCACAGATTGATACGTATAATGGACCAAAAATTTTTAAATTCAGATTTCATGTTCTGCAGTTCAGGTCTGCTTGGCGTGAAATGAATTTGTGCCAAATTTGACGCCGAAAGCCTTCAAGGTGGCGGAATTAACACAAGAAGAAGTAAAATCTGTGTAGGTAAAGTGGTCTTTCTTTTGAATTTAAGAGAAAAATTTAGTAAGGTAAAATCATTCTCATTTCAAATTAGGAAGACACACCAAATTCCAACATCCTAGAGAAAAAAATTGAATTACGGAAAATTACTAATTTTATGAATAATATTTCAGTAAAGTTGTAAAATGTTAACGCCATATACATATTTATTGATCATATGATATATGATTATTCAAATAATACTCCGTCAATATTACCACCTGACAGTGTTAATGTCTTACAACTGTACTAAAATCCTAATTTTCCGTAATTCAATTTTTTTTTTTGGATGTTGGAATTTGGTATATCTTCCTAATTTGAAATGAGAATCATTTTATCTTACTAAATTTTTCTCTTAAATTCAAAAGGAAGATCACTTTACATACACAGATTTTACTTCTTCTTGTGTTAATTCCGCCACCTTGAAGACTTTCGGCGTCAAATTTGGCACAAATTCATTTCACGCCAAGCAGATCTGAACTGCAGAACATGAAACCTGAATTCAAAAATTTTTGGTACATTATATGTATCGCGAACCCAATCCGGGGACACAGTGTATACAGGCTGTTACAAATTCGAGGCTCACCATTGGGATCTCGGAAACGGTAAGAGATACGAAGTCGGTTAAATTGGGGCAAAGTTGCGTATTTTAGTGCTGAACAATAATCTGTTTTGAAATATCTTCTACGATTTTTAGTTCTTGAAATATTTCCAAAAAACCGAAAAACGTAATTTTCTTTTTTATTTTTTTCCGAAGTTATTATTACAGGGATCACAACAAAATGAATACATCCTACAGGCACTTTTTTGAACTCTTTACGATGATATCATTAGATTTGGATTGGATTTTAATACCATTAAATAGATCTATTTTTTCTGATGTTTCTATATGTATCACACATCCCTATTTAATAAAGTGAACTAACTATAAATGAAAGAAACTGTTGAAAATAACAGTGCAAAGATATCGAGAGCGTCATATCAGAAGGGCGTAAGCGCCATTATAATCCTATGCTGATACGTCCTTCTGATATGACGCCCTCGATATGATTTGCTGGGAAGACAAAAACAAAAAAGCTTTGATATGCCTTCGAAGTTTTATTTCGTAGGTACATTACGAAAGCTGAATTTAGTAAAATTTTCAGATAAAAAAATTACCGTTATAAATCAAGAAAGACGAAAATTTAAAAATTTATTATGTTAACAACAATAACTTAACATCAAACCAAATTTAATTCAAACAATATCCAGAAAAACGCTAAACACATAGAACATTGTTTAATAAATTAGATAGAAGCATTGCACTTTGTGGATCTTTTCATAAAACTCAAAAGAAGTATGGAAGTTGCCTTAATGATGAGAGGAGTGAAGAAATATTAGAATAATAATAATAATTTAAAACAAAACAAAACGTTCAGAGAAGATATTCGAAATATCCTCCGTTCTTTTCTATACATAAATTTATTCTTCGTCGAATGTTGTTCATAGCACGTTGAACGTCTCTTCTTCGTAGTGAATTAAAAGAAAGTAAAATTTTATTTCGTAGGTCGGCAATGTCGTTAATTGGTTCTGCATAAATTTTATTTTTTAAAACTCCCCACAAAAGGAAATCTAGTGGAGAGAGGTCCGGTGACCTTGCAGGCCAACGAACTACTCCCCTATTCCCAATCCACTGAATTGGAAATTGTTCGTTCAAATAATCACAAACAGCCCTTGCATTGTGCGGTGGTGCACCATCATGTTGAAATCATAATTATGGAAGTCTCCTTAAATTAATATCATCCAAATATTCTTCAAATGTAGTTCTAAGAAAATTTAGATAACGTTCGGAATTTAGATTTTCCTCATAAATAAATGGTCCAATAATTTGATCCCCCAAAATTCCTGCCCAAACATTTAACCTAAATCTGACTTGATTTCGAACTGGCCTGTTGATTCTTGGATTTTCAAGCGACCAGACGTGTTCGTTATTTCGATTGAATAAACCATGATTTGTAAATTTACTTTCGTCAGACCAAATAATGTTTAAAAAATTTTCATCCCTATTGAAGTGATTGCTAAGCCAGTGACACCATTCTAATCGTCTTTCAGTATCCCCAGGAAGTAAAACGTGCGATACGTGTACTTTGTAGCATTTGTAATTGTGTTTTTTCAAGGCTCTCCAAACTTTAACATGATGTGTAGCATTTACAGTATCCGCAACTTGCCGGGTAGAATTGGATGGGTTATTGTTAATCTAAAAGAACAAATTATAAAAGAAAATTGAAACAGATAAGGCAGTAGTTGATTAGATTTGTAATTAAATTATATATTTTTATTATTAACTTTATTTCCTGTAATATCTAGTTTCATACATTTTATAAATAACTATTAATTACCTCTTCTAATATTTCTTCGTTCTCCTCATCATTAAGGCGATCTCCATACTTCCTTCGAGTTTTATGAAAAGATTCATGAAGTGCAATGTTTTTATCTACTTTACCAAACGTTGTTCTATGTGGTTGGCGTCTTTCTGGGTATTGTTGGAAATAAATTTCGCTCGCTATTACTGAATTGCTATTGTTACCATAATAAATTCTTAACATGTCACGCTTTTCTTCGTTGGAAAAATTCATTGTGATAAGTTTAGACTAATTACAATCGAGTAGTAAACAACACAAGATGGTACGAAGATGTGTCAAAATGTATTTTCTTTTTTGTCTTCACAGCAAGCCATATTTCTCTTTGCACTGTTATTTTCAATAGTTTCTTGCATTCATAGCTACTTCATTTTATTGAATAGAGATGTGTGATGCATGTAGAAACATCAGAAAAAATAGATCTATTTAATGGTATTAAAATCCAATACGGCGGCCATAAGAAAAAATGAAGTTGATGATGGTCAGAGCGAAACGAAACGTTGTAAGTAAAATCTAACGATATCATCGTAAAGAGCTCAAAAAAGTGCCTGTAGGATGTATTCATTTTGTTGTGATCCCTGTAATAATAACTTCGGAAAAAAATAAAAAAGAAAATTACGTTTTTCGGTTTTTTGGAAATATTTCAAGAACTAAAAATCGTAGAAGATATTTCAAAACAGATTATTGTTCAGCACTAAAATACGCAACTTTGCCCCAATTTAACCGACTTCGTATCTCTTACCGTTTCCGAGATCCCAATGGTGAGCCTCGAATTTGTAACAGCCTGTATGTCGTAGCCGCTTGCCGTAAATAAGCACTACGTGTAAAGTCTAGACACTTTGCGAAATGCAGACAGATAGCGTAACGCCCACCTTTAAACGATTTTTTACAGCAACTGTCTAAAATATTTAGCCTCTTCATGAACTGCTATCAGCCATTAGGTTTATGCGTAACGCCGAACAATTACGCTATCGGTCTAATAATTTTAGACGCTTGATGAAGTGACTACAGTTGTATATGCGGATAGCGTAATTGAAAAATGAGTGGATCGTGCACGAACTTGTAGAAACGTATTTCTCCTGGCTCTCTCTGCTTTTCCTCGTTGGTAGTGTGTTATAGTATATTACATATATAACACATTTAAACACATATTCAAAAAACACAATTTAATTTTAGCTAGTAAATCTATAAATAATTTAAATATTATTTTCTCAAATTTAAAAACCAAAACACCAAAACTAAAACAACCTAACGTAGTTTATGAAATTAAATGTTTAAATTGTAATTCATGTTATATTGGAGAAACAAGCCAAAATTTAAAAAAACGTCTAGACCAACATAAATATCATATCCAAAAAAATAATCAAAATCATTCAATGCTTGTAGAACATTCATTAGAAAATGACCATAATTTTGATTTTGAAAATACTAATATTTTATACTGTGAGTCTAATATTTTCAAAAGACGCTTTATAGAAATGTGTAAAATAAAAATGTCATCGAATTCTATTAATAAACGTACAGATTTTGCGAATTTAAACTATATATTTTGTAGTTTTCTAGATTCTTTAAATAGGATATAAATCTGTCAATTTTTTAACATTTAATAAAATAAAATATTTTATTAAGTTACACTTAATGAAAACACTAAAATAGCGAATTTTCACAAATTTGTGAATTTATTTTAGTGTTTCATTAAGTGTGATAATGAATTTTCATCAAGTATTTTTATTGAAAAATCATTAAAAAAAGTAAATTTGTTTATTTAAAAAAATATTCTAACCAAATTTTTTGCTTCGTTGAAAACATGATTTTTCTATGAATTTTTTGAATGAATTAAATTGTTGTTTGAATGAAATAAATTAAGTTAAAGATATTAATTTATTTACGGTAAACAACTGGGTTTCTCCGTGTAATAGAAGTCAATGGTATGTATTAAAAACATGATTATTGATGTTTCCAAATTATCAATTTCCTATTTCTATGAGGTGTTTTGAAATTCCTATTAATAGTTTTTAAAGTATAAAAGATTAATTTTTGTCAAAAATAAAATAAACTGTAAAATGCTAGATATATGCTGTAAATGCGTTGAAATGCATTACGAAGCTTGCGCTATCAAGGTCTCAATAGAGGACCTTCAATATTGCTTCATTAGTGTATACAGGCCTCCTGACGGGGATGTATCAATTTTTTTCGAACACTTCACTGAGACCTTGATTTATTGTAAAATGCATAGCTCTAACTTAGTCATATGCGGTGATTTTAACATCGATTACCTGAGTAACTCTGTACCTAAACAATCATTGAGCGATGTTTTGGACAGTTTTGCCTTACACTGTACAAACTATGAACCAACTAGAGTCTGTAGTAATATAAACAACAAAAAATCTTCCAGCAAAATAGATTACATTATTACTAGTATGCATAGCGGATGTGATACGATGGTAATTCAACCCAACATTGGGGATCACGATGCCTTATTATCAAATCTTAAATTAACCGCTGCTCATGAAACCCACGCCAGTGGACACCACTGTGTCTCCTACCGTAAAATAACTCATTCAACTTTAGGTGTTCTCAGAACTCACTTGTCTACCACTTTTTCTAATCACAAGTACTCTAACTGCAATGACATTGACGTTATCTTTGAAGCCTTTTCTGACACTATCTTTTCAGTAATAAATGAAACTTCGGAAATTATTGTTAAAACAGAAAAGACCTCCAACTCATGTTGGATTGACGAAACAGTTGTTTCCGCTGGTCAAAAGTTAAAAAATCTACACTGGCTTACGCAAAATTGTGACGATCCACTGATACGAGAAAAATATAAATCCGAAAGAATACTGTACAATAAATTAATACGCGAAACAAAAAAACAATATTTTAGTAA
Source organism: Dorcus parallelipipedus (assembly GCA_958336345.1). NCBI lineage: Eukaryota > Metazoa > Arthropoda > Insecta > Coleoptera > Lucanidae > Dorcus > Dorcus parallelipipedus. The sequence goes on from OY284475.1 coordinate 36,261,904, forward strand.
TATAATTGAAAAATCGCTCGACAAAACAAAAATGACGTGGAAAATTATTAATGAGAAACTAGGTCGTTCCAAGCATAACTCCAACATTATACTCAACATGGACGGTACAATGGTATCGCAACCTCTCGAAGTCGCGGAAATATTTGCTAACCATTTTGCTACAGTGGTTGATACTGCATTAACAGATCATTTTCGAGATTGCACAGCCACTCACTGTACTGTAGACGAACTTAACCCCAAGACTTTTGCATTTTTTCCGACAGATTCCAATGAAATAGTTAAAGTAGTTAATAATTTTAAAAATAAAAACAGCTATGGTACTGACAATATATCAGTAAGTATGTTAAAAACCATTATTACTCAAATATCGGAACCATTGTCCTTTATTATAAATCGTTCTGTCGAATTGGGTCAATTTCCGCGACTTCTAAAAACTGCGGTAGTGATACCCGTTCACAAAAAAAATGACGCTCATGATGCTAACAATTATCGACCTATTGCCTTGCTAAGTGCTATTTCTAAAGTTTTCGAAAAAGTTATGTTTATTAGACTAACAAAATTCATTGACGCATGCAAATTATTTTGCGAATCTCAATTTGGGTTCCGCGCGAGTAGATCGACGGAGGGTGCCGCGGCAGATTTTCTTGAATATGTATATAAACAAGTTGACGAAGGACATCATGTCGCGGGTCTATTCTTCGATCTATCCCGAGCTTTCGACTGCCTCAATATTAGTTTTGTAGGCGATAAGTTGCATAGTTTAGGTATCAGAGGAAATGTCCTTAACTGGCTTTTGTCCTATTTAAGTTCGCGCAAACTGTGCGTCAGACTAAAAACAACACACTCTTCCGAATATAGCGTTAATAACGGTGTTCCCCAGGGGTCTGTACTGGGACCACTAATCTTTCTACTGTATATTAATGATATAGCAAAATTTGTTTCAGCCGACCATATAACTATTTTTGCAGACGACACGTCTATGGTGGTCTCAGCTCGGACTCCTGAGGAGCTTAGATACAAAGTGGCTAAAGTTTCAACACATTTTCATGACTGGTGCTGTAAAAACCGATTAATGCTAAACATTAACAAAACTGTTGTACTGCGCTTCTTTAACCGGAAAAACCCCGATAATGAAATTTACAATTTAAATAACATTCAAATTGAAACTAAAATATCTACTAAATTTCTTGGCATTTACGTTAACCAGCAACTGAACTGGGATCAACAAATTGAGAACGTTTGTAAGCAATTAAATAAATCATATTTTGCTATCCTACAATTAAAAACTATTGTAACCCAGGCTCAGCTGCTTAACATGTATTTCGCTATGAGCTACTGCCATTTAGCTTACAATGTTATCGTGTGGGGTAACTCACCTAACAGTGGTAGAGTATTTTTAGGCCAAAAGCGATTATTGCGGTTAATATTTAATCTTAAGCCAAGAGAATCTTGTAGGGACACATTCAAAAAATTCAGCCTGTTGACGCTTCCGGCTATTTATATATATAAATGCCTACTATATATCAAAATTAACATTAACAAATTTAAAACGAACTCAAGTTTTCATGACTATAATACCAGGACAAAAGATTTGCTTTCAGTCCAAGCTCACAATTCCACCAAATTCGAGCAATCGCCCACTTACATGGGCCTGAAATTTTACAATAAATTGCCGGAGGCGTTGTGGACTGATAATTTGTACTCTTTTAAAAGATCTTTAAAAAAGATTCTCTCCTGTAAAGGATACTACTCTGTAAGAGAATTCCTCGATGACTCGAGCTTTATATAAGCGCGCATATCAACTACTTTATGTATTACTTTTTCCCCATTGACGTGTACATCCATTGTTATTAATGGCCGAGTATAAATAAAGAATTTGAATTTGAATCTTTAACCTGGCATATAACGTAATTAAATATGTATAAGGAAAATTATCACAAGGATGTGTGAACTGAACAGTTTTAAATATATTTACAAATTGCTGAACGACGTTGTTTTTTATAATAACACTTTCAAAATGTTGCTGAAACAAAACTTCCAAACAAGTTATATACTCCACGAAAGTTTTGCTTGGCATATATAAGCTACCAAATAGTGCTTTTTCTGGATGGTTATACGCTTTCATAAAACTATACAGGGCTGTGTCATCTAAATCATCATATTGTTTAGCATAAACTTCACACGAGTCACACGAATGTTTCGCAAGACATTTCTTAATCAAATAGCCACAAACGTACCGGGTGAAATTTTTCTGTAAAATATCAGAAGTCTGATAAACCATAGGACCCAACATTTGAGACACATTTATAGGGGTTTCAGCTGTTTGGAATGGTTGCACATCTTGTATTGTCAACAAAATCTCAGCATTATCTCGTTCGCAATTCTCTGTCCCCGAATGAAGTATGTTCAAACAAAAGCATTTTTTGAACGCTCTTGTAAATTGGATAGAGGTAGGATTTATGTTGTTTCCCCCTTGTTGCCTCACCGAACCAAAAAAATTTCCAATGAATCTTGATTTATTCTTCGGGTTAATAAAAATTTAAAGCCAAAAGTTTGGAGAATCTCCCATAACGTCATTACTCCATTAATGGTTATTTTCCAACCCCTTATGCATTTTATTTGTCCCGTTACATCGTCCCCTTTCCAGTTTAAAACTTGTAACTTATCAAACATTGCATAGCATTCAAGTAAAAACTGCTTTTGTTCATCTGTGCCTTTATACGCCTGTTGATACCTTGTAGGTGCAAAGGTGGATGATGAATTAAGTATATCGAACAAATTATTAATTTTTCGAATAAATTGTTCAGTTGCTTCTGCTTCTGGAGGAAGTTTTCCAAACCTAATGTACAGGTTCATACCTGTGGCAACTGTGTTGCTGAAAAGTTGACTTGCATATTTAACTTTCATTTTCTCGAAAGTCCCAGGAGAAATATGACTATCAGTTAATTTGGGAGCTGCCCGTACTGAAAATTTCTTGTCATGCTCATAAATTTTTTTAAGGAAATCCCATAATATCATCATATTATCTATAATAAACTTATATTTCATGAAATTGTTTCTAAGTGACTTCAACAAATGGGGAACATCAAAGAGATATACTATTTTCTTATTGTTATGAATGAAAAATGGTGTTTCTACAGTCACTTCCAATAATTTTGCCAACTGAATATTATTTGATCCCATATCAGATACTACACCTACCACCGTCATATCAATGTTATTGAGCTGCGTTATGGTATTCAAAATAATTTCTTTCAGTTGTTTACCTGAACATGTCGAATTAACCAAGAAATACGCAAGGGGTTGCTTCCACTTTGTGCATACACCTCTCGCCATTATTACTGTTGCAGCTAAGGCAGGTTTCAATTCCCTTTTCCCATCACCCGCAGATGCAAATCCAATGATTTCATCCCTATCTATGCTTAAAAATAAGTTTGCCTTGATACTCATTTCATCAACACATAGTATACAAAATTTATCAATTGGTTGGAAATTTTGCACTTTGTTTTTGAGGGTTGCAAATACTATGCTATTTATTCCAGGCAGAAGTTTAATTTCCTGTATAAAATTTTGCAATGTCCGTACAGAAGGAAGACAAAAAGTTTTGGTCAATGAATTTTTGTATAACTTGCATCCAGTGAAATACAGGGTTAAACAGTAATTCTTGAACTCTTCTGAATATCGTCTTCCTCTAGGGAGTTTCGAACTCTGACTGATTTGAGTATTTATAAAATTGGCCAAGTTTTCCGATGAACAAAATTTATAAGTTAGTTTTTTGTAATCTTCCAAAGTAATTTTTTCCAATAAGGGGGCTGAATCGGATGTTGAATCTGTGATTGAACGAACTTCGGTTATTTTAATTATTTTCCGTATTAGATTTGCATTTTCGGTTTCCAAATTTTGTACCTTCCTTTTAAGCTTCTGTTTTCTTGGAGAATGTGAGGATAAAACGGCTTCGGTTTGGGTCTCTGCAGGTGATCGGAGGATTGGCTCGGGGTTCGGCGAAGTTACTTCTGCGCCACTTGATTTATCCGGTTTGATCGGCGGCCGCAATAAAATATTTTGCAGCACCCTAATTTTGTGTTGAGGTTCTGCAGTAGATACAGTTTCAGTGGCTTCGGTTTGGGTCTCTGCAGGTGATCGGAGGATTGGCTCGGGGTTCGGCGACGTAACTTCTGCGTCATTTGATTTATCCGGTTTGATCGGCGGCCGCAATAAAATATTTTGCAGCACCCTAATTTTGTGTTGAGGTTCTGCAGTAGATACAGTTTCAGTGGTTTCCTCTTGTTGTTGTTATCCCGGACCTGAAGATGTACCCTCCAAGGAAGGAAATATACTTGGAAAGGCATCTTTTTGTAATCTGTTGTGCGCGTCATTCAAAAACATTCTATTTTCGAAGTGCCTTCCACTTCCTACTCTGTAGGAACGACTATGTACATTAGGTTTTACCAATAAATCTTCCCTGTTACAAGCCATTGCCCAAACATTTAACCTGAAATACACGGTTTGTTGGGTTAGTTAACTTGCCCCCCCGTAACGTTTTTCAAAGTTTTCTTGCACCAAATAATTGCACAAGTTAACCGTAGCCCCCCTCCCCCCCAGTGAAAATTTTCAAAGTTTTTTTAGTGCACCTTATTGCACCCCTTATGCACCCTTATGCACCACCTTTTTTAACTTTTGCACCGCTCAAAGAGCTGAGAAAAAAAATAAAATATAAAGTTATTTCAGTTATTTTTTTTTTCTCAGCTATTTGAGCGGTGCAAGTTAAAAAAGGTGGTGCATAGGAGTGCAACACGGTGCACCAAAAAGACTTCGAAAATTTTCACGGGGGGGGGGGGTACGATTAACTTGGCCCCTCCCAGTGAAATTTGCCTGCAGTTTTTCTCCTGAAGGGGTGCAAAAATTTCTATTTGGTGGTGCATAAGGGTTCAATTAATGTTCCGTAAATAATAAAATATCTGAAGCAATAAAAACCTTTCTCTGTTTTTTATCCCAATTACAAATCTTTAAAGTTTTCATCCAAAATTTAAAAGTTTTAAATTAAGTTTTGATATGTGAAATTTTGTGAAATTCAATTTTTGCGAAAGTTAAAGAAAAAACGTTATTTTCTGACCTTGACATTGTTCAATAAGCCAAAACGCAATAAGAAAAACCTCATTGAAATCTTGATTAATGTCCAAGAAATAACAAATCACTCGGCATATCTAATAGGAGCTGAATAGGTTTCCAGACAAGCACAAATTATTGCCGTAAAAAAATTTTTCGAAAAATCAGAAACAAAAATTTTTCTCATTTGATGCCGACTTTTTGGCAAGCACTGTATATTGTTTAAAAAGAAAATTAGTAAAAAATTTTGTGGTGTCTTAAATTTGCGTTTCAGTATATTTCTCCTCTTTTTAAACGATTTTTCACCTGATTTTATGCCTTTTAACTGTAAAAATGCTAGAAATAGGCATTATGATTTTATATATGCATTTTAGAAACAGCTACAGAATATGCAAATATCGTCGCCTAACTCACTAGTAGATGTAACTGCCAAAAATTACAAATTGGAGTTATCTAGGCCCTGAAAAAAAGTACGGGTTAATCTGTCACTTGATAGAGTTTTCGTTCTTGTTTTGCAGCCTGTAATGCTAAAATTATAAAATTATTTTGTGGCGTATGTATGAAAAGAATAGAGCGTCATTTTTAATTTCAACGCTCCTGAACAATTTATCGAATGATGCTTACGCCGTGAGTTAGGCGACGATATGTATACACTTTACATGCATTTTGCATTTTTTTCAAGCTCTAGACATAACTAGAATAAAATCATTTACTTATCTTACTACTTACCTATTCTTGTCCGCAGGGAATTTAAAAAAACTGTAATTACAATTTTTTGAATTGTTTATACACAGTTTAGCGGCACATCTATTTACTCCACGCCTTTCTGTACTCTCCATTTTAATTAAAAAATAACTTGTTAAACTTTCAACGCTTCACACTACTAAATTCACTCAATGTTTCCTTAATACGCCCCTGGCCCAACATAAACATACATTCGACACGAGAACTATAAATAAATGAGCTCTGCATCCCGAGATTGTGAGTCAGACCTTGCGCGGGATGTTATGCGCGAACTGAATATTTTCATGAGAGTCGCGCTACTGTGTAATCCTTATACTGTGTTTGTACTATACTTTATCTCCGACCACAAAAATTATCTTATTATTCAAGTTTAAAATAATCAGCAATGACACTTGCAATTTCGACGACTGTCAATCCAATGTGATGCGTCAACGTAGACTACAAGCGTGCGTAAAGTAGGTGCAAATGGCCTCGCTGTGTGTTTTTCTTACTTTACGCACGACGTTTGTAAACACCCGCTTATTTAATTTATGTGTTGTACGTAATTCGTCATTTACAGTAGTGGTCGTAGATAAAGTAAATTTATTTGCTAATTTAATCTTCTTTTATTATTTTCCATTACTTAGCTTGTGAAAGATATTTAACAAAATGTCTGGAATTGATCAAGTACATGGTTATATGCAGAAAACTGATTTTTATGAGAAAATTGATCGATATTACTTACAAAAACCGAATAAAAAGCCTTATGTAAAAGAAAAGATGGCAAACATTGTGGAGGAAATTAAGATTGCCAAAAATAATTGTAAGTACACTTTGATTTTAATGAAAAAATACGGAGTCGTCTCCTAAACATTTAACAAAATATTCATTGTAATGTTCAAAATGTATTTTGACCAATGATATTTTTAAGTTTCTGCACTTTCTTCGGAAACGCCCTGTACGTAATAATTTGTACAATACAAGTTTTCCATGTGTGACCTAATAAATAAATAAATGCATAATCTATTTATATTTTTATTATTAACTTGTCTTATTCAGTGTTCAGTTTAATTATCTCTCGGTATAATATGAATAAATAGGAGTACTATTTTCTCCAGTACAATGCCAATCTGCAGCTTTTTCTGCAGTGGCGTAAATAGCTTTAGTCACTTCATGAAGCATCTAAAATTATTAGACCGGTAGCGTAATTGTTCGGCGTTACAGCATAAACCTAATGGCTGGTAGCAGATGGTTACGAAAGTAATAGCCCTGCGGCGATTAACCAGTAGTGTCTTCGTGGATGCCACCATTGATGACATCCTTCACACCATGTTATTGGATACGGGTGCGACGAAGATTATCTTGAGGCCCGACGTTATCAAGTCATCAAGATGCACCGAGCCGACTAAATGGAGACTGAGGACAGCAACCGGAACATCAGCGACTGTCCATGATGAAGTAGAGGTGACCATTACCATTGGATCGACCCCCATCAAACACCGTGCGTTGGTAGCAGAAATAGAGGACGAAACGATTCTGGGCATGGACGTTATGTGTGCTCATCGGTTCCAATTGGATCTGAAGCGTGACGTGATGGCGGTTAACAACTAGGAGTTGGTTCTACATCAACGAGAGGACGTGGCCGCTCGAGTTATTCTCGTAGAAGATGTCGTATTGCCTAGCAGAATCGAGGTTATAATCGATGCAAACCTGAACGGTGCTTTCCAAGATGGGCAAGTCATTATGGTCGAACCTAATACTGACGATCAGAAGATTGGAAAAGGAGATCTTGTTGGCAAAATGTTGTTGACCGCAAGGAAGGAAATACCAGTCCGCTTAATGAATGTGAACTGTTTCCCCGTCAACATCAAGAAGGGTACGATCTTGGGAAGCTGTGCCGTGGTGTCCTCCATCTCCCGCCAACTGAAAAGAAATGTGCACGAGAGGAAGGTCCCGAAGAAATTGTTGGAAATGGTCATGTGAACAGCCCAGGAATTGACTCCAGAACAAAAGACAAAAGCGAAGAACCTGATATGTCGCTATCAAGACGTGTTCGAGGTAGAAAATGGATCTAAGGGAAGAACCGACATCGTCAAACACAAGATAGAGACAGGAGAAGAAAGGCCCATCCGTCAAGCTCCAAGGAGGTTACCATTGGCGAAGCGTGAAGAAGCAGAACGCATTATTCGCGAGATGGAAAAAGATAATGTGATTGAGCCATCAAGCAGCCCATGGGCGTCACCGGTGGTGCTTGTGAAGAAGAAGGATGGATCCACACGGTTCTGCGTAGACTATCGATTTCTCAACAACATCACCAAAAAGGATAGCTATCCTCTGCCACGGATTGATGACACCCTGGACACCCTCGCCGGTTCAAAGATCTTCTCGACCTTGGATCTAAAGAGTGGTTATTGGCAAGTGGAACTAGCGCCCGAAGATCGAGAAAAGACGGCGTTTTCCCTTGGTATGGGTCTATGGCAATTCACGGTGATGCCGTTCGGGTTATGTAATGCCCCAGCGACATTCGAGAGGCTAATGGAGACGGTTCTGAAGGGCCTGTCCTGGACAACGTGCATGGTATACCTGGAGTAATACGACATAATTGTGGTGGGAAAAACTTTCGACGACCATCTGAAGAACCTGGAAGGAGTGTTCCAGCGGCTTCGCGGAGCTGGACTAAAGCTTAGTCTCAAGAAGTGCCACCTGTTCCAGAAGGAAGTGAATTATCTTGGCCATATTGTTAATGGGAATGGAATCGCCGTGGATCCAGTGAAGATTCAGGTCGTGAAGGACTGGCCAACTCCCAAGAGTAAACACCAGATAAGGAGTTTCCCAGGCCTATGCACTTACTATCGTCAGTACTTACAGTACTTGATAAGTGCTCCTATTCTGAGTTACCCTCTCCCAGAAGGCAAGTTCATCGTGGACACCGACGCTAGCAACGTTGGTATCGGTGGCGTACTCTCCCAGATCCAAGAAGGACAAGAGAAGGTGATCGGCTATTTCAGTAAAGTCCTGTCAAAGCCGGAACGAAATTATTGCGTCACTAGAAGAGAACTGCTAGCCGTGGTAAAGACCATGGAACATTTCTACAAGTACTTATATGGCAGACACTTCCTCCTGAGGACGGACCATGCCGCTTTAAAATGGCTCCTCCGATTCAAGAATCCTGAAGGACAAGTCGCACGTTGGATCTAACGACTTCAGGAATACGATTTTGAAATCCAACATCGGGCCGGAACTAGCCATAGAAATGCCGATGCTTTGTCAAGAAGTCCTTGTCTGAGAATGGATCAGTCGGTATGGTGCGCCCATGGAGCTGCATTCAGATCAAGGGAGGAACTTTGAATCGGCTTTGTTCAAGAAAATTTGTACTCTGCTCGGCATCCGGAAAACTAGAACAACTGCACTTCACCCGCAGTCGGACGGAATGGTGGAAAGATTCAACAGAACCATCAACCGATATTTGTCCAAGGTCGTCTCCGATCACCAGAGAGACTGGGACACGTACATTCCCCTTTTTCTACTGGCATACCGTTCGTCCGTTCATGAGACCATAGGAGAGACTCCAGCAAAAGTGGTATTTGGGCGAGAGCCAAGACTGCCCTGCGACCTGAAGTTCGACGTGAAGCCTGATGAGGTCCCTGCCAACGAAGACTACGTGAGCGGTCTACGCAGGAAAATGGACGACATTCACAATCAAGTGCGTCACAATATACAGATGGCCAGCGACCGAATGAAGGAGCATTATGACATCAATGCTCAGAATGGGGGATACCAACCTGGAACACTGGTCTGGCTTTACAATCCTCAAAGACGTCGAGGTCTGTCCCCAAAATTGCAGACATCTTGGGAAGGTCCTTATAGTGTGATGAAACGAATCAACGATGTCATCTACTGCATCAGAAAGATTCCGCACGGCAAACCCAAAGTTATCCACTTCAACCGAATGGCCCCTTACAACGGAGAAGAAAATGAAGGAACCGTACAAAGGACGCAAGGTTCCGAAGTGAATTTCGAAACCTTTATGTCTCATCACGCTACCGGAAGTAAGGAACGATTCGGAGTAACCCACAGAGAGGCAGCAAGACCTTTTTCAAGTACCACCGGAGTACAGTCTGGCCCACTGTGTGGCAGAAGACCTAAGAATGTCCAAGGGGATAGCCCAGGTCGTCCGGAAGAAATTTGGTCAGGTCGAGGAACTCCGAAGACAGCATCCCATGGTGGGCAAGAGCTTGCAGATCATCGACACGGAAGCAGGTCAAAGACGACACGTGTACTACTTAGTCACCAAGAGAACATTAAGCGGTAAGCCCGACTATCGCAACATTTGGAAAGCTTTATGGAGCCTGAGGAGACAGCTGGTAGAAGGCAAGGAGACGAAATTAGCCATTCCTAAATTGGGCTGCGGACTGGACTGGAGGGTCATTCGAAGCATGATAGAAGTCATCTTCAACGGAACGGGAATTGAAGTCCTAGTCTGCAGTCACCACCCACGGGCAGCTGTCGGCAGTAAGAAAACGGTGGACTGCTATTTCTTCTAGACCGGAAGTTGTAAAAAGTGTCCAGTATGCCGCTTTCGACATCCTCCTTCAAGGCTGTGACGAGGAACGTTTCGAGACGAAACGTTTTTAAGAAGGGGGCAGTGTAATGATTCGTCGACACCAGCCGGTGTCAGATTGTCTCTTGCGTCACAGCCGTCTAGTCGACGCGCCTTACGCGACAGCCTAGAGAATTCTGACGGCGGAATAAACTAGACCAGACAGTCCGTCGCCTCCCAGAATGTTCGCGAAAAAACAACCCCGGCTTATAAAGCACGCGACCGGGGATGAGAGGGGAATTCAGCGTTGGACAGTTCGGCGTTAAAGTTCTTGTTACATTTTCGCTCGGCTGTTAAAATAAATTACGTATAAGTTAGTAAATAAATTATTGTTTAAGTTAGTGTTATTTAGTTTGCTTTTAAATAAATTAGTTATTAACTATTTCGTGTTTTGTTGTAAAATAAATTTTAATAGAACCCGTAAAATCGTTACAATATTATAGACAGTTGCTGTAAGAAATCGTTTAAAGGTGGACATTACGCTATCTGTCTGCATTTCGTGAAGTGTCTAGACTTTACACGAAGTGCTAATTTACGACAAGCGGCTACGAAATATACCGTGGATTGGTTTTATCATGAAATATTGCTGTTACGTACCAACCTGATATCCATAGCAACATTTACAATTTGTAAATTAAACTGTCCTTTTGAAAATAGAACATGAGATGACAGCTGTCATGAATCTGTTCTGTTATTAGTGATTTCGATATACTTGTACTACAAAATAATAGGGACTCTTCCAATTACATTAGATAAGTTTATTTGTGTTTAAAATAAGTAAACTTAAAACATAACTAATTCAAAGTTGGTTCTTGTCCGATGAAATTTGTATTACAAAATCATAAAACATAACGAAAACAGAAATTCTTTAATTCAAAACAAACTCCACCACAAGTTTTCAAAAATTTCATTTACCTCTAATATCCTAAACGTAATATCCTAAATGATTATAAAAGTTGTTAATTGCATAAAGTTACTTGTCCAAGGGTAATTCTTCCTGATACATTTTCACTAACTTTTTTCACCTGACAGATGTTCCAAATTAAAATGGACAACGACGACGATCATGCAATGACATTTTAAAAATTGGAATTAGTTTCCATAGTAATATGAACAGCAATGTTTCGTATTAAAATAAAATCACGGTATATTGCGTTACCAACTGTATCTAAGCGCTAAATTTGAACTTCAATTAACATTCGGCCATCCTACACTAAGTTTGTCCTCAAACTTATCTGGTTAACTCATCTATTTAACTCTACGTAACACATTTTGTTTACAAAAACCTTATCCTAATTTTAAACTTAAACTATCTAATCTAAATTTGGCAGTTATATTTCTAGCGAGAAAGTACATAATCATCTAACCTTTTTGGTAATTTACCTGTACATCTACGCTTTTTTGTTCCTTTGTCCTCACTTTACTATCGTTAATCTCTTCATGTTCACTTTTCTTTTCTGTATCGGTTTCGTCTTCCTCGTTGTTGCTGCCTTGCTTATCAATTTCGTCGTCTTCGCTGAAACTTTCGTAATCATCAATTTCTGCGTCTACGATATTTTTGCCTCGCCATATTTTCAATTGGCTAACATGGGCTGTCGTCGCTGATCTGCTTTTCTCACTTGCGCCTAAGTTTACAATTCCACATGTATCACTAGGTAAAATTTTTACGATTACCATTAGGCCTCTGTATTTAGCCTGTAATTTCGTTGAATCACCTGTCGCAATTGGGCTTGACTTAACGAATACAATATCGCCCACAGCGTATTTTACATTTCTTAGTCTGGTTTTATCATATCGTTCTTTCATCTTAACTTGCTTTGATTTAATGTTTTTCTCTGATTTCTTCCTGGAGTTTCACGGGATATTCGTAAGTTTCATTCTCAACTACCACATTTCTGGTCAAACCTGCTTCAAAATTCGGGATATATCCATAAAGTGCTTTAAATGAAGAAATGCCTATGGTTCTCGACATTGATGTATTTAAATCTCTCTCTAGTTTCGGAATTAGTTGATCCCATCTCTCTTCCTCTCTCGTACCTAAACCACCCTAAACTAGCTTTTAATGCCGGTAGTATCGACCGTTCAGTCTCTCTACTTGTCCATTTGCTTGGGGATGTCGACTTGAGTTCAAAGTATGTTTAATTCCGTACTTTTCTATAAATTCTTGGAATTTATGTGACGTAAAGGCTGTTCCGCGATCTGAAATGATTCTGTATGGGCATTGCCGTCGACTTCAAGATGGCAATGGTATGGGACACCAAATCTGTCAACTGTTCTTTCTAAGCATACTACTGTCGTTTTAGCATCTACACTACGTACTGCTTCTATAGTTGCGAATTTAGTCAAATTATCTATGACACAAAGAATATAACGATTCTTGCGAGAAGATTTTGGGAATGGTCCTAAATGGTCAACATTTACTGTATGAAAGGGACGATTTATAGGATGTAATTCCCCATCTTGCTTACCAGTCTTACTTTTTGCAAAAATACATTCCATACAGTTTCTAATATGAAACTTCACGAAGTCTGTCTCATTTTGGGAAAGTAAAAATACTGTCTGATCCTGGTTACCGTACGTTCCAAACCTCCATGTCCTACGATGTCATGATTGCGAATAACTATTGATTTGCGCATGGCGTGCGGTACCACTAATAACTTTTGGCCTTTATCCGATAGTTTGTACAAAATTCCATTCTCTAACTCATATTTTTCGATTTCGCTTTTCTCTATTTTATTTCGCTGGTTTTCCTTCTTCTGCAGTATTGTTATCTTGCGCTTAATTAACGGATCTATCATCTGAAACATGTGTACTTCTTGTTCTCGAGTTACAATTGCGAATATATCGTCATCATCAGGTTCAAATTGGGATTCTGAATTACTTGACACTGGAGCACGTGAAAGAGCATCGACATGCTGCATATGCGTGCCACTTCTATGCCTGATCTCGAAATCAAATTCTGTTTTTTGATTTTCCGTTACGTGCGCAGAGCCAGACATGAGATCACAGGCCATACGCCCTATTTTGTCAACTTTGGGCGAGAAATGACTCTGCTTGGTCGTGAAAAGATAGTGGACGAGGAACAAACCCTAGAACCGTTGAATGTTGAGATGAATTCGGAGAGACTTGTTGAGAGATCTTGTGCGTTTCCTAAATTGTATGGAGAAATTCAGGGACGTTTACAAAAAGCTTACGAAGGATTTAAATCACGATATGACTTACGTAGACGACCAATACGTCACGAGCCAAACCAGATGGTATGGCGGAAAAACTTTACGCTTTCGGACGCTTCAAAATATTATGCTGCTAAACTAGCAGATAAGTTTATCGGTCATTTCCTTATCCATCGTAGAATTTCGAATAACTCTTATGAGTTAAAGACTTGTGACGGACGTGTTTTGTCAGGAACTTGGAATGTTAGCCGTCTTAAACCGCAACCTTCGAATGAATAGTTTGTTCTCGTATTTAGGCCTCTGGGTAGGGCCTCCTAAGAATACTCCCGACACGTGTAACTGCGTATCGTAAAAGGCGACTAAAGGGCTACAAAGTTTCCGTTTATCATCGTTGGACACATTCATTAATAAATTTCGGCCTGCGGTCAGGGCCATCTTAGAATACTTCAGCCGCGTAATCCGCGAATCGTAGAAGGCGATTATAGGATTCGTTGTTTTCGCGCATCCTTTTTGGCGTCTTGAGGATCTATGTTTGATGCAGCGTGCGACTTTGTTTTTGGACTTCTCGTTTCGTATCGTTTTCGTATTTAGTCGTACTGCACTGAAGTAGCTGACTTGAAGGACGCACGGATGATTTTTTTCTTCCTTTCTTCTCTCCTTTCTTCTTTTAATATTTCTCTACTTATTGTTGATACGGTATATTCTCGTTTCTTACTTGCATTCTTTTCGATCTTTACGCCTTTCTTTCCTTTCGGTTGTAGAGCTGGTTAACACTTTTGATTTTGACGCCCTTTCGTTGAATAAGTGTTACAATTTTCTCGAACTTGACTTTTGTTTGAATTTTTCCCGCGGTTTCGACCGAAGTTTCCGACCGTTGCGTACGCTTAACTCTTTCTTTACTTTCTTTGACGAATTTTATTTTGGTTTTCTTTTCTTTTTGGGCGTTTCTAAATTTTGGCTTCATTGATTGCTCGATTTGATTACAAACTCTAAAGCTAGGTTCGCAGCTAGCTATCCGTTTATACGTTCTCCGGCAAAACATTGACCAATCATAGCTCGCGTTTATCGATATGATCACAAACTATCCGACGACCGGAGAAGTTGGTTCAAGATCAACTTTTGCCGGAGATTTCTTCCGTTGACAGCATAATTTTTAAATAGTGACGTAGAGGTTAGGTACGGGATTTTACATGTTAGTGCTTTTAAATTAATTTTAATTGTAACTCCTATGATTGTATTCATTTGAGTGCAATTTTTTATTATTAATATATACCATGAGTTAATTCTGAAGTTTTGTCTTTAAAGCGGACGTAGCAATGCACATATTCAACATGTCAACTACAAAACGCCGTCAAGCCAACTGTCAAATTTATCCGCATAGCAATGAACGCTTCAAAAATGGAACATCCGTTAACGGACGAACGCAACCGTATAAACGGATAGCTGCGAGCCTAGCTTAAAGTTCTGATTTGGCTTCACTGATCACTCTATTTGATTACAAATTCTGTCTTTTTTTGTTTTTTCTTCTTGCATGTAGATAATAATAATAATAATAATAATAATAATAATAATAATGACTTTTATTATTCAAAAATAACATTCATATTCATAATTAAGATATTGCACAGATGAGGCGAGATTCGCCGAGGCGCTCTTCCACCTAACCTCAAGAAGTAATCATAAGAATTACAAAATACAATCTGTGAAAGAAGAAAGGACTTAAAATAGCAAGAGATTAATATCCTAAGGAATTATGACGTTCTCTGCTCTGTAAGAATAAATTTACGGTAATGAAATTTGAAGGCTGACAAAGACATGGCTTTTATATATTCAGGGATGCAGTTGTAACGCCGTATAAGAAAAAGATCTTTTAAATAAGGTAGTGGTATGCTGGGGAAAAGTTAAATTTACAGTATTACGCAAGTCACGGTCATGTATAAGAAACCTGGGAGTTAAAAGTTCAACTATATAGGATGAGAAACCTTTTAAGAGTGCACTGTGTATAAAACAGGCCAAATGGAGACGACGCGACGTCGATTAGACATGTTCAACCAGTTTAGATCAGACAAAGCTTGAGAGATATGGTCGCGCTTGTATGTAACGCATACAAGAATTTTGCGTTTTTTGTATTCGGGAATCAGTAAATTGACCGATACATGGGCCATAGACGACATCACAGTAATTAAATATAGAAAGAATTAAAGTTTCACATAACATAGATTTCAATTTCACGTCTAGAATTTGTTTATTACTGTAGAGGCAACGTAAAGTGCCATAAGAACGCTGGATTAATTTATTTACATGAGATCTTAATCTAAGTTCATCATCCAGTATAAGGCCTAAACTTTTTACTTCTTTTACAAAATTGATTTTAAAAGCATCAACGTATATACTTATGTCGTCTATGGCCCTCAGGCGATCTTTAGAAGGACCGAAAATAATTGCTAAAGACTTGGTTGGGTTAATCGACAAACAGTGCAACTTGGAAAATGCAATTAAGGTGGATAAATCTTCATTAATTAGGTTTTGAAATACGTGCCGGTCATTCAGCCTGAAGCTAGCATACAGTTGGGTATCGTCAGCGTAAAAGTGTGCTTTACATGTAGTTAGGTTTTTCTGAAAGTCAGCGGTATAAATAGTATATAGAAGAGGACCTAAACTGGATCCTTGAGGAACTCCTGAGACTAGAGCGCCAGGGACTGACGACGTACCATCAACCACCACTCTCTGTGTTCTATCTGATAAAAAAGATTCAATTAATTTTACAGCATGAAATTCCAATCCGTAGAATTTTAATTTAGAGCACAAAAGTTGATGGTTAATGGTATCAAACGCCTTAGAAAAATCCAGTAAAGTAAGAATGGTTAAGTTACTTTGATCAGTAGCTTTAAAAATATCGTCAGTAACACCCAATAAAGCTGACGCAGTACTATATCCCGGGCGAAACCCAGATTGCGTACAAGGCAGAATATTAGCTTTAGTTACATACTCACGTAGTTGCTCATTCATTATTGTCTCTAGTATTTTTGAAAAGCAGGGAAGTATACTTATAGGGCGAAGATCAGAGAAAGAGCTTGGAGATGATACCTTGGCTAACGGAATAATCAAAGCTTCTTTCCAGAGTGAAGGGAATTTTCCCGAGCTAAGGCATTTTTTGATAAAAAAATTAATATAATCAGAAATATGCGGAATACATAAAAGTAGCATTTTTCTTGAAATTTGATCAATTCCGGTAGCATTTGACTTTAAAGACAAAATAACGCTCTCCACCCACTCCGATGATACTTCGCGGAAGTTAAACTTCAAGTGTGGATCAAATAAATTGTTTTCATAAAATCTTATCAAATTATCATTAGGACTTAGATTATTTGTAGAAGAACTCAAAAAGTAGTCATTGATTTCGTTAGGAAGGCGCAAGAAGGACGGAAGAGTAGTGCGATCTGTTCTGGAAGTAATACCTAAATTAGCAAGTGCTTTCCAGTTTGTTTAGAATTAATTCGTGATTTCAGATATGAACGCTTTTTCCTAGTGACAGCTTTATTTGTAAAATTTCTAAGACATCGATATTCGTTTAAATCATCAAGACATTGAGTTCTTCTAAAATGAACCAAGGCCCGATCCCGTAGTTTCATCATGATTTTTAGAGTGTCGGTTAGCCAAGGAGCAGGTTTTTTTTGTGATACGAACAGTGCGTAACGGGGCGTAGATGTTAAAAAGAGTTAAGATATTATTTGTTAGAAACGAAAGCATTTCATTAATGTCAGTTAGGTCATAAATATTTTTCCATGGAATAGATAATAAAGCATCACGAAATGAGGGGTAGCAAAAATATTTAAAGTCTCTAAAAGATATTTCTTTAGGAATAATCTTAGCGTTAATTGCACTCAACTCCGCAAAAATTAACCTGTGATCAGTAAAATGCAGGTCTATAAATGAATTACTAATAAAATGAGAGGAATTGTTCGTAATTATTACATCAATGAGGGTACTACTATTAGTAGTAACTCTAGTAGAAAAATTAATTATTTGCGAAAGACCGTAGGCGTTTAAAAGGAATTCTAATTTTTTGACCGAGAAATCAAGATGATTATTAAAATTAATATTTAGATCACCAGCACACACTAAAGTATCACATAAAGGCTGTTGTGTTCAAATGTTGTGTTCTTCGTAGAAACCGTATACATAGAAACGATTTAATGTTAAAAAAACAGTAGTTGTTAATTGATAAAAAATATGTAGACGTCTGTCAGCATTAAAATTGAAATTAAAATATAAGTCTATAATAATGCAGAAAAAAAAACAGCAGTTGTTAATTGATAAAAATATGTAGACGTCTGTCAGCATTAAAATTGAAATTAAAATATAAGTCTATAATAATTGGCGACGAGAACGGGATAGGATCTGAAAGTGTCAGAGAAAGTTATCTTTACAGACCACAATGCCTAAAACGGAAGAGGTAGGGTCTAGACAAGATGATCCGATTAAAACGTTGGTAGCGTTATTGATTCAAGAACGTCAGGAACGTGAGGAACGTGAACACCAAGACCGAGAGGAGCGCAGGCAATTAATGGATCAGTTACTTCGAATGACAGCTAGTGCAACAGCTGCGGGTGATGGCACAGCAAAGGCTGGTGAACATTTTGTTTCAACCAATGCGCCTGCTTTTCCAGCATTTACTCCCAATGATGATTGGGATACTTACTTCAACCGCCTGCAACAACATTTTACAGCGCATCAAATTATCAACAATAATCAGCGTCGAGCATATTTTTTATCATGGATTGGCAATGACACGTACAAGCTGTTGCAGAAGCTCCATGGCGATCGCGATTTGGTAAGCATCGGTTACAACGAACTAACGACAGCCTTGACAACACATTTCAAGACAACGACACACGTGTTGATGGCACGTTATCAGTCTAATAAATGTCTTATGAAGCCAGGCCAGACGCATGCACAATGGATAGCCGACTTACGTGGTCAGGCAACGGCCTGCCATTTCACTTGTCCACGCGAAGGCTGTGGACAATCGCTGGTTGATGAGTACATTCGCGACATGCTTATTCTTCTTACACCATATGAGCATGTTAGAACAATAGCGTTACAAAATGCAGAACCAACTCTAGACGATGTACTAAAAGTAGCTCAAGTATATGAGGCTACCCAGGCAGCAAAGCAGCTTATGGGCAGTGAAGAATCAACCACGGACATCAACCGAATGACAGACAGTTACAATCGACGAGGCCGATCGAAGTTAAGAAGACATAACGATGACAACAAGCAACAGCATCCTAAGAGCGGCAAGGGTCAGCCAAGGACTAAGTGGCAATCTTGTCCAGACTGCGGAATCAAGCACCAGCGAGCAGATTGCGTTCATCGCAAGTGTGGTAAGACTGGCCACATTCGAGTGGTTTGTCGATCAAAAGTAGACAGTCAAGGACGATCCGGTTCAAAGCAGCGAAGTGACGGTGGTGGTCAACAACAACTCCATCAACTGTTCAACACCAGTGGCAACGGTCAATTGGATGAACCAGGGTCACGATACCATGTCAGCGTCATGGACAATGGCTGTTCAGTTAAGTTTTTAATGGATTCAGGAGCGTCGACTTCAGTGATTGGGCTGACAACATACAAAACATTGGGCAGTCCTAATCTTAAACCAATTAGTAGTCAAATTCGAGCTTATTGCAATACAGCAGTATCGATTAAAGGATGGTTCATCTGTGAAGCGCGGATTGGGAAACGAGTTCGACAACTTCGATTGTTGGTAGCGGACTCTCGTGACGCCGGCAACTTATTTGGAACCCCATGGTTCAAAGCGTTTGGTTTTGAAATCAGTAATCCGACGATGGACGTTGAGTTGATCAACGCCGTTGAATTAGCCAAAACCGAGAAGACACCGGCTCAGCAGGCCCAGGTCGGTGAAATAGTCAAGCGACATGAACGTTTATTTGATGGTCAACTTGGAAAATGTACCGTGACTAAAGCGAGGTTGCATTTGAAGCCAGGTGCAATGCCACGTTTCTTTAAGCCACGACCGATTCCATTCGCGCTACAAAGTCAAGTCAAGACTGAATTACAGCGACTTCAGGATAACGGTATTATTCGTTCAATTAAGTTTAACGATTGGGCAGCTCCAATTGTTGTTGTTCCAAAACCTAACGGACAGGTTCGAATTTGTGGCGACTTTAAAGTTACTGTTAATCCACAACTGAATAAAGTACAATTTCCGATTCCCCGAGCGGAAGAATTATTTCAGCGGCTACGTAATGGACAATATTTTACAAAAATTGATTTAGCTGACGCGTATTTACAAGTCGAACTAGATGATGATGTGAAACAACTTGCAGTTATTAATACCCCGTATGGATTGTTTCAATATCAACGCCTTGCATTCCGTATCGCTAGTGCCCCGGCTATTTTTCAACGCCTGATTGAACAGATTACCAATGACTTACCAGGTTGTGCGTGTTACTTAGACGATATTATTGTTACTGGTTCGACCGACGAGGAACATTTTCGGATATTGGACAAACTATTTACGAGACTAGAGGACAGTGGTTTACGATGTAGACTAGAAAAATGTGCATTTTTTCAACACGAGGTTGATTATCTTGGAAATACCATTTCGAAGGATGGTCTACGGCCTTCAGAATCAGGTATTACAGCAGTGAAGAACTTACCACGACCTAAGAATTTAGATGAACTACAATCTTTCCTTGGCAAGGTTAATTATTATGGTCGTTATATTCCTAACTTTTCAAACAGTGCAGGTCCGCTTAATGAATTACTAAGAAAAGGAGCAACAATCGTTTGGAGAGATGAACAGGAAGCTGCTTTCCAGAATCCCAAGAGGCACATCATTAAGGCAACAACATTAGTCCACTATCGGCCGGAGTCAAAACTTATATTGGCGAGCGATGCATCATCGTATGGCATTGGAGCAGTTTTATCGCATCAGGACGCTAATGGATCAGAGCATCCGATCGCGTTTGCTTCTAAAACGTTAAACGATCATGAGCGACGGTATAGCCAAATTGAAAAAGAGGCGTTATCAATCGTTTTTGGAATAAAACGTTTCCACCAGTACTTGTATGGTCGATCGTTCGAGTTGCAAACGGATCATAAGCCACTTGTTACAATATTTAATCCCAGTAAGCGATTACCGTCCATGTCAATACAACGTCTTCAACGTTGGGCGATTTTCTTAATGGACTACAATTATACAATTCGGCATAGGGCAACGAAAGCGCGCGCCAATGCTGACGCTCTATCACGATTATCAGTGGGGCCCGATCTCAATTTTGACAAAAGCGTCCAACTGCTTAATCTTAATGTAGAGCAAGATTTAAATGATGCTGTAGATAGATTTCCAGATGATGAGTTGGAGTTAGATCGAGCGCTCAAAATGGCTACAAAGAATGCACAACGAAATGTTGTGGTCACTCAATCTGCCCAGGGGGAAACTAAAACCACCATGGAAGAAAAAAGCGACGCAATTCCTGAAGCAGTGAGGAAACCGATAGAACCACGACGGTCAAAACGCGTGCCGAAGCCAGTAGTTCGTTTTTCGTCCTCGTAACGAACATTTTGACGAGGAGGAAATGTTGTGTTCAAATGTTGTGTTCTTCGTAGAAACCGTATACATAGAAACGATTTAATGTTAAAAAAATAGTTGTTGTTAATTGATAAAAAATATGTAGACGTCTGTCAGCATTAAAATTAAAATTAAAACATAAGTCTATAATAGGGAGTGTATGATTCAACGGCAGACTTACGAACCTCTAGTTGCCTACCTAACTTAAGAAGTTGCGCAATGATGATATTTCTACCAAACCTAATTGTCGCTGGTAAAAAGACGCAGTATTATTCAACAAAATTTTAATATGTACAGATTCAGGGACTTGGACGCCAAGCCTGTTGAACAAGTTTTACATCACCGAAAGATAAAAGCCATAGACTCATCTGGTCCTTGTGTTCGTCTTTTAATCTCGTCAAAGAGTCAATCATTGTAGTCGTGCGGTTGAAACTCGTCTTTCAGAAGTGTAACTAACTCTGGCCAGGTACTACATAAACGTTTGTTGGCTCTTAACCAAATCAGGGCCTTGTCTCGAAGTATATCGGCTGCTGAGGCAAAAAGCGGCGGTACGTGACTATTCGCCGCCGCCGATTCGCCGCCGGACGATTCGCCGCCACCGATTCGCCGCCAGGATGATTCGCCGCCGGGAAGATTTACCGCCAAGTAACGCGTAATAAAATCAGGAAGGGGGAGAAAATGTTACGGTATAAATCGAAACAAGGGGTATAGCGTAGCTTAAATATTATATTAAACATAAATAAATACAAACAAACATAATTGTACAAAGTTCAACTTACCCTAACAGCACACTTTAACAAAACAGAGCCTACATCATGCTCTGATAACAACTAGTTTAAGATCTTCTCATTTTACAAGAAATTACATACTGTTATGACAACTGATTATGATCTTCTCTTTATGCAGATCGTGGGGTTTTTATACAAAGCGTAAGTCGATCAATTCTGAGTTCTAACGAAACCGGAAAGGCACGACAGATTACGAGGTAATTCAAATCTGTTCCCACGCGCTCAAGGTTCACCACCTGCAGGTGTCAAGGTTCCGCTGTTTACGCCGACGAGATGCATTTTCTCTTATCTCAAGTTTGCTAAATAAATCCAATGCATGAATTTACTTGCATCTTGTCACAATATTCCCCCCTCGCAAAAAAATAGGTATATAGGTAAGGGTAGGTTACTAAGTCCTTGTTGCGCCAAAGGGTGCAAATCTTGATGGACTTCTCCTGTAGTATCTTCCGGGCTGGTTTGAAGTTTTTACCAGGAAGTTCATGTTATTTGGGGTTGCGTTGCTCCAATTATTTTGTAGACGTCAGGTACGAAGGCTGCTTCCATAAATAATTAGAAAACAGATGTGGTTACATCCTATGTTCGAAGGGATATGTTGTTTGGAATGAACAGTTTCGAAAGGCTGGTGGTGTAGATCTTGGAAATGCTACCAAGGTGTCGTCCATATGGATGCGTAGAAGAACTGCCTAAGAATGAAGCAGACAAGCGAAATGGAGTTGATGATGATGATGATGCTCTTGGCTTGGAGACCTTTTGGAATGCATGAAGAACGGCCATGGTTCTCTGGGCTTAGGTTGCAAGGTTCAGGACCAGCTGAGTGGTGTTGGTCAGCAGTGCATGTGGGTCAGTTAGTGCATCGAAGGCGACAAGTAGTCTCAGTCATTGTGGACGGTCATCGGACACAACCAATGTAGGGGTGTAGTCGGTGAGGATGACGTATCCATTTTGTTGGCTAACAGTTTTCTTAACGTTTCTTCGTTAGTGCTGGTGACAGAGATTTTCTCAGCAGAAGATGGAGGTCACTCTGGGAACTTACGAAATTATAAGTTTTACATTTTAAAAATAAAAAGTGTGAGGGCGACATACAATTTACAACGCAAAAAAAATTACATAAGTAATTCATTAAATTACAAAAAAAATTAAATACAAATGTATAAGGTTACTTATAATTTTTATAAATTATCAATAATTAACTTAACTACAAAACTAGAGGGTAACTTTCTTGTCTGACGTGCACGTAATAAAATAATAAAATCCCGAAACGAATTGAATTCAGGTTACGAAGAATATAGCAAGGCAGGCAAGAAGTCGAAAATATATAAGTATACAAATATTTTATCATAACTTTTAACTTTATACAAAAGTAATTGGTACCTAGGTGATACTTAAGATTTGGAATACTTTGGAACCGGTTCTCGGGTGTTTTGTGCACAATATGAAATTTCTTATTTAAAACTAGTGACAGTAGATTATCCTAGCACGTAGCGATTAGGGCCCATCTCACACGTGGTTGGATAAAGCTTAAACTTAAAAATAATACATTACATTAAAAATTATATAAATTAATCAATATATGTCATGATGTTTCATAGCAACTAAATGTAATTTTAAAGTTTGCAAACTCGTAAAATTCAGCTGAATTAAATTAATAAATTATTGAGAATTTAATTCATTTTCTTCGGTATACCGTTATAAATTATGGGTTAGCAGAAATATAAACAAAATGTTTATATAAAGAATTCTTTAAATTGTTTATCGGCCTGCCAGATTTGCAACTGCATAGATAGGCTTTTGTAATTACCACTGGTGATGGAGTTGTTGCATATGTAGATCTGAAATCATATGTTTAAAAATTCATCATTAAAAAGATGTTAATTAAACGTATGCTGAGTCTGCATTGGTACATCAGAAATTGATGCCTATCGAGAAATTTCTGGAACATAAAAAAGCATAAATTTATACATGTATTCTTTTATGTATAAATAAATTTAAGAACAAATAGTTTACTTTTGTGGAGATTGCCGTGATTTATAATACGGTCTTATTCTGCTTGCATATTCTACATCCGTTTTTGAATTTTTATCTGGACTTTTTCGAACAATGTAATCGACAACCGTCTGTTCCTTTGGAATAAAATTTGGTCCAACCCGACGTAAAAATAATTTTTCACTTTTACCAATTTTACGTTTCGAAGTGAAATTTTTTGCATTAGCGCCTTCATTGTATTCTGTCTGACGATCACATTTGTCGTACCTCATTTTAGCTTTATTTTGTGATCGTTTAACGTTTTCAAAAGCAACATTCCGAACAGCTAAATTTTGTTTTCCTAAAGTCACATCGTTTTTCCTTGGTTGTAATCGCGTCTGAGAAGACTTATAATTTGTGGAATTATTTCCTTGAAATTTGCAGTGATTTAAAGTAATATTATCCCTTTTCAATTGTTCTTTTTTATTAAACATACGAGGTTTTTTGAAATTTTTATTTACACATGGCTTCCCTCCCTCCTTAGCAAAATTACGTTTATAATGCGAAGGTAATGTATAATTTTTCAGTAAACCGAATTGGCCAAAAACTTCAGAATTTGAAGTGTTTGCATGTGTATTTGAATGTGTATTATTTTTTGAGTTAGGTTGACATAACTTTTCTAAATAACCAACCGTGGTATTCGCAAACAATTTTGAAGGAATCTTTCCTATATTTGTCAATTCAAGCATTACACTTTGGTCAAGAAAAAATAGATTTTTTGTTATTATGACATGCTTTGAAAGTAAAAAATCTTCGCGAGAAATTTATTGATCGGAGGCTAATGATTATTTTTAAAAATCATTTATTGCCGAAGTTACAAAGCGTTGCGTGCTACATGAAGGTTACAATCGAACTACTCTTATTTCTAACATGAACTCTTAATCTTATCTAAGTACATTCTTACGTTACACCGTGCGAAGACGCTCCATGTTACTCCTCCACGCCTAGAATGGATCTTGACGGTCATCGGAAAGAGCATTCGTTGCATTTTCCAAATTTACTCTTTTGTTAACCTTTTTAAAATTAGAATTACATTTTTTAATTATAGTAACAAAGAGCAAAGCGATTATGATAACAATAATTGCAATTGAATTTCCATAAGGATGATTTTCGTGAATCTTATGCAATTGTGAAACTTTAGCATTTTCTACTTCTTTTTGGATGCTATCATAATCCTTTAAATTAATTTTCTTTAATTTAATAGGTTTCGGTTCTTCCGCATTAGTTACATTTAAGTACAATTTAGGCAAATGAAACACTTCTCCTTTGAGCAACATTTCTTCATAATTAAATTTTTCTCTGTTAATTTGAATATCGCAATTAACTTTTAATCTAATTAACGCATTGTCCCTAATTTTTAAAATTCCGGTTTCACTACACTTATATGGCGCACTAATAACACTCGGCGTATAAACTAATAGGTCTCCTGGTCCAATTTGTTGCACTAGCGTATCTTCCAGGTGGACGTGGATTTTCTCGCAATTGCTGTCGACATTCTTCATTAAATTTAGTACACAATTTTCATCTTTCGGTACTGGTTCGCTTTCACAAATATAAATATTTTCCAATTTTGGACAAGTGCTCGTTCTTAAGGCATACGTACTATCTGACATTAACAAATACGACTTTGCAAGTGGAATTATATAATTTTTGTATGGGATAGAATGAATTTGGTAAAACTTATATGTAGGTGTAAATAATATGGGCACTGATATTTTAAACATTACTTCCTTGTCGTCTATATAATTCTGGATACTAAAATAACGATAATAGTTGAAGGTATTTTTAAACGTCAACAGTTGATAAGGATTGTATAAGGATTTTAATTGGTAAATCATCTCCTTCACATCGCTTATTGATATAGCAGCCGGGTGCAGTTTCCCTATGCTCGATAATACAATTGCATCTTCTATTTTCGTTAATATATTAAATATCATGTTATTATGCTGTTTCAACTGATCTACGTGGTGAAATAATTTATGCGCTTCAATCTTGTAAACGAAATCGTGATAACCTTGTACTATTCTACTTTGTCCTAAATTGTAAGGTAATATATAATTTTCAATTTGTTTTACTTGTAGTTGGCCGGTCATTAGCTTGATCGCTATTGCCATCAGAATGATCCGAATTAATTTCATCCTGTAACAAAGAATCTTTTGTGAATTTGCGTTTCTTTTTAATTACATCTTTAGACAGTTTAGTATTCTTTTGTGTCCGAATTGTTTTATCAGCAATTTCTATCACTTGTTCTTTACTAAATTTAGGTTTTAATTTGTTTCGGAATTTCTTTTTGACGTAAATTTGTTGACCTACTTCCACATTTTCTATTTCTTTTCTATCAGCATTTATTTTATTACAGGTTCGTTCTTTCGTATTTTCTAATTTATTAAAAATTTGATTATTTATAATTTTTATTTCTTCGGCTCTGTCTTTAATAAATTGTTGCGTTAACTTTTCTTCGTTCATATCGAAAGGTAAATTAGATTCACTGTGACCATTAATAACTTCAAAAGGAGTGAATTTAGTACTAGAATGAAGACTGTTATTATATGCTAACACAGCGTTCACTAATTGGTTTTCTAGCGTATTTTGATTATCTAGTAATCTACATCTTATTGATTCTGTTAAAGTATTGTGAAAACGCTCTACTATTCCATTGGATTTAGAATTTCCGACAGACGTTAAATGTAGTTTAATTTTGTGCAGTTTGCAAAATTCTTTTAATAAGACGTTATCAAATTCTTTTCCTGAATCTGCGATAAATGTTTGACATAAGCCGTGATGACTACTAAACTTAATTATTCCGTTTATAATAGTGGTTGCATTTTTATCAGTTATTAAATATGCTTGACCATATTTAGAAAAATGATCTACTATAGTTAGAATTATTCGGTTATTCATGAACAATAAATCAATATGTAATTGCTCAAAAGGTCTTTTGGGGGTATAAGTATGTGAGATTGGTTGCTTTTGGGGCATTCTGTCATATTTTGCTAACTGACAGATTTCACAATTATTTATGTAGGTAGTAACAGCTCTTTCTAAGTTTGGCCAATAATAATTTCGTTTTAATGAATGGTAAACTTCATTTATGCCTCTGTGTGATGTTTTGCCTTCATGATAATATTTAATCTTTTCTAACTGATCTTCATCGTTTTCTACATCTTGTACGATTTTATTTACTATTTCTATTTTTAGATTAACAAACGATTCCTGTAACATTTGAATAATCTCTCGCTCGATATTCTTGTGTTTAAAGTAAATTACGTTTTTCTTCTCAGTCGTTAAACATTCCTTTAAAGTTTTAACAATATTTTCCCACTCTGCTGTTAGTGGTAATGTTACACATATTCGCGTTTTGCCAAATATTTTTGATCGCGTTACAATCGGTGTTGTCAAATTTCGCGTTGCATCTAGAATGATTTGATGATCAGCTAAATTTAGAATTTTCTCCGAATAAGGTATTGAAATTTCTGTATCTCCGTTAACTGAATGAATAGTATTACTTGTACTAGTTTCTTGATTTATTTGATTTGAATTTTCTGCTTGGGTCAACGAATTTATAATTTCATCTAATTCCTCTACATCGAATTCAACAGATTGATCATCATTATTAACTATTAGTGATTCCGCGTCGTTTGCATTAATTGTATTAACATAATTTTCAGTCATTTTTATTCTTGATAAAGGATCAGCTTCGTTAGTTTTTCCTTTTTTGTACTGAATTTCGTAATCGTATTCACTTAATTTTAACCGCCATCTAGTTAAACGAGAATTTGGATCCTTGATCGAAAATAACCACTGTAATGGTTTATGATCGGTTTTAATAATAAATTTTGTACCATATAAATAAGGACGAAAATGTTTGCATGCCCAAACTATTGCAAGCATTTCTTTTTCTATGGTCGAATAATTTGTTTCGGCCGGGTTTAAAGTTCTAGAAGCATATACTATAGGGTGGCTTTCTTGGGATAATATTGCGCCTATAGCGAAATTCGATGCATCGGTAGTTAAATCGAATTGTTTAGAAAAATCTGGATATTTTAATACAGGATCATTGCATAACAAAATTTTACAATTTTCAAAAGCATCTATAAATTCTGGTGTATGTTTCACGGTTTTACCTTTCCGTAAACATTTTGTAAGAGGTTTAGTAATTTTGGCAAAATTATTAATAAATTTTCTATAGTAGCCTATACAAGCCTAAAAACGATTTAATTTCTCTTTGTGTAGTTGGAATAGGAAAATTTTTAATTGCTTGAATCTTTTTTGGATTTGGTTTTATACCGGTGGGTGTAATAACGTGACCTAAATATTCTGTTTCTTTACGCAGAAATTCACATTTATCTAACTGTAATTTTAAATTCGCATTTCTTAATCTATCGAAAACTGCTTTTAGATGTTTTATGTGTTCGTCTAATGATGGTGAAAATATAATTATGTCGTCTAAATATACCAGACAAAATTTATGCAATATATCTCTTAATATGTCGTCCATTACACGTTGAAACGTAGCAGGACTATTTTTTAAACCGAATGGCATTCGAAGAAATTCGTGATGCCCAAATTCCGTATTAAAAGCTGTTTTAGGAATTGACTCGGGGTGCATTTGAATTTGGTGATAGCCGGAGGCTAAATCGAGAGTGGTAAAATATTGACATCTACCTAGTTTATCTAGTATATCTTCTATATTTGGGATTGGATATCGGTCGTCAATTGTCTTTTCATTTATTGCCCTATAATCAATGACTAATCGAGTTTTCTTTTTACCACTAGCATCTAATTTCTTTTCAACTAAATTTACAGGAGAGCCCCAAGGACTTTGACTTGGTCTAATTATTTCATCCTCTAATAATTTATCAATATGCTCTTTTATTTGTTGTTTAACGGAATGAGGAAAACGCCTAGCTCTTTGAAAAATAGGTTCGTTATCCTTTGTTTTAATTTGGTGTTTTACATCGCTAAAAATAGTAAAGGAGACTGTGGTTTAAGGAATAATTGAAATTTATCTCCGCCCACAATAATTTTATATCCGTAGATACGTATTTCGGCAGCTAAGCTGCCATCTTCAGTACAATTTAATATTTATATAAAACTACATTGAAATCTAACAGCTACCTACCTACCTACCTGATCATATTATCTATACTACTAAAACTATCTAAAAATAACAAAATTAACACTAAAAATTAGTAAAAGGGAGACTGTGGTTTAAGAAATAATTGAAAATTATCTCCGCCCACAATAATATTAACAGTCAAAACCTACCAAAAATGCAAATCAAATAAAACGGAAATGAGTATTGGTCTAATAACCGAAAACGGTTCTTATTCTCCCGAATAAAGAACTTCTGTAAGCATTTAATTCCCTGTTATTTGATACCGCTTGAATTTATCCCTGAAAAGAAATTATATACCTATATATGTATATGTATGCACCTATATATATATATGCACAAATCGCCAAAAAGCAACCTACAGATTAGAGCAGATTACACCCACACACCACAAGTTAAGAGCACTTTACGATATTTATCTCGGAGAATCCTCTCCTTATCACATATCGAGTGTAAATGATTTGATTCTCCGAGATAAATATCGTAAAGTGCTCTTAACTTGTGGTGTGTGGGTGTAATCTACTCTAATCTGTAGGTTGCTTTTTGGCGATTTGTGCATATATATATTTTTATTTAT